>CM022702.1:23419047-24001590 GCA_012295165.1 Asparagus setaceus
AAACCAAACTTAAAACAGTTAATGTCTTTGCCAAGTACCAGGGAATTAGATTTCATAACCCCTCATTCAAAACTTGCATCTTATTATTATTATTATTATTTGAGTAAATTTGGCATCTCCTTATTAGTATGGTTTTACAATTTTATGACTCTAGCATCAGTTAGAACTGTACATGTAATATTTTTTTTTGATGGCGCCTTTGGCGCAGACGGGAATCGAACCCAAGCCCCCTCACGAGGGAACGACACAGCTTTGTCATGAGACTTACTGGGCCGCCCCAACTGCACATATAATATGAACACAAATCTTGTGCTGTTGTAAAAAATGATGAACATATACAGCCCATGAACCCATCTAAAATAGTTAAATTCCCACCTCAGTACATTTCAAGAAAGCTTGATTTTGTTACAGACATACCCAAACTTGTTTGTTTCACAGTTACTATGATTGCTAGAAATTTACATGGTATAAATCACCCAGCTTGCCAAAAAAACAGAAACAATTTAAACAGCAGAAATAATAATAATACATATAACTATAATGTGCTTTCTAATTCAAAATATCATAAAGCAATATCCATGATAAATTTAATACCAATTATTTTGTCTCAAGGATAAAAAATGCGCGCCACGCGCACACACAAAAATTCCCATGCTTCAGGGATGCTTAAAGTATTATCTTAAGGAATTCATGCACGGTAGCATCTGTTAGTCCTTTCCTTGAGATATAAGCCGATGAAGTGAGGATCGGAGATCAAGAAGCCCCAACGTTTGCTAACACAACGGAATCTTACCAGAGATGTAACGGGAAGTCGGGAGAGTATATTATCCACCGTACTTGCAGATGTTACAAAGAGGAGAGGGTCTTGTTTTGATCTTTGTCGATGGGATTCGCGAAAGTTGTGGTCTGAGATTAAAGCATGCCATGATTTTGAGACTAATCGGAGGTTGAAGAGAGTGTTCTCTTGGAGACGTAAGAGGATTTCGACGATAATATCCATTGGCAAAGAAGAGGAGATCTCTGCTTCCATCCTTGATTTGTTTTTATTTTATTTTATTTTTACCTTATGATGGTGGCCTGTATAAATAGAGGTTAGACTATTCCGTTCAGGTCTGCAAGTTTACGGAATTCTGTTTTATCAAGTTTTCAGAGAGAAATTCAAGGACTTTTGAATTAGGAAAATTGATAGAATCAAGTATGTTAAGGAAATTAAAGACTTGTAAATGTTAAGAAAATTGACAATTTGATTTCTTTATCAATTTCCACATCTATGGTTAGGTATCATAATATAAAAAAATCAGAAATTTGCAAACATCCGCTTAAAATTTAAAAATTACAAATAAACCCCTTACAAATCCGAAAATTAAAAATACACCATAAATTTCAGATAATAATAAACTATCCATAAATTATAAACAATCACTAAAAATCTAAAAATTATAGAAAATTCTATGAAAAGTTCACAAATTATAAATAGCCCCTAAAACTTTATAAACAATCCTTGAAAATTTTACAATCCTTGAAATTACAAACATCCCTTTAAAAATTTTACAAATAGCCTCATGAAAGTTCTGAATATTACAAACACCCTGCTGAAAATTTAAAAATATTACAAATAACTTCTTGAAAATTATACAAATGATCTCTTTAAAGTTTTAAAATTACAAACACCACACAAAAATCTGAAAATTACAAATAGGCCTATAAAAGTTGCAAACATCCCTTAAGATTAAAAACAAACCATTTGAGAATTTTACAACTATACCCATGAAAGTTTTAAAATTACATAACAATCACTATGCTGAAATTTTCAAAATATTATAAACAACACATTAAAATTTTACAAACATCCCTTGAAAGTTTCCAAAATTACAAGCATCTTGAAAAAATTTATAAAAAGCCCACGAAAGTTTTGTAAATTATAAATAACCATAAAAATTTTACAAAATAGCCCTTGAAAACTTTACAACCACCCCTTAAAAGTTTTAAAATTAAAACAACCCTCAAAACTTTACAAAATAGCACCCTTAAAATTCTCAAATGACATACGGCCCTAATTAAACATATTATGCTTTAATATTATCATATATCATTGGTGTGGGGAATGCATCGATGGGAGGGTATAATGTTATAGTCTATAAAGAAATATAATCAATAATCTTTCTTATTATGTATTTGAAGAGCGTATATACTAACATATATAAACCAAATAAATCAAAACAATCCGTATGAGCATGGGATTAATACTTGTAAGAAATAACAATCATTGAGTAAGTGTAGTATTTATCCCTCTATGTATTTCTATTTATATAATGCGTCCTAAATTATTTCCATAAATACCCCACAATCATTAATGGGCTGTTTGTGCCATATGAAAATATAGGCTAATTAGCACATAAATGCCCTATAGTTTTCTAAATTGCACTTATATACGCTCTCCTGTTTCATTATCACTTATATTATACCCTAAAGTTTTTACATTTTAGTACCATTATCCAGATGTGAGAATTTCTCCCCAAAATTTTTATTTGGTGCTTACATGTTAATTTTAGAATTTTTAACTCTTATATTTTTATTAAATTTACTATTTAACCTATCAAAATTAGGATATTTTAAAATGAAATTACGGTAGGTTTAAATATCACTAAGGTAGATTTAATAGTAAATTAAAAAAATAAGTATTAGAAAATTCTACAATTAGCATGTGAAAATCACACGAGAATTTTTTGGAGAAAATTCTCACATTTTGCATAACAAAAGGTATTAAAGTAAAATTTTATAAATTTTAGGGTAGATAAGTGCTGCGAAAACAAAGCGAGGGTATATAAGTGCAATATAGTGAAGCTATAAGTTATTTAGGTGCTTATTAGCCAAATTGCATTGACTTTAGCAAGTAACATAATCTGACCCGTCACCGCTTAACGATCGAACCGTCCATTAGTTAGCGTACTTTGCAAGCACACGTGTACGGTTGATCTCTCATTCTCCGAGCCCAGTCACACCCTAAAATAAAACAAACACAATCTCATCCATCCAATTTCCAATCAACGCTGGATCCCATCGAACTACTTCTCACCATTAAAATACACAGAATTTTTCGTTTTCGTATTTAATTCCATTTTCTCCTCTCAAATTGCGACTGCGAGCACATCAGAGCTCTTCGATTTTCGTTCTTTTTTTTTTTTGGGGGGAGTTTTCTCTGATCGTTCTAATGGCAACTCTCCTTCGGTCATCTGTAAGTTTTGATCGTATTTTTTTAGGTATTGATTTTGATTTGTTCATGTTTGGAGAGATTAGGGTTTATGATGTTGTTTGATTGTTTTCTGTGCTAGATTTTAATATGAAAAAATATCGATCCGTTAAATTGTTTTTGCCTTTTTTAGGGTGTTTTTATCGTCTAAGTCAATATATTGTAGAAAAAAATTGATTTTTGATCTGTTGGGTATGAGTAGAATTTGTTAAGGATTGAGCTCCTTTCGGTAGATATCTAGATTAAGTGGCATAATTACCTTTTATGTTATGCAAATATAGATAATGAGGGGATGGATTAATTGGATTAGCTAATATTCGAGTTGAACTTCGAGTAGTCCTATTATTTCATATTGCTACTCAGACTGTTAGTGTGCTTTTTATTTTTTGATTGGCGATAGGTAGAATGAAGTGCTGTCTTTAAAAAAAAAGGTACTTCATCTGCATAAAAATGGAAAATTGAGAAGGGGTTGATTTAAGTGGTTTAGACAACAATTGCAGATAAAACCTCCAAAAACCACTTAATCCGGGTATCCGTTATAACATTATAGATCGAATTGCACAATCAAACAATAAGTTTCTCTTTAACTTTTACTTATGTCATAATCGGGTCCAGTGATCCATTTATTTTACAGATCATTTGGGTTGACCTGATAACGACTTGAACCTAGTTATGCTTGTATTCCCCTTGTATCTGTTATCAGATTGAATGAAAATTGCCACACGGCCCACACCTGAGAATGACAGAAGTATAATGCCCTTTTCTATGTCATCTTATTGCAAAAACAATGACTACGAATTATCTTGTGCATCCAAAGTTTTAAAGTACCTTTCGTCATCTTTTCATTGGGTTGTTTGTGTTGGGGGTTATTGAGTATTTGTGTGTATTATTATTTCTGAAAAGATCTTCTCCTTTTTGAAGAGTGTTGAAGAGAGCTTGTGAACCACAGTCACAAGAAACTTTACATTTTAGTCCATCCACTCCTTTGATGATTCATCTAACTTGTATACTCATCAGTCTAAACTATTTGTCAACTCGATTTGAGTGGGTTGATGACTCTTGATTTGTTTTCACCATCTATATGGCACTCAATCAATCTAGTCTCCGCTCGACTTTTTTAAAGGGAAATAGCTGATATGACCTCAAATGATGAGATTGTCTTCTCTCTGGAAGTTGGTGGCATTTGCTGTAGCTTCATTGATTTGTTGAAAATCTTTAATAAATAATTGTTATAGATAGATGACACAATATAGATGACACAAATTCTTAAAAAAATTGAAACTTGCTGCAGAGTTTGGGAGCTATTGCTTTCTGCGTCTGTAGATTTTTTTCCCAATACCATGATGAAAAATTTGGTAATTTTTTTGGAGCAATGATAATGTGTTTATTGTTCTAACTTGTTTTATCAAAGATATATATTTTGAGCTAATGACAGAAATATTCCAGTTACAATGAAGCCTTCAATATATATGATGACCGATCTTTTTAGGTCAGTAAGGTCAATAGAGAAGGAGCCTTAGAACTAACATTGGAAACAATGCCAACAGAACCTGATGTTCTTTTTTGGAACTACCAAGGTTATCGATAGCGGATAGCGTCGCGTAGCGGTGAATCACCGCTAAGTCTATTTGGGGCTATTGCTGTAAAATAGCGGCAAAAATCGCAAAGTCAAAAAACGGTCTAATTTAAATATGTACGAATATTAAAAAAAATAAGAAAATCTAAAGATGCATATTTGATGATTTAAAGAGATCCTAAGCATGAAATAGACATGTAACTATCACATAATATCGAAGAGGACCAGAGGAGGAGTCGAAGATGAGGTGAGCGGTGAGAGGACTGCAATAGGAGGAGCGAGGAGGTCAGAGGAGGTGTTGTGGCGGTGAGAGGAGGTGCTGAGGGAGGTGCCGGAGGTTGTGGGAGGTGGCGGGAGGCAGCGGGAGGCAGCGGGTAGATGCCGAAAGTCGCGGGAGGTGGCGGGATATTGTGGGAGGTAGCGACCTTTTTGGGGGCTAGGATTTTTTTAAAGTTGGATCACGAGGGGGGACTCAAGAGAGAAAAAACACCACGATTGGTAATGACTTAAAACATCAGGTCTGGCGGGCGTCAGTCGGGTTTAATTAAAAAAAATAAACTTGAAGCCGCTTTTAAATAGCGGTCAAAAAGCAGATTTTAATCACAATCGTCCGCTATTCACCGCTATGGCGCGCTATTGGCCGCTTTTGCGAGCGGAAAGCACATATTCTGCAATATGTTAGCGCTATTAGGCGATATCGTCGCGGAAGGGGCCGCTAACACTATTAGCGCCGCTATTGCGGCGCTATCCGCTATTTATAACACTGGGAACTACATAGTTTATGTCAAGTGTGACTATGGTATTTCTGGAGCATATAGCAGCAAAGCTATTGGTTTTACATGCTCCTAAAAACATGTAATGCGGGAGTTAGGAGAAAGAGAAGAGGTTAAAAAGAGGATAAGGCTGTAATCATAAACCCGTCTTTCACTTAATCAGTCAACCAAATCTGGTTAAAATATTTTTAGGCGGCCTTATTTGTAGGCTAATACAAGTAAAAAATTAAAAAAGATATGAAAGAGAACTAACCGGGTAATGTTTTAGAAGTTATTAAATAAAAAAGAAAAAAATTTGGAACTTTTTTGAAGGATATTTTAGAGATCGTCTACAAGGACCAATACATATTTTAACCAGTCAAGTTATTTTTGTGTAAATTCCGTTCGTTTCTTAATTTTTGCTTCATGTCCACAGTCGAAGACGTTAGTTACTTTTGTCTCGTTTGTTGAATTGCTATCCTACAATTTGGTTCTATAGTTGTGCCCTAGTATATTCCTAGAAGTTAGTGACACTGATAGCTTCAGAATAAAACCTGCTATATATTGACAGTGTTTCTATATATGAAATCTGAACAACTCATTATTTCACTTCATTTGATGTTTTCGTGGTGATAAATCTTACACAATCCACGTATATTTATAATGCAAACCTGTTATACTACACATACACTTTAACTTCATTGGTTTACAGTTGACCACAAGTTTTCTATTTATGGTTGCCCATTTTTTTGCTTTTTTCTTTGTCTTCAAGTATAGATATATGCAATCTTAGATCTGATGGTTACGTATTAATAAGGTTTCTCATGTTTCTATTTTAAGAGTGCAGATTTCTTTTGATGTTTAGGCTAGAATGTTTATCATGAATATGTGCTGAATTGGGTGGAGGGTAAACTGAATCACAGCTTAATATGGTTCAATAAGTGCATCTTATATGTAATTTCTTTAATTTCATAAGTTGAAAATGATTGTTTTAGACATCTGACTGCCAAGTCATCTTATTTCAGTCAAATGCATCCTCTGGAATGGGCGTAGCTGACCACTGCAAGGACATATTCTTGGAGCTTCAAAGGAAGAAGGTGCATCGATATGTGATTTTCAAGATTGATGAGAAGCTAAAGGAGGTTATAGTGGAGAAGACTGGAGGTGCTACTGAGAGCTTTGATGATTTCATGACTGCTCTACCTGAAAATGATTGTCGATATGCAATCTATGATTTTGACTTTGTTACTGAGGAGAACTGCCAGAAAAGCAAGATTTTCTTCATTGCTTGGTGAGTTCTGCATTCTCAAGAAAATTTAAGTCACTGCTTCTATTTTTCCCATAAAAAGTAATATTATGGATAACAGTAATGATTCTTAATCATTTGTGTTCCCTGTGCATGTTATGATTAAAACGTTATAAAAAAGTGCATGAAAATGGGAGGTTGATGTCATGTTGTATGACTGCGGTCTCTGCAATTGTCACCCATCGCCGTTCATCTACTTTATTTGACCTTGTCTTTTGGGCCCTTTGGTGGTGGTGGGTGAGTTGGTTGGGTAGTTGCGATTCTGGATGCAAAATTGGAAACTTCTTTAATCTCCCATCTTTGTGATCTCATATCCTCACTTGAAATTCTCTTGTTAGCCCTCCCTTAAACCAAAAGGTGAAATAGAACAAGTGGAAGACAAGCACTCATATCTTTTTATAACTCTTGCTATCTGTATTATTTCCTTCTTCCTTCCTCCGATCTTGCTGATTTTCTTTCAATGCTATGTTCTTTGACCTCTTGAACTCTTGGGTCTCTCGGCCTCCTCAACAATTTCTTGGCCTTAGTGGTGATGTCTTTTCCTGCCAATTGAAGCTGTCAAAATAGGTGATACACTGCTAGAATCAGGTACATGAGGATTTTGTGGGGATGGTTTTTCACGAAGTAACTCCTAGATGAGGACGAGGTTTTCCATGACAAAAGAGATACATTCAAAACCTAAAGCATTGACCATTAATCAACGATTCAAGCTTGTTGAAATGTGATGGTTTGTTAGATGAGTTTGTCATTTAAATTATATATTGGGCTGAGTCAACTTGCTGTAACCTGATCTCGATGAACCTTGCAAAAATTACTTGCAGAAAGGTTTACGCTGTTAAATATGTTTCCTCTTTTGCAAGCTGGGTTGCAAATGCTAATGACACTTGTGGCACAGTAACGGGAATGATTGCAGCATGTCAATTTCTAACAACCTACAGTAGCTGTGAAACAAACATCTGTTCGAAGAAAGTTTGGTCTGTAACAAAATCACAAACGTTTTACTGCAGTGTTGAATTTCTTATGGACTGTCACTGAATTGGCTCTTACTCGGCCTATTTTAGATGGGTTGGTTTTATGTACATCATTCCTGACATCAGCATGAGCTTTCTGTTCATATTATTTCTGCAGTACTTACTGAAGGTATGGTCAACTAATTGATGCAAAAACTCAAATAGAATTATGGGTCTTCTGTTGTGGTTTGTGAATTTATCTGTACTTTCTTCTCAGGATGGAATTTTTTCCCCCTAATCTTGAATATTCAATGAAACAGGTCACCGTCTGTGTCTCGCATCCGAGCCAAGATGCTGTATGCTACTTCGAAGGAACGGTTCAGGCGAGAACTAGATGGAGTTCATTATGAAATCCAAGCAACTGATCCCACTGAACTCGACATTGAGGTTCTCAGAGACCGGGCGCATTGAAGAACCTATAAGCTGTTGCCTTCAGAGATTACTCGTGGAAAATGTTTCCCTATATTTACTGTGAGAACATTATAGAAACTATTGTGGCGCTTGAATATATAAAGATATAGTATTGTAAGAAAATGGAGTCTGCTATGGATAAGTGATGAGACCATTTTGTAAATGTAGACGTATCCAATTTGCGAAATGAGTGACCTTTAAGACCCCCCGCTTTTACTTATTTAGCTTTAAAAAGAGAGAAATTTGACAGAAAACCCCTTATGTTTGCCTCCCATAAACTATTTTAATATGTACAAACGCCCTCTTAACATTGAGGCTCATAGACCAAACTGAAGGCGTGTTTTGAGAAATTTGCCCATAAATAAATATTAGATTTGCATCCAGACTTTGGTTTGAAATTTTAATACGCTTGACATTTTCCGAGTAATGTTAGACACCTATCAGATCTGGGTGGAAATAGACGAGTTGGTAGTAGGGGTGCTAAACCGTATCCGTATCTGATAAAATATCCGTAACTGAAAGGATATGGTTACGGATATGGTTTATAGTGAAATATCCGGATCCGTATCTGAAATATCCGAATACATATTAGGCATACTGTTTTGATAGTTTTAATCCTTAGATTATGGATTTTAGGTTAATTTTGATGATCAAGTTGTCTAATATTAGCTTTTCAGATATAATGAACATATTACTGAATTCTTTTGTATCACATAGACTATATATAATTTTTAATACTATCTAGTTTTCTCAGATTCGTTTTGTATCTGCATGCATATCCGCATGTATATCCGTATCTGTATCCGATTTTACCGGATATGGATATGAATTTTTCATACCGAGATATATCCGTATCCATATCCAAGATGGGTACGTGGATATGGATATGATAAGTATCATATCCGAGCCGCATCCGGACCGGATGCACCCCTAGTTGTTAGTGATGATACAATTGAGTTTTGAGTGCTAAAAAACATGTATAGAAAATGAGAGGGTAAAAATGAACAAGCTGGCCCTCAATATATTTTCTGGAATTATCATATATTGTTTTTGATCAAGTTTTAAATGAAAAAAAAAAAAGAGGAGAGAAGAGGAGCAAACTAAAATCTTAACAAGTATAAAGAGTTTGAAGTCTAGTACTTCCAACTGAATTTTCAATTCAATTAAAAAAAAAAGGATTCGGATATTAGATTGCATCCCAGCCATTGAAATTGGAATAAATGGTTATGATTTGGATAATTGGATACTCTCTGATTACGATCGAATTGGAGATGATTTGAATCCAAATAAAAAAAGAGGAGGGCGGTTGGGGAGCCCAACTTGTAACTAAATTTCAGTTGCCAAGCATAAATAACATAGCTAATACCGTGTTTGATTAGGAGAGTTAACGTTCAAACATCAGGCCAGGTTTTTAAATTTTCAGAAAAGAGATTCACAAGAGTTAAGGAGTCAAATGACTAATTCCCTATTAGCAAAAAAATAGTGAAGATACTATTATCTTATTAACAACTGTTGATTTGTCAAGTAAGTGGAGCACTTATTATGCGCCAACTCCATGAATTGTACTCATTCCTAATTTACACTCAACAACAAACTATAACCACTCATTAAAATCAATGACAATTAATAAGGGAGTGGTCTCTCCACTATTTTTTTTAGTAATGGAGAAGAATCAAAATCCAATCTATGACTCATTTACCCTATATAAAACATTCTCCCCAAAAAAAAAAAACTACAATCTTATTCTTCACACTCATTTCATGATTTAGAATTCAATTCTCTGTTATTTTTAATGTGTTCGGTAAGAGTAATATGGATTTATCATGTTAACTCGTGCTAATTACTCCTGTCAAACGCAGTACAAATCAGTGTTGGTTCAAAGAGTTTGCAAACAATACTTGATAATTCGCATTAACTCTTTCCAATTAAGCAATTCAAAGGAACGAAGACTTTGATCCCAGTGGCTTAGGGGCTGTTTGTTTACCCGAAATAGAAAAATGAAAGTGTGAAATTAGCTCACCTTTTATTATTTTTGGTGTTTGTTTCATTGAAAGTGTATATAAAAATTAAATGAACAAGGGAATCTCGTCAGCAATCTTCGAGTTTCTAGGCCTCCAGGGCCGAATTGGATTGGCGGAGCAGTGCCCACTTGTCTCAATCTGATATGCCTCTATAATGACATTGCTGTGTGCATATGCAATCCCGCCACGGGGGACGTGATCACGATGCCAGAATATGCCTACTACCTTCAACAGTGTGTCGGGTTCGGGCATGTCCCTTCAACCATGGAGTACAAAGTCTTGCATTTGTTTCTTGGTGAGGTGCCAGGTAGAGACGATTTGTGTACCTGGGGGAGCGAAATCATCTCTGTTCACATCAACGGCGACAGAATCAGCTGTAACGAGGGTTGGAGGGGTTTGGGAAGTTATCCCTTTGAAGTCTCGCTTGAATATGATCCGGCTCTCGTCAACGGGTATTAATATATATAACTTTTTATATGATATTAATCGGTAGGAATTGAATATTTCTCAATTGTCGACAGGTACATTCATCTAATGCCCAATTATTCTATCACCGGAATGCCCCATCATTCTAGGCAAATTAATATTTCTCAATTGTCGATAAAAAATGATGTACGTTAATGCCTACATGCTCTTTCTCTTACTCTGCATTCATACTGAAATTTGCTTCCAGGCAAGTCAATTTCTTTCAGCTTAATGGCCTGGTTATTCAGCAAGTCATATCACCAGTTTTACCAACTTTATTCTCTATGAAAGGTCAATAAATTCTCGAATTACTGAGAAACAAAACCATCATCAATATTCAGTGAGTTTGCCAAATAATAAACAGGCTTTGGAGAATGCTAACTCTGGTGGGCATACACGCACACAAATAAACCCTCAAATCCTAACTATATCATAATGACACTTGCAGAATGTAAATTTCTAACGATCATAGAAGCTGCGAAACAAGCAGAAGCTAGTTTGTAAAGTTGGCCTGTAACATAATCACAAACCTTGTACTGCATTGGCTGTTTAACCAAGATTATTTTAGATGGACTGTTGTATGTACATCATTTTTTATAACAACGCGAGATTTCTATGCATGTTATTTGTTCAGTTCTAACTGAAGTTATAGTCATCAAATCGTAAAACCATACTGCTGAAGCGAAACTATTTGTGGTGCTTGAATGTATCAAATATTTAGTATTGTAAGAAAATGGAGTCTGCTATGGATGAGTGATGAGACCATCTTGTAGATGTAGAAAAATGAGACTATCTTATGAAAGCTGGTGCTTTGCAAATATATTTTTTGTTTCTTACCTTTTGAGAATCAGCTTGAGGAAGTGGTGTGAAGATCTTCCTCCTTAATCCAGGGGTAAAAAGAGACGCTGGCACCGTAATTTCACCTTCAGCTTAGACTGTTGATTAATACTTCACATTATTTCCTCCATATTTGGCCCTGAAGTATGAGAAAGTATCCGGTACATCTGATCCACATCGTTAATGGTGTATCAAAGAGACATAAATTCTTAAATCACTACATTAATCTCTATGTCTAGGGAGCCAAGGTCGATATTCCTTTCGTGCACATTAATACTATATTCTAATGTATTAGATACTTTCTCTGAGTCAAGGTCGATATTCCTTTAGTGCACATTAATACTATATTCTAATGTATTAGATGCTCTCTCTCTAAAGCAGTGACCTTTGGTGCATGAGATTGATTGTTTGGTCGTACAGCTTCATATGGCGTACATTTATCAAAATTGAGATTGTGAGTTCTTTTCTTACAATAAAATAAAATAAAATTATTATTCTGTCTTTGAAAGTAAAAAACATTGAAGACTTCAAACAGTATTGTACAATAAGCTTGTAAGAAACGAGTCTTCATGACTTGAGTTGTTGCCTCTGAGTATCAAGATATATTCATATAACCATTTTCTGCATGTTATTTTTCACATTGACAGTTAATTAGCTAAAGGCTCTATTTTATTTTCCTGATATATAAAGAATCATTTCCTTTCGTTTGCTACTTGTACTAAAATCCAGGTTATCTCTCTTCAACATTAAGTTAACTATCATCAACTCCTCATGAAATTTGCAAAAGGAAAAGACGATTTCTCTTTCTAATCACCAAAAGGAATTAAAAAATTATGACGATTATTTTCTTTTGTTTGCAGACCGCATCAATGTGTTTGTATATCAATTCAGAATTATCACTATGAAGTGAAGAGATTCAAATCTGTGTGAACCCTTGTAAAAAAAGGTGATGTCGCTACAATGTAATTGATAATGAATAAATTGATAAATAGCGCTTCCGCATCAAATTTTTTGTAAGTCCGGAAATAATATGTTTACAACAAAACCAATAATTTCACTTGTATGAGAATGTGATATACTATCATGCTAGTAAAAAAATTGATTACTACACTTTCAATTGGGAAAACATTTAAGGCTAAATAGCACTTATAAACTTTATAGTTACACTACTTTGGTACTTATGTGTGGCAACTTTATACCCTATATTGTTTAAATTTTGCATGTTGCCACCTTTTGTTATCTAGCCGTCAGAAAATTCCCATTTGACGGTCACATGACAAATTTAAATATATTTTACCCTCATTGACTGTTTTATTTACTTCCTTTACCACATGGGGGGTTAATTTCAATGGAGGGGCACCTTTGCCCATTGGGAAATTTCTACCACTGTTTACCAAATTCAAACGGCGCCAAGTTAGGATATATAATTGCTATTAAATATAACTTAGCGTATATGTGTGCTAATGTAATATATAATTATAGGGTATATAAGTTCTATTTAGCCAACATTTAATGATTTTATTAGTATGTGAATGGTTTATATGAAAAATTAATAGGGGTATTATGGAAATAGTAAGGCATAAAGCAGATAAATGCAAAACTTTCTCAACCGCTTCTTAACCAAATCGGAATTTGAAACTATCATCAAAACCCTAAAACATACCACTCTCTTTTTCTTCAACGCCCCTAAATTCCCCAAATTCAACGGATGAAGTTTGAAACCCTAATTCTATCTTGAGTATTTTCCTTTATTTGATTCTCTAATTAGTGTTAGGACGTAGTCCGTATAATATCTCTTGTCAAGCAAAGGTATTGTAAAACTCCCCCTAAAACAACGCATTGAGTGTTTTAAAAATTAAAAAAATAAAAATATTGAAACCATTTAGACAAAAACTCCACTCATGCAAAGATCATCAAAATTTACCAAATTCTTCCCCTTTTGTTATTAGCAAAAATAGAAAACACACCAATGGTTATACTTTAAACACGAAATTGCATTGAATTTATCCGAAGGTGTAAAGGAGAGAAAAACACACTAACTCACACAAAAATTTAGAGAGAAATAGCACAAGAGATTAAAATCTAATTACAAAATACAAGAACACGAAAGAAATCACGTCAAAAATCACACACAAAAAGATTAAGTATCATTGTAAAGAGTGTAAAACAGATAGTGAAAAGAGTTATACAAGTTCATAATACAAATTCAGACATATCAAAGTTAATATTAAGTAATAACAAGACTTGAACAATCTCAACTCTAGAGACTAATGACTAAAGTGTCACCCTATCACCTTAACCATGGATTTAGGAGGAAGAACGCTATTATTTGGTAGGCGATGCACATCATTTCTAAATATAAAATATATTTAGTATAGGATTGATACCATTTGAGATATGCACAAACATAATCTACGAGTGTGGGTCTTTGACTATCTTTTAACATATATACTCAATTTTTGTGGATTTCATAAGGGTGTGAATCTTTGATCACCTTTTAACAAATACACTCTTATTGTTTGATTTATTTTTAACACAAATGCACTTTTGTACATATAAAGAAAGCTTTTGTGCATTAGCCAAGTCAAAACGAGCTCAAAATCATCTGATATAACCAAAAATATCTTATGAATAAAATATAAAACTTTCTACCACTATTTCACAACACAAAACATGATAATTATGAAAATAGGTGTGTGAAATTACTACGTGAGAAATCTCATGTAACTATCGTGTCATTTAATCATCTTTTAATCATTGTGTGCAGAAATACATACACATGGATTTAAAAATATATGTGAACCTGTGTGACATAATCAAACCTATACACCAAAAGAATAAAATTATCCGAATCAATCCTGTAAAAACACATACATAGGTATGTCCAAAGTCTTTTATTTTTCAAAGAAAACAAAAAGAAAGAAAGAGAAATTTTGTTTTGTTTTTCATACATAAAAATGGAAAAGGAAAAAATCTAAAAATAATCCAAAAAGAAAAAATAAAAAAGAAAAAATATATGTACATCCACCATGAAAGTGAAATATGCAAATATAAGGAACATACTAAACTAAACATCCATCACCCAAAGCGCAAATAATAAGTTAGTACAGACCAAGTATCTCATATATCACAAAGGAATATACATGTCCAAAATAAAAAATCTAAAAAAAAAAGAAAAAAAAGAAATACGACCTTCATCTTGTGAACGCAGCAACTCCTGACCATCTACTCAACATTTCTGTCATCTCCCTACAACTCCTTGTCCCCATCATCACCACTGTCAACTCCGTGTGAAGTGGATGGATGAGGGGCTCCCATAGGCTATGCTGCTTCTGTGTAGTAATAAGCATACACAGGCTGTCTACCGAGAGATGGATCCATCTGATGAAGAGCTCTCATAATGAACTGTAGGGAGACATCATAGAATGTATGTTGTGTAGTCATGTCCCTCCTAATCATCTCTACACTCTCTCTAAGAGTCTGCAAAGTCCATTGAGTAAAACTGGAGGAACCTGATGCCTGTGACGCAGATTTTTAGGATCCAGCTGATTGCCCAGCAGTGATCTCGCTTTCCACCTAGCAGCTAAGCTCTTCCTCACAGTCTCAGTAGAAAGTGAAGCTCCATCCTTCTCATGTCGATCAGAAGTGTGAAATTGGATCCTCTAGTCATGGCAAATCCAAGTGATGAGGAAGGGATATACGAGCTGAGTCTTTTGCCGAGTCTTCTTCTCCACCACCTCCCTAGCAGTAGCTACAACCATACACATTTAGCTAAAAATTAGCTCTGCAGCATCAAAAAACTTACCTCTCGCAAGTCAATACATCAGGACCACATCCTAAATGCTAAGAGTGGTGTAAGCAGCACTAGGATATAAGTTGAATTTGAGGAAGAGGTTGAGGAGGATGAACTCAGGCTTGAGATGTCCTGAGTTGAAGATATCTGGATGTATCCTCCCATGAAGATATTCCATAATAGTGTTGCAGCTCTCAAAACCTGAACCAACCTAGTTAGAATAAGTATAGACATCACTGCTATCCATAGGAGGCTCAAGAAAATTCAAAACTTTTCTGATGTATACCAGTGTGATCTTGATTCCTTCCCCTCACTTTTGTTGTAGCAATTTGCTGCCCCT
The DNA here is from genome assembly GCA_012295165.1 of Asparagus setaceus. NCBI lineage: Eukaryota > Viridiplantae > Streptophyta > Magnoliopsida > Asparagales > Asparagaceae > Asparagus > Asparagus setaceus. Next base: position 23,434,809 of record CM022702.1, read on the forward strand.
GTTCTTTACAAAAGTTGATGTAGAATTCCCTCACTAGAGTGATATTTGCTCTCTCGAGCTGTATATCCATCAACTTTTATAGAGAACAGGGACAACAGATTGATGGTCAAAAGTTAAACTTAAGGTCAAAAAAGGTAACTCTGCTCATAGACCATTGATAGTTTTTTGCACATCATTAATGGTTAACCGTCACCATCGATGGTGTTCATCAACCATCGATGTTAGATTAGCAGAACTCATCAATTCCATCAACAAATTCATCTCAAAATTGACCTTAATGACCTTAATCAAGCAGTTTTCTCAATAATTTCAACTCTAAACAACACATCAAATCATATACTACTGATTTTCAACAAGATCCACCATAAATTATGCATAAAACCTTAAAAATGATGAAAAGAGGGATTAGGGTTTCGAATTACCTTGATGACGATTTAAAGGAGATTTAATCACAAAATAAAGAAGAGGAACTGCAAAAACTCGTTAGATCACAGTGAAAACTCAAGAGAATCGAAAAAAGTAGAAAATTAGAGACGAAATGAGTAAAAGAGGGTGAAAAATGAAAAAATAACTGTTGCCCCCTTTTTATTCTACTTATCAATGGTCGGGTTTGACCATCGATTGTAACCCTCAAATATTTTTCTATTTAAATAAGAGATAAAAAAGAAAAAATATAAAAAAATAAAGAAAATTTATGATATAGTTGGGAAAAAAACATGAGATAAAAGCTTACCTATTTAAGGAGAAAATAAAAATAATGATTGAAAACTTATTTCTCCTTTTTTTTCTCTTTAGACCAAGGATTGGATCTCAATCTCGCACTCCTTCAAGCAACTACCATGTGTTGCTTAATCCGCAGTCCTCTTACAGTTCTATGGTATCCACATAGGCCAACGTTGGTTAACAATTGTACCTTTAGGTACCTAAATTTATTTAACAATCTTAACTCTGTATTGTATGCGATAATTCATTGAAATATATCACGTTCTATCATATAAAGTACAAATAATAGATGATGCATTAAAATGAACAAAAAGATTTAAAATATTTCCTTTCACAAATAAAGGTTAAAACTTTTATGTTTTCCTAAAACAAGTTCGGTTTTAGCTTTTGCAAATCGTTAATTGGAAAGAACCATGTTTAAGCTTTTAGAACCCATTCATGGCCTTTTTCAAATTAATATATTTAGACTTTAGTTGTTTATTTTTCAGAAATAATAGTGGTGCACTTAGTTTAAAATTTTATTCGCTCAAAAGTAATTAGTTTGCTTAAGCAATCAATTTTTATTTTTAATGATTTTATCATCTAGTTGCTTAGATAAACATGAATTTTTGTCTTGATAAACAGAACATTGTGTGCAATCAATGTGGTGATCTCACAAGATGAATTATATGAATCCAAATTTAGGGAAAGAGATTTAACTTTCTCACATAAAATTTTCTTTCCTTTCCTCAAATTTGCATTCACTCTTGGAATATAACTGATCATATGAAAGATATACCACGTTCTTGAACTCTCACTTTTAGAATTGTGTGTTTCATCTTGTTCTGAGTCTGAAGTTGTACTGTTTCTCCCTATAAGATATAGATTTGCTTTCTTTTCCTCCTCACTCGAGCCAACTTCTGATTCTTCATCACTCATCATATCGCAAATTGTCACTTTCAAACTTTTGCCCTCCATCTTCTTGTCCTTCTTGTTCAATGGGCATTTGTTCTTATAGTGATCTAGTTTTCTGCAATGATAACAAATAGGTTTAGTTTCGGATTCGCTAATAAAATATTTATTTACCTTATTTGTATATTGATTATGTATGTTTTGTAAGTATTTCTGTCTATTTTTATCCTAAGAAAAGACTTGAGCCCTTTCATAATTAGTCTTCTTCTTGGATTAGAATTTTTCCTTTGTTGGCCTTCAATGCTAATGACTTCTTCTCTGAGTTATTTTCTGAATTATGAACATGCCATGAATACTCTCCAAGGTCTTCATCTTGAAATTCCCGTACTTACTCATAAGCATTGTAAGTTTCACCTCTTTCACTTGTGAAGTTCCCTCGTGTATAACTTTCAAAGTTTTCCAAATTTTCTACATGGTAGAATAATTTGACACATGATTAAATTTTTTACTAGTTAAAGAATAATAAAGAGCATCCATAGTTTTTGCATTCAAAGAAGAAAACTTTTTTGTCGGGAAGGGTCCACTTATCTCTAGGAGTGACTATGGTAGTATCACGTACAATGGTAGTTGGTTCACTATATCCATTTTCAACACTACTCCAAACGTTAAAATTAGTGGACAACAAAATGATTTTCATGTGCTCTTTTCAATAGGTGTAGTTTGTCCCATCGAAAAGTGAGGGTTAGTTAATTGCATGTCCCTTCGGAAAATCTGTTGATGTAGTCAAACTAAACACCTCCATTTGTGAATCATAAAGATGGGTAACGAGACTCTAATACCACTTATTGGAGCTGAGATGCAAGCCTAGAGGAGGGGGATGAATAGGATTGCTATCATTTTTTTTACCAAAAACACAGAATTTGCAACAAAAAATAGAAAATAAAAGCGATCGACGATAAACACATATCAAAAGCAACCAACTAAGAACACATAATAGTTCAAATAACAATCATACGTCTACTCTTCCTTCTCACGAAGGCGTTTTCTCACTATGCAAAAAGTTCTCTTAAATCACAAATCCGATTCAGTAGACTTATAAGACCGCACTCTGAAATCTACCGGAAACCAAGCGTCTAACCTAACTCTCAACAATGAGTAACACATAGCCCTAACTAGTCCTAACCCTCAATTAAATCTAACTTGAGTACACCATGAAAATAACTTCAAAGCAAAACCAACATATACAATTAAAGCTCATAATATCAGGAAGATCTTACAAACCCTTTTATTAAACAAGTCGTCCTTCGAAGAATATAAGTGTAGCTCGATGAAGCACAGTGAAGGAAATCAATTCATGGGTAACTCTCCTCGCTAAAACAATTCTGAGATGTTGTGTGTGTTGATCGAGAGTTTGTCGAGGCTCTAGGGGTCAAATTCTTTAACTTGATCTCTTACAAATCAAAACCCTAGAACTCTCCTCTTCACTCTCTCTCTCTCCCTCTCTCTCTCTCTCAATGATATTGATCATCATATTTTTTAATACTTTTATACTCTCATTATTAATTTTATTTGAATAAATATATCTGCTAATATTATTTTTATTTTAATTTGTAGGTAATGAAGAATTTAACAATTAAGAGCTCAAATAAAGATTATTTCAAGTCCAAAGAATTCTGATTGAAGCCCAAAAGAAGCCTAACACAAAAGAGGCTAAGAATTTCAGCAAAAAAATCAGAATCAAAGGAGTATTGATACTCGTATCGATACCTGTATCAATATTGGTGTCGATACTAGTATTGATAGATATAAAGTCCTCAATAGGCTAGGAAAGAGATATCCTAACTTGGTAGAGATTAGAGATAAAAAAATGACGAACAGCTGAGATTAAATCTAAAAATCTACAATTTGTCGTATTTACCATCGATGGTGACTTTTGACAATCGATGTTGTCGAGACCCCATTGATGGTTGAGAGGTCTATCGATGATATGAAAGTGTCTGGAGTAAAAATAATCGATGAGTGTTGTTGACCATCTATGAGCTCTTCTTAGCATTGATGGTTAATGCCTACCATCGATGGTTAGAAGGCTGAAATCAGCTTTTGAGCTGATTTTCATATTGTTTCGCCTCGTACATTTCTTATACATGTATTTACATGTACTTTATCATCTCAAATAAATATTAGTACCAAATGAGAGTTTATTATTACTCAAACAAGAAACATTGTACGGACTACGTCCTAACGAGTCGTCAGTGATTCAAGCTCTGTCACACTTAGAAAACTTCACTTGGAGACCTGATGCTATAGTTTTGATGAGAGAGCTCAGCAGACAACTATCCGTAGCGCACTTAGTAGGTTTGTATGCTTCATGGAGGAGTATGGATCTATGGACGTTGAAGGTGAGTGAGGCAAATGGGTGAAGCAGTACAGGATCTGTCCCTCCTCTTGGTGTGACTATGAATACACATTCATTATATTCATTTTACCTTTGATGATTGATGAATTTGGGAGAATATTGATTAAGGTGAAAGGTTAGGATTCCAATAAAGTGGTTTACTATTATCCCAAAACTAAAGGATCACAAGTGATCATAGATGAGGAGAAACCATTTTCCACCAGCTTTTATGTGCAAACTTTCATGTTCTTGAACATGCATAACTGACTTCTCTCATCTTCACTTTGGTTATAAGAAACTTAGATGTTTATAATTAAGGATCTTCTGATTAACCCCAGGGGGTTGTGGGTTTTTTTCTACCAATTAGGGCTATCTCATCCCCGCCCCCATGTCAAGAATAAATTATGAGAAAAGTTGAATTTTTGTGATATAATAGCTTTTCCCCCCTTTCTAAATGGTTTTGGTTGATTTCCGTCATTTCTCGCCTTGTTCTTGTTTCATACCTGTTTATTCATGAAATACAAATTAGACTCAAATAAATTATTATTATTACTCAAACAAGAAACATTGTACGGACTACGCCCTAACGAGTCGTCGATGATTCAAGCTCTGTCACACTTAGAAAACTTCACTTGGAGACTGATGCTATAGTTTTGATGAGAGAGCTCAGCAGACAACTATCCGTGGCACTTAGTAGGTTTGTATGCTTCATGGAGGAGTATGGATCTATGGACGTTGAAGGTGAGTGAGGCAAATGGGTGAAGCAGTACAGGATCTGTCCCTCCTCTTGGTGTGACTATGAATACACATTCATTATATTCATTTTACCTTTGATGATTGATGAATTTGGGAGAATATTGATTAAGGTGAAAGGTTAGGATTCCAATAAAGTGGTTTACTATTATCCCAAAACTAAAGGATCACAAGTGATCATAGATGAGGAGAAACCATTTTCCACCAGCTTTTATGTGCAAACTTTCATGTTCTTGAACATGCATAACTGACTTCTCTCATCTTCACTTTGGTTATAAGAAACTTAGATGTTTATAATTAAGGATCTTCGATTAACCCTGTGGGTTGTGGGTTTTTCTACCAATTAGGGCTATCTCATCCCCGCCCCCATGTCAAGAATAAATTATGAGAAAAGTTGAATTTTTGTGATATAATAGCTTTTCCCCCCTTTCTAAATGGTTTTGGTTGATTTCCGTCATTTCTCGCCTTGTTCTTGTTTCATACTGTTTATTCATGAAATACAAATTAGACTCAAATAAATTATTATTATTACTCAAACAAGAAACATTGTACGGACTACGCCCTAACGAGTCGTCGATGATTCAAGCTCTGTCACACTTAGAAAACTTCACTTGGAGACCGATGCTATAGTTTTGATGAGAGAGCTCAGCAGACAACTATCCGTAGCGCTTAGTAGGTTTGTATGCTTCATGGAGGAGTATGGATCTATGGACGTTGAAGGTGAGTGAGGCAAATGGGTGAAGCAGTACAGGATCTGTCCCTCCTCTTGGTGTGACTATGAATACACATTCATTATATTCATTTTACCTTTGATGATTGATGAATTTGGGAGAATATTGATTAAGGTGAAAGGTTAGGATTCCAATAAAGTGGTTTACTATTATCCCAAAACTAAAGGATCACAAGTGATCATAGATGAGGAGAAACCATTTTCCACCAGCTTTTATGTGCAAACTTTCATGTTCTTGAACATGCATAACTGACTTCTCTCATCTTCACTTTGGTTATAAGAAACTTAGATGTTTATAATTAAGGATCTTCTGATTAACCCCAGGGGGTTGTGGGTTTTTTTCTACCAATTAGGGCTATCTCATCCCCGCCCCCATGTCAAGAATAAATTATGAGAAAAGTTGAATTTTTGTGATATAATAGCTTTTCCCCCCTTTCTAAATGGTTTTGGTTGATTTCCGTCATTTCTCGCCTTGTTCTTGTTTCATACCTGTTTATTCATGAAATACAAATTAGACTCAAATAAATTATTATTATTACTCAAACAAGAGACACTGTACGGACAACGTCCTAACAGTGAGGTTCTAGCAATTGTGTATATTTTTCTGTGATGTATGCAATTTGGACTTTTAGATATCACTTGTGGTCACTTGTTAATGGTACTAATTTGTGTTGTTTCTATTAAAAAAAGAGAAAGATAGAATCCTGGATTCTTTCAGGTGGGTATTCGGTCCTAGTTTTAGATGGCATTTCTTTTGTAATTCAGGGTTATATATTAGATTCTCTGTGAGATTGGTGTTTGAAGTAGACGCTTATGTTTCCACCACCCCCCTGCTTTGAACACGCTCTATCTATATCTATCTATACTACTTATAAAAGAAAATATGGATGTCAAAACTTTTGACTTCTGAAAATGTCCTTCAAAGTTCATCCAAATTGCCATATTACACCCAAAATCTTATTCAACCTCATGATTCATAATATAAATATTTATTATGTGATTATGTATTTATATTCAATTCTCATTCAAATTAAATCTCATTGACCTTTTTGCCTTCATTTGCTCATAACCGTTATCCACTACTTCATTCCTTACTTAACTTTTAACTATCCTTCAAAAGAAAAAAAAACTTTTAACTACACCACCATCTCCATTTAATGACATCTAATTAAACTCTCAATCTTTCTAACTTCCTTCATTATAACCTTCTTCTCTACTATTACACCATAAAGTTCATAATCTCTAAGCTATAAATAGTATTATATATTCCCCAAAGATCATTGGTTTATACTTATGATATTATTTGCTAAAGATAAGTTTACTATGTCTTCTTTATCATGTAGTACGCGTTTGACGGGTGGAAGATTTAACTGCATTGATTCACTAAGGTGCTTCATGTGAGGTTTGAGACCATATACTTATGATGGAGCTATTTTTTTGAGGTAATGACGAAGTTTTTTTTAAGGTAATGATGAAGCTCTTTTTAGCCTTACAACTCATGAGAAAGGTTTGCTACACTTCATCATAGGTGATTCTTTGACAACTATGCTTGAAGTGTAAACTTTAGTGAATAAAGTTTGAACATAGATGCAAAAATGGTCATGCAAAGAAGAAGGAAACTGCTAATGGTGCAACTGAGTGTGTAGAAATTATTGATGACTTGAAAATTTTCTTTTTGTTGCGAATCAATGTATTTTACTTAACACATTGAACGAAGATTTAATTTGGAGTTGGTAATTACTTTACAATTAGATTTTTATAAAAATTATCTTATTAAATTCTCTATGAGCAATAGAATCAAAAATATTTTTATTAGCACGAAAATATTAATAGAGCCATAAACATATTATAATACTAAAGGAACGCTATTCATTCTTTTATACACACACACACACAATAGTGTAGTTTTATGCTATCTATGTGCAAATATAATGCTGAGTTTTGCAACAGATTGTCAATTTATGCAAAAAGATCCAAAGGCAAAACAACAATGTGGATTTGAACTTTGTGACATTTTGCAACCATTTTATAATTCATTGTGGGAAAAAAAAAATATTTTGGTATAGGATTAAATTAGATTAGATTGTGAAAATGCTATATAATTCACATCTATTACCATGAGTAATTTATGAATAAAATGTTACGAGTTACCTAAAGTTAATATATATTATGTTGAATATAAGCTCAATTTTATTATGATTAATTGTATAGTAAATATATAAGTTAAAGCATCTTTTCATATACCTCATATCACAAAACAAGTTGTCCTCGTGCACTATACTAGTTCTATTGTATATAGAAGAAGAGGGGAGGTGGTCTATGTGTGTGTATCCAACCAAGCTATCAAGTATGGATGTGATAAAAAGTTGAAACAAGAGGGGGTGTATTAATGAGTTAGAAATTAGGGAGGTTATTTGACTTTATTAATTAGTTGAAGAGGGGGTGGGGGGTTTCTGAAATTAACCCTTTATAATATATATTTCATGAATGAAATTATTTTCTTTCTGTCAAAAAAAGTTTAGACTTTTAGGCCGCATTTTAACATGAGTTGCAAAAATGAGTTCCAACTATTTTAAAATAATGACCTCACTATGAAAAAACAAACATGGAGGCATTTTTTTTAACGAAACTTATATATTACGAACCAAAAGTTTTATCAACTAGATACTTAATAGATCTGACTTATCCAATTTAGGGGTGGCAACTTATGACCATAACCATTAATCCGACCCGACCCGACCCATTTATAATGGATATGGATGAAGTTATATGGGTAAGGTCATAAACGGGTCAACTCAAACTGACCCGTTTATTAGATGGGTCAATTTGGGTTGACACGACTGACTCATGTAAAACCCGACACTGACCCAGTTAGGTCTAAATGGTTTGAGCGGACAAAATTAGAGCGATTCTCTGAGGGGGGGGGGGGGGTTAGTCATCTGGAACTTAAAAATAGAACTGGGATAATCTGTAGGACAAATTTTTAAGGTGTTAGTCACATAGAATTTGGAACTGGGATATTTTTTAATAGTGTTAGTCAAGTAGAACTTTTCTGGAACTAGAACTGTGATATTTCTTTGGTGTGTTAGTGAAGTAGAATTCTACTAGAACTAGAATTGGGATAATTTGCCTTAATTATCCCACTAATTATTCTACCTATATATATAGCCATCAGTTCACCTTTCTCAAATTATCCTACAGATTGACAAAGAATCAATTGAGAAAAAAAAGTTGAACTGCAGCCGCCTCTTCTCTGCCCAAGGTATTTCCCATCCCTTTCTTTAAAAAATTGGTCACTGTTCGTCATTTTAAAATATGCCACTGTTCATTTTGTAAGCGATTACTGTTCATCCAAAAACGACACTGTTCATCGAACATCGGCACTGTTCATCTGAAAAACCACTGCCCACCCAAAACATCATGTTACTATTCATCTAAATATATGGTACTGTTCATCTAAGAATCTATCGCTGTTCACCTGAAAGTTGGTTACTGTTCATACAAAAAAATTGGTTACTGTTCGCATAGAAATTTATGTCACTGTTCATCTAAAAATCGGTTGTATAGGTAAGTTTTTATGATTATGGTTTATATGAAACTAGGGTTTGAAGATACTAGTATATTCAACCCAAGTTTTTGCTGATATTAGGGTTTATATAAAATTAGGGTTTGATGATATAATTAGGTTTTATTAGTTATATGCAAGTTTTAGATTTGAAGACATTAGCCCCCAATCTTTGCATTTGGGGCAATCACGGAACCCATCTATCATAAGCGGTGGCCTTGAGGTCTCCATCATGATCATGATTTTGTTATTATCTTATGCTAATTAGCTATATGATCTAGTGTATCGGCTTAATACTTTTATGCAGCAAATCTACAAAATTTGCATTTGTTGGCTCATGGTTGCTAGGGAGACCTTATGTTGGATTTAGGTGCTAGTGCATTTAAATGCAATTAAGCCTTTTAAAAATTTTGCATAATTGTATACTTAGATTAATAATGCATGTTTGTTTTTATTTAATTATTATTATTATTATATATGTGTGTTTTTTATATTAGATGCATGTATGTTTTAATCCAATTCCATATTTGAGATTTTAAATAGGTTGTTTTTGAGTTTGTTATAGGATGGACATAAGATCACAAAGCCAGAATCAAGTAGAAATATCTCAAGGTCTAGGGAGTGAGGGACAGAAAAGAGCAACGACGGATTATATGATATGGATTGAAGCGGAGGCTAATGAATTGCTTAGACTGTTGGTGGAGGAAGTTAAGAACGGGAATAAACAAGAAAATGGCAGCTTCAAAAAGCATGTGATTATGAGGAATGTAATACCCCCTCTAGTTGAAAATTTTAGAAAAGATTTTAGATATAATCATGTAATGAACAAGATAAAGCAATGGAAGAGAAAGATTGCACATGTGGAGATCTTGATGAAGAATAACTTTGGTTTTGGTTGGGATTCTAGCACGCAGAAATTTACTTGTCCTGACGAAGTGTGGAATAGTATTTTAGAGGTTGGTTTATGTCATGTTATTTTCATATATATATTAACTTGAATATAATATTAATTATTTTCACATATAATGTTTTAGGCCCGTCCAAATACTCCAAATCTCAAGGATAAACTGTTTGAGGATTTTGAGGATGTACAAGTGGTATGTGGTGACCATGGCGCTTCTGGCAGAGGAGCTATAGGTTTAGGTCCTAATGGCTTGGATGAAGCACGCTCATAGGAAGTGGTTGGGGAGGGTATAGTTGGTGCTGATGCTGGGACGGAATCTCCCAATGGAGGAGATGCTGTTGTAGATATGCAACCTGCTACCACCATTCCCACTGACAGTGTGCTATTTTTTGGTTCTGGACCATCCACTTTGAATAACCAGAACGGCGTAGGTCAATTGGTACCTTGACCGTCCTCTGCAACTTCTCAGTTCTCATTGCAAGAGGTAGGAGAGGGAGTTGTCACTGTAGGTAAAGCTTTTCATGAGTTAGTTGATGAGTTGAAGAAGATAAGAAAGGGCCGAAATAAAGAATGGGTTGATGCTGTTATGTCTACTTCTGAATTGACTAAGCCACAAAAATGGAATATACTCAGTGACAATATCCCACAGGACATGAAGGATGCCTTTATTGATATGGATGTAAAAGACCTCTATGAGTTTCTACATTTTAGGTTGACCGGTGAGATGCTGAATAATGATGAGGATGGGACTCAAGCCAATTCTGATCCAAATGGTGCATATTATGATTCTGATTTCTTTGGAGATGTTTAGAGGCGGTAGTTTAGGAGTTTAGGATATTGCTATGTTTTTTGAGATTTGTTATGGTATTTGGATTATGTGGCATTTTATATGTCAAAGCTATTTTACATTGAGTAGTTGGAACTTGGGATAATGTCATGTTTCTATTTTTTTTATTTTTTGTTGAGATTTGGAAAGTATTTTTAGGATCAGTGTCATTTCATTTTGTCAAAACTATTTTATTAAAGTATTTGAAAACTATTTATTTTTAGGATATTGCTATGTTTTTATATGTTTTGTTATTCTGTTATTCGACTTGTCAGTTGTCTTAGTTTGATACATTTGATGGATGAGGTTTCTCTTTGTATCATCCCAACAGATGATTCTTGTATGTTGTGCAAATGAGAATAGTGCAATAGTATATTTTTCTTTTATTTTCAATAGTTTGGTGATTAATGATTAGCATACAACGCCACATTTTTTTATTGACTGCTACCTGATGTAGAGAGAATGAACAGCTGCCAATACTTTTCACTATTTTTTCACTAATACATGTTAAAAGGCAGTAGTCTTTTTTCAATAAAATAAACTATACACATTTAAAATATTGTCAGTCCCCTCGTGTGCGAATCATAGAGTGCTTTATTTATTTCTATGCACATAATTTTTCTGAAAATTTATTCTATCTCATCAGGATGGAGGAAGATCAAAATTTGCACATTTTATATTTTCATCATGAGGACTTCGATGATAATATTTTGATTCGCATAATCGGATTAGCTGCTGAGGCTGCAAATCTGATCACGAAAGTATCAGGACTTCTATCACAGGAGTTCATAGCAGATACGCTTAGTCTCCGACGTCCTCGACGTGGTATTACAGATCTTGGTCTCACATACTTACAGTCCAAGATGGATAATCAGCCACAAGATTTTCGTAGAATTTACCGCATGTACCCAGATTGCTTCATGAAGTTATGCAATGTCTTGAGAGAGCGGGGCCATATACAAGACACATACCACATTAGTGTTGAGGAGATGATTGCTATTTTTCTTCTCACGATTAGTCAGAATCAACGATACTCTGTTGCAACTGATAGATTTGATCGTTCAAAATGGACTATTAGTGTATGTTTCAATAAAGCATTAAACGCCCTGGTATCTCTAGCATCATGCTTGATGACATCACCTCCTACTGATCCACCTAATAAGGTTAAATTAGAATCTCTCTTTTGGCCTTATTTCAAGGTAATTCTTATTTCTCAAGATTTTACACACACGCATGCACAATAGCTGCTGCACACATCACTTGAGATGGTCTAACGCATTGATTATTCAGGATTATATCGGTGCAATAGATGGGACTCATATACCATGCATGGTGTATGGCATAGATCAGACGCCCTATCGAAATAGACATAGTTTTCTCTCTCAGAACGTTTTGGCAGCTTGCACATTTGATCTCAGGTTTATTTATGTCTTAGCTAGGTGGGAGGGCTCTGCTAATGATGCAAGATTCTTGAAGGATGCGATGAGTAGACCTCATGGACTTCCACTTCCACAGAGTAATAATCTTTATATATTATTCTATCAATTAAAGAATATTTTTTAGTTTTGTAATATTTTTTCTCATTTATATATTTATTCTTGTTTGTAGATAAATTCTATCTAGTTGACTGCGGCTATCCAAATAGGCTACAATTTCTTACTCCATACCGAGGTCAAAGGTACCATCTTTCAGAGTTCGGCCCCGCTCATAATTGACAACGACCACGAAATTCTAAAGAGGTTTTCAACCATCGTCATGCGTCTCTTAGAAATTGTGTGGAGCGCATATTTGGAGTTTTTAAGTCTAGATTCATTATTTTCAAGAGCCAACCTCCAGGTTTTCCATATGTCACACAAATAAAGATGTTGGTTGCATGCGTAGGATTGCATAATTTTTTAAGATTGGAGAATACAAATGATGACTTCGACATTTCTGATCTTCCACTGGAAGCTCCACGAAATGTTGCTGATGCAGATGATGACTCTGATGAAGAAGACGAGTTACAGACTCAACAGACTCAACGAGCAGCTGCAGGAGCTTGGAGAAATTCTATGGCAGATGCCATGTGGGATGATGGAAGTCGAGTCACTCTAGGAATTTAGATTTTTATTAGTTGTAAAATACTTTATTATTTGAGATGAATATTGATGCTTTGTTACTTTATATTTTATAGTTATTACTAGACCAATCAATTACTAATCAATCTTATATTATTTTTAATATACAATTCTTAACAATAATAATATATATTCACCATTATCCCCACCAAATTATCCTACCAAATTATTCAACTTCATAATATTATCCACCATTATCCCACCGAATTATCTTACCAAATTATCTCAGTGTCAAAAAATTATCTCACTTTATCAATTATCCCAGTTCTACCCAAAAAGTTCTAGTTGACTAAACCCCTGAGGAAAAAAAAAAAACCAACTGACTCTCATTGCCAAAAACCCTCAACTCTCATTCCCAAAAACCCTAGACTTGATACAGCGGCAACCGTCGGCGATGAGAGCTTTTTCAACAACGAAGGATTTGCTTGCGGTGTTTGTAGCTCTTTAGAGGTTCAACTTAAAACTCTAATTCTCGATTCAAACGAGTTGTATGAAATTGAATTGGGATTTGGTTCATCGTTTGTTTGTTGCTGCAACTTCCCTTTATTTTAGGGTTGTTTGCATTTCAATACCCCATCTTAAAGTTCTAATTTGTCAATTTTATATCCCCATTGCGTTATTAGATAATTTGATGCCCCAAACACTAATTCGAATCAAACAGCAAGTCATCTAGTAGGAATTGAATTAATTGGTTGTATTTTAAATGGAATTGGTATTCAATTCATACTTTGTTTTTGGTTGCGGCAATTTTTATTTATTTTAGGGTTATTTGCAATTCATTGCCCAAAGTTTCACCTATTTGATTATACTTTGTCTCTTACACTAGTAGTTTAATTTAATTATACTTTATCTCTTATATACATGTAGAGAGGATCTTTTGAGAAATACAGTAACTTTTAGTGGTAAATGGGTATGTGTAATGATAAACGGGTCATTTAGGTTACACAGGTCGGGTCAGGTAACCGGTAACCCATTTAATAAATGGGTCGGGTAACATTGATCCGTTTATTAAATGGGTGGGGTTGGGTCAAGCTTATATGTGTCTGAGTCAATTATGACCTGACTGAACCTGAATAATCTTGCATAAAGGTCTGAGCAATATTACCACTGAATCAGTGTTTTTATTTTAGAAGCACTGTAGTTGATATTAAAAATTATAATGCATATACTTACGTTTGGGGTTAGTAATAGTAATCATATGGCATTAGAGGTGTTTATATGAAAATAATAAATTGGGAATTCTATAAAATATGAAGAAATAGTGGGGCAAATGTAAAACTTCTTTAAAACAGCGGCGAAGCGTTAACCCCATCTGAAGCGAAAACATTGGCAAAACCCTAAACCCTCTCTCTCGTCGGCGCCCCCAAAATTCCCCAAAACCCAAGTTTTTAGTCGTATAATTTCTTGAGTTATTTACTTAATTTTGATCTCTAATATTAGAGATGGGGAAATTGGGGAAAAAAGCGAGGAAATTCGCGAAGAAAAATCTTCAGTCAGTTCACAAGAGAAGGCGGAAGATGAAATCGACGTTTAAGCGAAAAGCCCCTTCTCGTAAGAATAATTTCACTTTGTTTCAATTCGTCTCCTTTCTTGAGTTAATTGTTTTTTTATGGTAATTTACAAATGCTGTAGGTCGCAAAGATGCTGTTGATGACTCTGGTGATCTGATCAGGGAACAAGTAAAGAAAGGGTAAGAATTTGTTTCAATAACTGGAACTTGTTAGGTTTTCATTTGGTAATATTTGCATAGCTGTTAACTTCATTTTCATTTGTAGAAGAATTTCCAGCGGTGTCTCCTTCTTTATTTGTGATAAGCAGTAACATGAGCTCTTTGCTTTAGATTGCTATTTGACGATAAATTTATTAGTAGCTTGAGAGCATCAATTTTCTAACTTTAGTATGAAACAGAAATTCTAACAAAGTTGGGTTATTTGAGAATTGTGAGACCCAAAATTTAGGGGTAGCTAAAGTTATTAATATCTGCTGGATTAAGATGTAAGAAGAGCTGATTGTAGAAGAGATCTAGGTTGGATAATCCTTAAGCATGGGTGGGGCCAAAAAGATCTATGTTTTACTTAATGTTGTTAGTAGCGTTCACTACAATTTCTATATTTGTCATATGTATTTTTTGCTAGTAATGAGCTTTGCTCACATTCTCTACCCTAAGCCTTAGTTACGAGTCTAGGGGCCTCAACCACTCAATGTTTTAAAAAGCAGGCGCCTAGCCTGCCGAGGCGCCCGCCTAGGTCTTGGGAGCTCCTAGGGGAGTGTGGGCTGCTTATGCGGACTACAACGCTTTGGTGTCTTGCTTTTGATTTCCTTCCCTGCATCCTCCACATCCTCCAACATCCTCTAAACTCCTTCAAAATCCTCCGGGCTCAACAACTATGAACACCTCCACCTCCTCCGACCTTCAACAAAACGTCCTCTTCCACCACTTAAACAAATGAAAGAAATCTGCTTAGGCTCCTAGGCGCTAGACACTAGTGCTTTTTACAACATTGACATTTATTATCAAGTATTATAATTAAAAAAAAAAAGAATAGGAAAACCCCCTAGGCTCTAGGTCTGGTCCGGTACCTAGGCTACCTAGTGCTTTCTCTATAACCTTGTCGGCTTCCACTTCCTTTCTTAGCATTATACTTCAGTGAACATTTGAGTTAGAAACAACTGACATGGAAAGATTTAAACTCAAATTGGTTCCTGGCTTTGTGACCACTGTGTTGACATAGGCAGTCCAGCAAAGAGGCGAAGTATCAGTCGCTTGTTTTCATTATGAATGGATGCTTCAAATGGTGTTGTAGCTTCATTCTTCACACCAGCCTTGCTCAGTTGTTTGTGGTCTTTCCTTTTGATAATGGCCCTTTTCAACCAATTCTAGTATTTCCGTCGCTTTTGGTAACGCTTGTCATGGGATTTTTAGAGAATTCCCCTACTGGATTCTTCCATCTTCAAGTTCTTCCTTTCGATTAAAGCTAATATTCTCTCTTTGCCAGCACTGTCAAGCTACAGGGGCGCTATATAACAATGAATTGAAATCAATTCAAGCTTTAGAGTAATATAATTTGGTTGGATAGTTGTTCTCTTTAACTGCTGGGATATCTGTACTCTATTTGAACTGTGCAATTTAATGGATGGCCATTAGAGCGTGAGTCCTTCAGGACAAGAGCAATGATATAGGCCAATATAATTGTGCATTTAACATCAATTGAATCAGTGTGCATTGAAATTTTCAAAATTTATACGGAGAGAAATGGATACATAATTCAGCTATGCTTTCTCTTTTAATGTTATAAGCATAGTGAGAGAAGAGAAAAAGTCAAGCTAATGACGATGGGACTAAGGTGCAAGAAAATAAAGGATCATATGAAATAGGACTAAATGAAAAAGTGGAATTTATAACAACGTCAATAGTTGTGGACTAGTACTGATAGCCCTTAATGCCTTTCTATGATATAAATTTTGCATAACTTCAAACAAACGAAGAATGTTAGATCTAGTCCGTAGATTAATGAAGTGCCTTCTTCATTCTTGACGTTGATCTGAACATTTGAGACTGCTATTGGTCCTTGAAACGTTACAATTTGGTTGATATTTCTACAACATGCAGATAATTTAAAGTCGTAACCCATTGTTATTCTGATGACACTTAATCAAGTACTTGGAAAAGCTTTCTTGTTAATATACAGAAGTCAAATCTCATTAATCAATATGATCGAACTTCTACCTATTACACATCATTCTGTCCCCTCTGGAATGTGTCTTTCAGTTATGGACTGGAGTTTATTTATCAACCTATCATTTTGATTTAACCTATCATTATTATTCTCATATTAATTTTGAGCATGCACCATCTTTAGGTTCCTTCATGTTATTGTTGACGTCAACTTTTTCTTGTCTTTCATCATGTAGAAGCTCTGAAGGGACACGAATAGATGATAATGCTACCGGTAAATTTCTTGACGATATATTCGCTGAAGGTGATGACAATTATCTCGAAGATATTTCTGAGAGCGATGGCTTCCTCTCTGAGGTTTGTAATCCTTTTTCTAATTATTACCACAAGCTTAAACCCTATGAATGGCCTTGTCCTTTTCTAAATTTTTTCAATCATTGCACCTTAAGTTTCAGTTTGAGAACATCATCTGCAGGTAACATAAACCATAATAGGTTTCTTTTTTGGGTTCGGGATATTGTTCATCAGTGCCTACTGTTGGAATGATAAGGGCTTTAAGCCAACTCTCCATGTAAACATTATATAACAGAACCCATGCAAGTGATTGCTTAAAATATGAACCACTCCATATATTCATCCCAATGTATCAATTATCAATTTTTCAATCAATATATTTTTCCTATTTATGTATGTATCATTATCCATCATAGCCTCCTGCTTCCACCAAAAAGTGAAAGTACTAACTTTTTTCACGTATGGATCAATTGCACATATAGTGAATGCTTTTCAGAAATTAGTTCGCAGGATCCAAGGTTTGTAAGGTTTAAAGTCCTATTATCTAATGTCTTACTGTATATTTTTCTCCAACGCATAATTGTGGACTGAATTTATAGTTCGCATGTCACATGTCATAAATTTAATCTACTAATTAGTGATAGATTTATATTTAATGAATTATGGCCAACCAATCATTGGTAAAACCAGCAAACTGTTTACTTAGAGCTTTTATAATGTCTGTATTCCATTGATGAAACAAGAAAACGTTTTGCTCATTTTTTCCCTAAACTTTTTTGCATCTATTTCTCCATGTACTAGCCTGCAGCCTGTTCCCTCCTCCTTTCTGTACATGTTTTCAAGTCTATGATATTCTAACTATCCTGCTATTGTGGGTGTCTAACAGGATTCTGAATGTCCATACATTTTTGAAGATGAGAATGTGGGTGGAGGTTAGCATGCCACATATTCTCCAAATGTCATTAGTTTCTTAAACATCTCATCCCATAATGACACCTTTGAGAAAAATTAATGCAGATAAGGACAATCATGCTGTTTTACTCGGAGAAAATGAGAAAATTCATATGGAGATTGTGGCACAAAAGAAAAAACTCGACTGTCTACTTGAAAAGGTGCACATCCTTTGTTTTCTATAAATTATTTGTTCTCATTCAGACCTCAGAATCCTGTCCGCTTGAAAAGCTGCATAGCTTCTAGCTTTTACTTTATATTCATTATGCCTTTGCACTTCGCGAAATGTCTTTTTTCTATGCTGACTTTTCTATATTATCATGTACATAACAGCTCTATTTAAATACATTTTAGGACCCAAAGTTTTCGGAGTTCCTGGGAAGTCGAAGAGCTGAATTGGAGGCATCCAAACATGAAGATATTGTAAGACTTTAATGACGCTTACTTTTTGGTGTTAGTAACTTGTAACTTAAATAAAGTACCCAAGTATGTAATGTTCAATTAGTTAACACCATGTACTACATCAGACACTTTTTTGCTTGCCAGTCTTCTGTCGGACAAGATCCTTACTCTCTTTGCGACATTCTAGATTTCTGTCTTGTTAAGGTAGAACCTAGGTGACTAGCTGCATGAGTTCTTTACAAAAAAATTCATGTCCTTATATATGATCAGGCTGATCTTATTTGTGATCTGTACTTAAAGATTAGAAATCTCTTGGTATAATATAGTTTATAAGGATCTATAGCTAGTTGCTGTCTAGCTAAAGGATTCTTTTCTCTAAGCTTTTCGGAGCAATTTTCACATAAATAATATGATTCACATCTGTTTGTGGCTTGGATTCATGTTTGAGTACCAGAGCCAGGTTTTACATTAACTTATTCAGTTTTCCTTCTTTATCATATTTCTCTAGATTTTTCTATATGTCCTAGTATCATTTAAATTTTTATCTATTATTTTTCTACTGATTCTAATCTATGTTACCTGGGTACTTCTAATCTGAAGCTGTACCCGTACCCGACACATACCCGTACCCAAACTGCTTGGACACTCCTTGCATATATACATACGTTCATTCGGGCATGTACTCAATTATACAACACGTCTTAATTTAAAACACTTGCCATATATTTTTTGGACATTTATCCTACCCTTCACATCCACTTCTTGAAAATCGTTGGACATAGGTCAGCTTCTTATGATTTTGAAGGGTCGTTTGGATGTCTAGTTCAAAAACTAGTGATTTTTCAATTTATAATCGACATAATAAAAGAAACACAAATTTGTTATAGGAATTATAGTTATCATCCTTGGTCTCATATAAATTATTAATTCCAATATATAATATATGTGTATATAAATATTTATGTAGCCGTGTTCACGTACCCTACCTTTTACAAATTTGTCGTGTCCCGTACCGGTACTTGCACCATACATGTACCCGTACCCATGCAACATAGATCCTAATTGAGGCTTTATTCAATTTTATGTACGTGCACACTCACAGAGACAATATTGGATAGAATTTTTTTTTTTAAAAAGAAGGGCATATGACTTAGATGTATGATCTCTTGTCCTATTTTATTTAATATTTGCTAAGGTGATTATATGTTACACTTCCAATCTATTTCGCATTAATTTTTTTTGTTCATGAATTTTCTAGCATCATACTGAATCCTGTGGTGAAAATATTTAACATGGCAGTATTCTGATGAAGAAGATGGTACAAAGTTTCCAAACAAAGATGATGTTAGTGAGCATCAATCTGATAAGAAAACCCTCACAACTTGTACTATTGATGTATGGTGCTGGTTGGTTATGGAGGAGCCAAACGGGCATGCACTATCCAACCTACTTAATGGCTTCCGAACTGCATGTCAATATGGGATTGATTCAGATGATTGCCCGCTGAGAATTCCGAATAAGGAAGTATTCTCAAAGATTTTGACGTTTGTTCTCAATGAATCTGATGGTATATTCCGTAGGCTATTAGGAATTTCAGATTTCTGCAACCAAGAAAGAATTCTAAAACTGAAGAATACATCAATGTGGGAAACTGCTGGGCCACTGTTGAAATCTTATCTCAGGAGTTGTCTGCTTCTTTTGAATCAAGTAACTGATGGTCAGATACTTGTTCTCGTATTGACTCGACTCAAAGTTTCCACTGTATTTTTTGCTGCTTTCCCTTCTTTAATAGGGAGACTCATCAAGGTACTGTATACTTCGTATTTAATTTAGAAAGTTACTTTTGAGCAAATGAATGTTGCATTTCTGTAGTACTTGAATTATCGTAATTTTTTGGATTTCTAGCCTCTTTGAACACTAAAAGAAAGCGCATATGAGAAACAAGAACAAATTAAATTGTAGGAAGGTTCAATGAGAAAAGATCTCGATATCTATCCATCCCTTCTTTCCCTCTAACGTTAGTTACCATTCCCTCTCCAAGAACTCATTAATTTTTTTCACATGTCAAAACTCAGTTTCCTGCAGGTAATTATTGGTGTTTAACTTGGAAAATTGTGCTATCTACTTTCCTGAATCAAGTTTGGTCCATTCTGAGATAGGTAGTAAAATTTTCGTATCACCTAGAAGAACATTGTGATTAACACATTTTCTTGATGTCTTGTCAAATCTCAAAAGGTGCTGGTGTTATGACGTTGTCTTTGAGCAGAATTATCATTGGCCATTCTCATTATCCTCAAGTCTTACTGTGCTGTTAGCTTTTTTAACTGAAGCTTTTCCTTACCTCTATAAAACTTGGGATGACCATCCCGGGAAACTGAATCCTAAATACTTTCCTATCGCTTCAGCTAAATAAGTAGAATATTTTAATCTAGTGTTTTACTTGTACTCAAATAGTCTTTTACACATGAATGCAGATTTTGGTTCATCTTTTGGTGACTGGTGAGGAGAGCCTGTCATTATCCTCATTCCTCATGATCCGAGACATTTCTTTGCAATTAGGCTCTGACTGCCTCGACAAGTGCTTGTCCCAAACATATAAAGCTTTTGTGGCACATTGCAAATTTGTTCAGACTACAAATTTGAAGCACCTTGAGTTTCTGACGAACTCCATTGTGGAACTTTATTCTCTAGACATTCAAAAGTCCTATGCGAAAGTGCTTCTCTCTTTACAGCACCTCGCTAATATATTGCGACAGGCTCTTAAATCAAAGAAAAAGGTAGAAATTACCAACATTAAGTATGCGTCTTATGTTACTCTTCGTGATTGTATTTCTTTTGGGGTTAATTGCGGACTTATACTATCTCCCAATTGCGGATAGACCCCCTGTAGTTCTATTGTTGCAGACAGACCCCCCTGAGTGGATTTTTTTGACTCTTTTACCCTCGGGAGGTCTATTTGTCAACAAACTAATTTCTCTTTCTCTGAGGGTAAAATAGTCAAAGAAATTCGCTCAAGGGCTATTTGCAATAATAGAACTGCATGGGGTCTATTCACAAATGGGCTATAGTACAATGAGTCTATCCGCAATGAACCCTTTATTATGTTGCTTGATGGCATACTCAATATAATAAATTTTTTTATGTCAAGCTTCCTTCATATGTCAATAGATGTTCATTCTGACAGGTCCTTTGTTTACTCTTTATGGTTGTAGGAAGAACTCAAAAAGATATGCAATTGGCAGTTCATAAACTGTGCCAACCTTTGGGTTAAATTTATCACTTTGAACATCAAGGAACATGATCTTCAGCCACTGAGTTCTTTACTTATCGAGATCATAAATGGGATGGCTTACTTGTTTCCTGGTCCACGACACTTACCTTTGAGATTAAAGTGCGTTCATATGCTCAATAATCTATCTTCTGCCAGTGGAGTTTTTATTCCTATAGCATCCTTGGTTTTTGACTGCCTGGAATATAAAGGAGGTGGTAATGCAGATACTGCACGTGGGAAACCTTTGAATCTTCTATCAGTTTTAAAGGTTGGGAAGATTTTTTTTCCCAATCTGTTTTTGGATTTTATTGATACTGTGCTTATTTATCCATACTAAATGCTAATTTTCCCATCATTTTTTAGTTAATTTCATGTTCACAAATTTTGTCATTGAATATCCTTTGTAGAATTGGAGCTGTTATGTTTTTTCTTATTATCCTACAGGCATGTCTTTCTCCATGATGTATTTAAGCGATAAAACATTTCTAAGGTTAATTGCACATGGACCTCCTGAAGTATATCATTTTTAATTTATTTTCCTTCTAGTTTCATTTTGGTAAATAGACCTCTTATGAAAAAATTTCGACTTTTTTACCCTCAGTTCTTATCCATGTGCTTTTACCCTAAGTGAAATTGTTTTTTTACTTGCAAAGGTAAAAGAGTAAAAAAGAATTCACTTAGACTACAAGCATGAAACTACAGGGCTAATAAGTTGAAAACTGTCACACTACAGGAGGGGGTCTTTGTGCAACTAACACCAGGCTTTCCATACAGCATTTTTTGAAGGATTGGGATATGATCCAAGAAAATCTAATTGTATTTAGTTCTACACTACTAAAACCAATAAAACCTGCAATTCTTATCTCAAAATATAATATTTCTTCCTCTTTGGCATTTATATTCTTTATTTAGTTTTAATCAGTAGCTTCGCATTGGATTATGCAGGTGCCAAAACAGTTTTTAAAATCAAGAGGCTTCCAAGAGGAGTGCATTCATTCTGCAATAGAGCTTCTTTTAGCGCATTTTGCCCAGTGGAGCTATCACATATCTTTTCCTGAAGTGGCAACTATACCTCTCATACTCATGAAAAGGTTCCACGAAAAGACTACGCTTGAAAGTCTCCGACGCTCAGTTAAGAGATTTATAGATCAGGTGACATTCTAAAAGTTCCCAAAAGCACTCAATTTTAAACAGAAAAAATCGATGAGATTGCATTGGAACCCTTAAACCTTAAATTTGAAGTTTTCGGGAGGATAGAATCTTAAGATATTTATTCTTTTGTAAGTTTTCTCATATCCAATATTTCTCATTTTCTGTAAATAAAATGTATAAATTTGTTTTAATTGAGGGCAACATGCATGTGAAGACGAAAATGTAGAACTCAAGCATCTCGGTCTCATCAATTAAAGAGGAAAAAAGAAGGGTAAATTTCATTAAATTAGGGATTTCGCACAGAAATCCCATATATTGTTTCCATTACAGAAAACATCCAGAGGGTTAGTTTTAGTTGGACATTTTTTTCCCCATTATTTACTTCGTATTACTACTCTCTGTCATCTTCTAACTAGCTGGGAAATATTAAATTTCTGATAGCGGGATATTTTTCTCAGATTTAGAAGTTTTATGTTTTGTCTAATAAGAATAGTTCAAGGTATTTTTTGAAATTTTACTTGAATGATGAAGGAATCTAAAATTTCTTTTGCCATTTCTTTTTTCTTTTTTTTTTTCCTTGACAAATTAGTCCTTTGCATCCAGGTAGAGCAAAACATTGAGTTAATTAGGAGAAAAAGAGATGAGGTTGGGTTTTCACCCAAGGACCATGAATCTGTCCAATCCTTCCTCCAGGTTTGCTTTTCATTTCCTGCTCTTTTTTCCTTCCAAGCTGTCTGAACTTTATTTATTTATTCTTTTTTTCTTCATTAACACATCATTTGCTTTATTTATTTATTCTTCGATTTGTATATAATTGCAGCTGGAGAAGAATGTTGCCAACGCTTCATTTACTCAGTACTATGCTAGTATCCTAAAGAAATCACGGTTTAATCAAAGTATTATCGTATAGTTTTGTGAACAATTATTATCGATAGTAGGGATCTTCAGACGGCGAGAGCATTATTTAACCAGGAAAACCTCCTGTGGCTTTCTTGATGGAATTTTTACCTGCTGAGTTTTGATCATTATAATCAGTAACAGTTCCACCAAATGCTTTTTTAGATTGCATGTTTCGATGATAACTGTGTATTATAAATCTTTATTTATGCTTCTTTTTAGATTGCTATTATAATCTTTCAGGTTGTTTTGGGTTTGTGTAATTGTATATTCCTAGCTTTAATTATGTCCCAAATGGCATCTATTTGGATTTTCTGTATTCTGTGCACTTCTTGAGAGTAGCTTGAGAGAAGCTTTAGAAATGCGTGACGCTGATCAATGCAATCGGAAACCATGTAGTATGTGGTCGGTCTCTTCTTAACCATTACAAAAAAAATAGTAAATAAAAAAAAACAAAAAACAAAAAATAAAATAACACAATAAAAAAATATAAAATATTAAAATAAAAGGTAAAAATCTGAGATATCAATACATTGTCTATTCATGTGACATGTCTTGCTAAAATTCTAAAATGGCATTAAAACTAATGAACAAATTATTGCTTTAGATCAAACTATCGAGCTTTATTCATCATATTTGACTCTCATAGCACAATCTTATTTAATCATTCTTGCATGTCATGATTTCAAATCGATATTCTGACTAATGCAAGTGAAATATGCGTGTTTATACTCTATGTCGACATTTTCAGTAACTGACTTGGGTCAAGCATTATATCTGGGTTCTTTTAAAGAAAATTGTAAATGGTTGTGGTTTAATTTTGAAGGAACTAATGTCGTAACTCATCTTAGGGGCTGTTTGGTTATGGGAAAAAACATAGAATAAGAAACCAAATCTCTGACACAATTGGAATCCGTCAGAAAAATATAAATTTGGTTTCCTATTCTATGTTTGGTTCGTTTTTTGGGTTGAAACGACAATTTGCTAAAACGTCAGCAAACGTCAGCAGGAATAGCACAAGGCAATTCAGGGCGATTTGGGCTGAATTGGTTGGAATCGACGAAAAAAATTAATAAAAAGCTGACGCGCCTTTACTCTCTTTTCCAGCGGGAACTTTTGGGGAAAACCTAATTGTTACCGCCCTTCACCTACCCTTCCCTCCTCACACGCCTCCATTTTTCTCCTGGAGCTCTCTTCTGTGAAAAACTCAATCACGGAGGCGCTCTATTACCTCTTATTTCGTGCTAAAATTTGGGGTTTTTTTCTCTGAATTGGGTTTTGTCAAAGCTCTCTCTGTGTACTCGGATCTCTTCAAACAACAAGATTAAAAATTTCAGGTAAAGTCTCCAAAATCACACTAGATTTAATTCTCTATTACCTCTTATCTCTCCATACTGATCTTTGAGGGAATTTTTTTTTTCAAGAACTTGGTTAGAGAATCGTAAAGGGCTCGATTCTCCCCATTACCACTTATCTATTGCTTAAAGTTTGGGGCTTTTCTCTACGAAGGGGGTTTTTGGCAAAGCTATCTCTTTGTTTTTGGATCTCTTCAAAAACGAGTGCAAGGATCTCTACCCGATTTCAGGTATACCTCCTTTTCACTATGAAATTTATGGTTTTTTAATTATAAGTGGCAAAAATTCAATTTCTTGTTCTATTTAACCATGCATGTTGAAGTTTTAGATGGGATTTGTTAAGATTTAAGGATACCGATGTATACTTCTTCATAGAATATATTTTTTGGTATATTCATTTCGGTTTGGTATATTTGGTTGTATGGTGTAATGGCATGTATAATAGTATACATTGAATGGACAGTTTAATTATAATTGTAATTCAATACGTTTTTAATTGAATTATAATGATAACAACAAGTATAAATATTGGGTCTTGTAGATGGATAGTTTGGAAGAAGATATGATGATGAGAATTGTCTCTGGAGGTGGTATAACTGTCTTACTAATGATGGTTACCATATTGAGAAGAATGCAATCTAGAAGAAGAACTATAACTCATCAACCTAGAATTGCAAACGCTATGACCGATGCTTGCAGGATTGCACATATGGACAGAATAACTAGAGGTTATCATGAGAGTTGCAAAGACTATGTGAGAATTCGTAGAGGGACGTTCTTTAGGCTTGCAAGAATTATGAGGAGAGAACATCTACTTACAGACACAAGACATGTTTCGGTGGAAGAACAACTTGCCATGTTCTTGAGCATAATGGGTCATAAAACGAAGAATAGAGTTATACGTACAAATTTTATTAGATCGGGAGAAACAGTTAGTAGATACTTCAATCGAGTTTTGAATGCGATCTGCCAGTTACGTGATAGATATATGAGGCAAGCAACAAATGAGGTACCCCCTGAGATTGCAAACAATCCACTTTATTATCCATACTTCAAGGTAATTATTCCTTCTATTGCAAAATTTTTACGGACTAGTTGTGCTATTAACTTTTTAAATTTAATGACGTATATGTATCTTATTATAGGATTGTATTGGCATGATTGATGGAACACACATCGATGCCATGTTACCATCTAGTATGGTGGCACGCTTTAGAGGGCGTAAAGGAGTCACACAAGATGTCTTAGCGGCATGTACTCCTAACAAGTTATTCACATATGTGCTAGCAGGATGAGAGGGATCCGCAAATGACTTTAGGGTACTTCAAGATGCACTATCTAGGCCCCAACCGCACGGATTGAGAGTTTATGAGGGTGAGAAAACATTTACGTATATATATATATATATATATATATATATATATATATATATATATATATATATATATATATATATATATATATATATATATATATAATTTAATTGCAAAATCATGGTTTTTCATGAACATTGTTGGGAAGTATTATCTATGCGATGCTGGATATACTACGATGCTTGATTTATCTCCCCATATCGGGGTGTACGTTATCATCTCAATGAGCATAAAGGGAGAACTCCAAGTAATATGATGGAATTGTTTAATTTACGACATTCAAAGCTTAGGTGTAAAATTGAATGTACTTTTGGAATCTTGAAAAACCGTTTCAAGATTTTAACTGCAAAGTCCCATTATCCCTTTGATAGTCAGGTGGATATTGTTTTAGCGTGCACTGTACTCCACAATTTCATTGCAATTGAAGACCCAGGTGATGATTGGTTAAATGATGATGAGGAAATTGAGGATGTCGATGGTGAAATAGCGGTTGAGGATGGGGAAAACATTATTGACTTTTCACAAAACATGACTCAAAGGGAACAAACGCAAAGTAGAAATGAGTGGAAGGCAAAGAGAGATGATATAGCTTTGGCTATGTGGACTGATTATTGTCAACAACACCGGGATGGTGACACATCAGAGACTGGAATTGATTAAATGTTTGCTTCAGGCATGTTTAATGTTTAATTAATGTCTTGTTTGCTTATTTATATTTGTTCTACTTTTTCATGTAATGTACTTTGAACAATGTGTATCTTTAAACACTTGTGTAGTGTAATGTTTCAAGACATTATTATGTAATATTCACTCATGTTACAATGCTCATAACTTAGATATCTATCCCTTTGAATGGATGGTTTGATAGCTGTATCATGTGCAGGTATGTCAGAAATGAATGAAGCTCGTAATGTAGGTGACGGAAGGCAGTCTAATAGGCTTAATATGGGGTTTGCTCACTATGTTTCATCTCAGACTCCTCCCCCTAGGGCCAATGGTGCTGATGGCTTCATGTCTTACTCTTCACAGCCTCAGCCTTATGTATCCTACATGAACCTGCTGAATAATGCCCCACCACTCTTTCCTCACTCACAAAGCTCACCATCTAATGTAACCCCTTTGTCACCAACACCTGAAACTGATAACGTAGGTGCTTCTGCTGAGTTTGAAATTGATTCCCCTTCTAAGAAAAAAAGAAAGGTTTGTTACAAGAGGAGAGCTGGACAAACTATGCGTACAAATTCAAGAGGTGCCAAAAACAGAATATGGCAACCTCATCATACTTCACTTTTAATTCCTTTTCTTGCAAAGCTTGTCAAAAAAGGCTTGAAGGCTGACAAAAATTTTAAGAAGCAAGCTTATAACATGGCTGCCAACTACATTAACTTGGAATGTGGAACTGATTATGAACCAGATCATGTTGTCAACCATTTTAAAAGCTTGAGGAATAAGTGGAATGACATTCTAACTTGTAAGAACATGAGTGGTGCAGGTTGGAATGAAGATACAAAAACAATTACCATGGATCCCCTGGCATTTGATAGATGGACTCAGGTATAAACTATATCAGGCTCGTCTTAAAATATTTTTATTTTCTTTCCGATAAGCTTTCTCAACCTTAACTTGATAAAAATTATGTCATGTTCTATTTTACAGGATAAGAAAAATGGCAGTGGTAGACTTAAAGATATTTTCAATAGGTCAATACCTCACTATGATGATTTGCAACTTATAATGGGTGATGATCAAGCTAATGGTGATAAAGCTAAGGATGTATTCATGAAATTTGGCTCTAGAAGAGCATCACCTATTGAACTTGATGATAATGGGTGTACAGATGAGAACGCAGCTGCTTCTGTCAATGAGGGTGAGACTTCAACCCCTCCTACCCCAACTGTGCATGCAACCAACAAGAGTGCTTCTGCTAGTGATAAAGGTAAGAAGAAAGCTAGCAAAAATAAAGAGGAAATAGAGCTTATGCAAAGGTTTCTAGAGAAGGTGGACAATGTTTCTCATTCCATCCAACATGCACACATGATACATTGGACTGAGAAGCTATCCCAAGAAATGTTCTCACATAAGCCACGATTCTCAGAAGAGTTGCTTGACAGTCTATACACAGATCTTTATAGGGATGAGGTTGAAGGAAGATACTTCATAGGCAAGTCTAAGGAGGGTCAAGTTAGATATTTGGTTAATTATGCAAAGGAGAAAGGCTTCGATGTTGAGGGCTCTTGTGCTCTCTACTTTGCTGTTTGCTAACCTTTTTTGTGCAAGGCTAACATCATATTTTGCTGACTTGAATCGCATTTAGCTCTAAAAGAACTTAACTAGCCTCTTTTGGAGTACACTTGTGTAGTGTGCAGATAATACTTTTGGGTTTTATTTTAGACCATGGTTGATGTTAATATTTAGGTACACATGGAGGATCTGACTATCATATATATTCTAGGCTGCTTTACATGTTTATGTGGGCTATTTTGGTACACTATATAAGTGTACACAGACAATGGTGAATTGTGACATCTTACCAAACTTAACTACCTGAACTTGTTAACTGTTGTTTGCTATGTGAAGTGTGACACATATAATCTTTCATGCCCCTTTTAATTTTTTCCAGTTGTTAGTAGTATGTGGTATATGCTCTATGCTAATATTATCATTCTAATACGTGCAGGATATTTATTTGGCTTATGTCTAATGGTACATGATGATTGATGAGACAAATTCATACACTTACATTTGGGGACTGGTATCATTGTTCATGACTATTCATACATATTTATATGTTATATTTGGATCTATGCTTCTGACAAAATTACCTATACTAGCAAGAATTTGTAGGCGGGGCTATCTATGATTGTAAATGAAAATGCATATATATTCAATGCATGTTGATCAATATATGAGCATAGCGACCTACATTATGTTACTATCATACGGGATGATTTTCTATGATGATAAAATAATTCATATTCTTAAGCGATGATGAGTGATCATATTTATTTGAGTTTAGCAGCCTACAATATTATTGTATAGGCGAGACTAACTATGTTGCTAATGATCCATAGCTGAGCTTTTCATAAGATTATGAGTTATTCCTATTATTTCTAAATATTGGTCACTGATACATATTATTTGAATGATTTTAAATGCACAAGTTTGTATTCAAAAGTTTTTGATTAATCAACATTATTTCAATTTATATTTTACATTGTTCACAAAACACATCATACTTAGAAAAAAAATACATATAATTTGACAAATACATGTTCATTCTCAATGTTTTTTAACTCTTTTTTTTTCAACTGCTTCGCTTTCATGCTACTCATGCCTACTTACTTCAAATTTTTATAGCATTCATCAACATTACTTCAAATTAAAGTTTACATTGTTTGCTAAAAAGCACAACATACATAGAAAAAAAAAGAAATATTACACATAATTTGAAAAATACAAGTTCATTCTCCAAACTTTTTACTTTTTTTTTCAACTGCTTCACTTTCATGCTATTCTTGTCACCTTTACTTGAATTCTCATTGCTAACTATGCTGCAAGCTCCCTCCTCCTTTGCCCAACAGAAAAAATTGCATTCTCTTTGTGGGTATTTGGCACAACCCCAAAAGGCTCTTCCCTTATTTTTCCCATTTCGGCAGATTTTTAGTGGTGTGGGGATTTTACAGTGACACTCCACAACCCAGGAAGAATTACTTTCCTCTTCAATTTGCTGCATTCCTCCCATATCTACAAATATGAAATTATCAAGCGTTGATGGCACATTTATAAGCAAAGCTCCATTGGTGCTATATAGCCGTTATAACTGACCGTTGGGATGCAAATGTTGCTTCTAATGTGGTATGCTTACCTCTTTGGGTTACATCTGTGTAATTTGTCTTTTCAGGAAGGTGAACTTACTTATGTTCACCGGTTGCAATTTTCCAATGATGTTTTTCAAAGTAAACAAACTGAGGAAAAAGAATACAACTTATATTTCAAGTGTTGATTTTACACCTTTCTGTGTTCACTCCAAACAGCAGAATGAGAATTGCTGAATTTTAATTTTTCTATTCCAGTATACTTTCAGCTATCCAAACAGAGAATAGATAAATAGAGGAAATCGCTAGAAATGCATATTCCACATGGAATTAGTGATTCCTATTTTTTGTGGATTTGAACCAAACAGCCCCTTATCAGAAACCTCCTTATAGTGTGAACATCAGTTTTCACTGGAATAGATATGGCTCTGCGTAAATTTACCCACCAATGTGAAAAATTACATTCAACGCTGCTAGGGGTTTCTTTATTATAAAATCTTAAAGTTAAAGAGGTTTTCTGATGACCCTAAACTGAAAGGGAATTTTATGATATTTTGAAGCTTATGGGGGTTTATCTGATGATCGTTGTTGGGGCGTTTTTCTGAAACTAGTATAGTCAACGTGCGTTGCACGTGGTCTTACTTGTTATGAGTTATGACTTTTTATCCTAAAAAGGAGAATGATAAAGTGACTTAAATAAAAAATAAAGATTTAAGGTAAAGTGTTAGAAAGAAGTTGAATGTCTACATATAATAACGCACAAATTTAAAAGTAAAAAATGAGTAGAAATGGTTTAGTGGCCCATATGAATTAGGATGGATGTTCGATTGACAAATTCGTTGTTGTTGACTTGTCAAATTGAGCATGAGTAGAATTATAGTTAGATGAATGCATATTCTTGTTGTCATAAATTTTCTCTCTATTAATTATTCAGAAATTAAGACTAACTAATTTTTTATTGGTAAGTATTCTAAAAGTTTAGAATGTTTATATACAAAAGTATATCAGTGAAGGAAGTACAAAGAAGTACAAAGACTAAGTGAAGCAATAAACATTCCATGAATTTATTCTAGTACTGCCTTAGAAATGAGAATGTGAAATATGTGAATCATAAAAAGTGACGACAAGAAGTGGACTATAAGAATAAGATGTTTAAGCAAAAATTATGAAGTTTTATTCCATGAGTAATTTTCTTTTATGTTAAAAGATGATGTATGACATTCAGAAAATGTAGGGTATTTATAGAAAGAAATGACCTCGGGATTAAAAACTAATAGGGAGGACACAAGCTCACGTGTTTTATTGGATCTCTTGCATCTAGAATCTAAGAATTTGAATGGTTGTGAAAGCAATGGATTTGCCGGAAATTTTGTAAATTTAAAAGAATCCAATATGGATGAGGCATAATCAATTTAAAGATTAGAATTTCAAGCGCATACAATTTATTTTTATGGTGTAAAGAATACATTTTATGCATCCATAATATAAATTAGGGTAAACTACACTAAATCCCCATGAACTTTAAGCGTTTTGCAGCAACCCCCAATAAATTTTAAAAACACACTAATTAAACCCCAGATAACTTATGCAGAAAACTCGTAATGCTAACACCGTTACATCTGACATGGCAGGTAACTCACGTGACTTAAAAGAACACTAAAATACCCTTATGTTATAAAAATCCCTTTGTGACATTTTATTTTTATATTCAACCCTAAACAGAAATCTCTCATCTTTTGTCATCCGTTTCATGCCCAAATTGGGTCCCAAACCCGTTTTTGTTGAAATTGTCCTTCAAAATATCTTTTACGTTCTTTTTTTTGTTTTAATTTATAGGGGTTATTTATAAAATGCGGGAACTTATTTGTGGTCTTTTGCAATTCCAAAAGTTATTGGGGGTTTAGTGTGATTTTAAAAGTTACTGGGGATTTACTACAAAATACTGAAAGTACTTGGGGTTTACTGAAAAAAGCTAAAGTTCTTGGGGTTTAGTGTAATTTACCCTATATAAATTATAATAAGTCTTAATTGAGAAAATAAGTTTATTCAATAAAACTTATAACTTTTTCTAAAATCCATAATATAAATAAATTTTGGTTAATAAATTTATGTAGTTTTGTAACTGAGGGGTTAAAAAAAAAGTTTTACTCAAAATATAAATTTTTGTCTAATAAACTTTATGGAGTTTTTAAAAAGAGTTCTAAATGAAGAGGGGGAGGTGGGGGTGGGGGGTGTTAAATTTGAATATAGGTGAAATGTGCCCTCGACAAATAAAGGGTTAATTTCATAAAACCCCTTGAACTTTTGATGGCGAGCAGTAGAAATCAAACAAAATACGAACATGCTCATTAGATTGACACCGCTACCCAACTTGCAAATATTTCTTAAAATCTATAACTTCGCATAGAGTGGAAAGTACTAATTTAACAAAAACTTAAAACCCATTGGCTCACATTGCAGTTCAAAACTTCTCGCAGCACTTATTAACTCTATTTGCTACTTTCCTTTACATAATAAGCCGTCTTTTAAAAGACATAAGCTACAGATATGAAGAGCCAACATAAAAAATATCAAAATAGAGAAATGCTAATAAAACTTTAATATTCAAGCATTGAGCACAAAAACACCTTTTTAGAGTTTAAGAACAATTCTTGTTGAATACAACTAAGTGACTAAGTCTAACAAAAAATAACCCACTCTTTAGTACAAGCCAAACCTCAACTTGAAACTATATAAACTACAGAAGCCGGTCCTTTGAGTCAATAAAGCTACCAAACACTTGCGGGCTAAGTAGCAGATTCCTCCTCAGTTTTACACCTGTCAAAGAAAAAATATATAGAAATTCAGACCTACTTATGAAATTGGTCAAACTTGTTTAATAGGAAATATATTGTCTTTTTGTTTTTTTTACAAAAGAAAATGAAGTAACATAAATAAATCCAATCGAAAAAAACTCAACAACAAAATCTATAATGAACCAAAAGACAAATAGGGGAATAACTATGAATTATAAGTAATCAAAGATAGCTCCATTTCTTTATTGAGCTGTGAGGAAATTTAACGCCAAGAAAGTGTATAAATTTTTTTCTCACCTAAATGACCAAAAAAATATTACAGAAAATGAATGCTAAGCTCACTATCATCGGCTATTTCTCGATGTGTATCAGGATTCTTCTACACCTGCGCACAATTTACAGCAACCAATAACGTCCTTGTTGCCTCGGCATCGAGTTTGATGAAATAGAGGATGAAGACATCATGGCCAAGGCTCAGAGTCTTGCTTAGAACATAAAAGTTTCAGTCTTGTGCAAGTGAAACTCCAAGTATCATTTTCTCGGCCACCTGATCTTTCCCTCTCTCTCTCTCTCTCTCTCTCTCTCTCTCTCTCTCTCTCTCCTCTCTCTCTCTCTCTCTCTCTGAATTTGTAGAATGGAAAGAAAGTTATGGTAACGGTTGCATTAACATGGTAACAAACTTCTCTAGAAATGTGTTTTGAAGAGGTTTTAACGTTTGGGCTGATTAATTTCCATTTATTAATTTAATGGTGATGTTTGAGAACTGATTAATTCTGTGAATTAATTTCATGGTAATGGTTTTGCATTTCTCTAGAAATGTGCATTTGAAGAGGTCTAAACGTTTGGCTGATTGATCAATATTAATTGATTTAATGTTAATCGCTTTGCATTGAAGATATTAGCATTAAGTATGCAGATGTATGTGTTTTTTGAGTATGTATGCATAATTATATATATTACATTCAATAAGTGATATTTATTGTTTTCTTCAAAAGAAAGTGATATTTAGTATGTATATGTATGTGTGTTTATGATGTATGTATGTGTGTTTGAGGGTATTTTCGGAAAAAATATTTTAACATAGCAACACACTTTTATAATAGT
This sequence comes from Asparagus setaceus, assembly GCA_012295165.1. Lineage (NCBI taxonomy): Eukaryota > Viridiplantae > Streptophyta > Magnoliopsida > Asparagales > Asparagaceae > Asparagus > Asparagus setaceus. The sequence continues at coordinate 23,468,798 of CM022702.1, forward strand.
ATAAGATTTAGCCTTATAATATTTGGGGTAATACATAGTAACATATACAAGGAGCAGAAATGTCCTTCCATAATAATTAATTATTTTTTTAATGCAGCAGTTGTCAAGTCGAACGGAGCAAATAGTTCGTGTTTTAATGGCATCTAACTAAACATCTATCTCGAATCTTTGGCAGTGTGGAAAACACAGTGATTTGTCTGAATAACATGCAATTAGATAGTAATTTGCATATAGAACTTCGTATGCAACTTTCCTCTAGTCCAAATATACTTATGCCATGTAAGTAAATATGCCATATATAATAACATTAGCGTAAATTACACTAAAAGCCCCATGAACTTTCAGCGCTTTGCAGTAAATCTCTATGAACTTTTAAAATTACACTAAACCCCTAATAACTTTTGCAAAAACCCCCAATATCTTTTGGGTAAATTACACTAAGCCCCTAGTAACTTTCAAATTTTCTTTTTATGTTGTTTTCCAGTTATAATTTATGGGGGTTATCTGCAAAATGCAGAAAGTTAATGGGGTTTTTCTGTAGAACAAATAAGTTATTGGGGGTTTAGTGTGATTTTTAAAGTTCATAGGGGTTCACTTCAAAACACTGAAATTTCATGGAGGTTTGGTGTACTTCACCCATAACATTATTACTTAAGTCTTCATAGATTTGTCTCGAAAAGGATTGCATTTGAGGTGCCTACTAATTCTAGATCTAAGCATGGATTAAACTTCTGTTATTTCCCTTTCTTCTTTAAACAATGTTTGGTCCATGTACCTATCTTTTATGACTTGACAGTTGACAATCAATTATGGTGCAATTAAAGTCAAGCAAGCTAAAAAGTAGTTAATCTCCATTTATTGCATCCTAATAAATGCAGATGGAAAGAAAAACCTACGTTGAAAATAGACTATTCATAGTGGCAGGTGTGCTGTTACATCCACTTTTTTTCCCTGTTCTTTTTTAAAAGAAAGGTATTCATCAAGGGCGAAGCTACATTGTCCAGATAGGAGGCATATCTAGTTTTAAGTAGAATATAGTGTTTTTTCTTTTTTTTTATAAAAACAAGGGTAAACTGCAGATAACCCCAATCAACTCATTTATTACCATTTATCACCCTGAGATTGCTACTTTTAGAAGGATAAGACAAGCGCCCCCCCCCCCCCCCAAACGCACACCTAAAAAACAAAAAACCACCAAAAAAACAAAAACAAAAACAAAAAACCACCAAAAAAACAAAAACAAAAACAAAAAAATGGTAAACTCCTAAACTCCTTGATTGAGTTAAAAAAAAAAGCCCAAAAAAACATGATTGAGTTTTTTAGGTGTTTAATTCTGCTTAAGGTACAGATAAGGGGGTTATATGAAACTTACCCTAAGATAAACTCCTAAACTCCTTGAAATTGCAACCAATTAAACTTTCTCTATTGTAATTTTTCAAGCGTATACTCTGTCAATCAAACTTGTGAAAATATTCAGGGGTCAAACACTTCCGAATGAATGGTGCACCAAGAGAAGATAATATTTTGATCAATACATTAATCATCAAGTTCCCTGCATTGCACTAATCTAAGAACATATAAACTTCTGAGGCACCATTCATACAATGGATTTGAATTACTAGAGTTTTTGCGTAAAAAATTTCTCTCAATACTTTTTCTGTATGTTTTTTGAAATTATGGTCTCTCTGTCACAAATAAAGTTCCTTAACAAGATTTTGTCAAAAACTCCCTTTACTTCCGAAATCATTTTTTTCTAAAGGGTGAGTAGATGCATCCGTTATCTCTTATTAGTAGGTGAACCAATGCCAACTGCAACCACAAGGACGAAGACACCAACCAATGTCAATAAGCAATTAAATGTTATCGTTGTATGTTAAAAATTTGAGGAAGTAGACAAATTGCAAGACAACAAGGTTCTTAAATTGCATTGGCATGTACAGTTAGAACAAATAAGTTGGATTTGGACCCATATCTATGGACATGAGCACATTAAGTAGTTGTTTAATAGATAGGTTTATAAACCAAACAATGTCTACTTTGTTAATAGAAGCTAGGTGGCAATTTGAGATAAAGAACAACAAGTTGTCAATTCAATTACTCTAGTTATCTGATTTCTTTTTATTTTTTTTAATGGAAGTTATCTGATTTCTTAATAAAGCAAACATTAAACTCCAAAGAATAGTTTGGTGTCTGGGTATGGTGCTCAATGAGAGGATAGGTATTTTTGTTTATATATATATATACAATACATGAACAGGATACCCCTGTTTTTAGTTAAAAAATAAAGCAAACATTAACTGAATTATGGAAACCCTCTTTTAGTCATATATCATTGGATCAGTGCAAGTTATGTGGTTTAAATTCACCTTATCAAACAATGTTGATTACTGTGTTTTGAGATGCTTTAAATTCCAATTATTTAGCTTTAGGAGAATATTCAGACTACTGAAAGAGTAATGTGTGAGACAGTGAGACTGTGAGAGAGAATTTTAATAACAATAACAATCTCTTGTAAGCTCTTCATGGATACAATTGAATTGGTGAAATAGTTAATAGCATTTACTCATTTCAAATTATTTCACCATAAAACTTCTGGCCAGTGCATCCAACGTTGTAAATTCTCTCTGGGGTGTTATTCGTTGGGACAATTTGGGGTCAAGTGGGATAATTATCCCAATGGAATAATTTTAACCCATTGAGACAATTTGAGTGGGATAAGTTGAGCTAATAAGATAATTTAAAATTGTGATTGAGACAATTTAAGTGAGCCAATTGATGATGTGGCGTCTTATTAAAATATCATGTTTATTGAACTTATCATGATTTATCAGAATATTAAGATTAAAACATCATATAATAAAATAAATTATTTTAATTTAATATTATAATACTATATAATATATTGGAGTCACCGTGATTTATAATAAATATGTACAATACTGTTATTAATATAATATAATATTAAATTATAATTAATATAATATAGCAACAATATAATTAATAAACTATTTTAATATATTATAATATAAAATGTTATCATAATATATCTTAAAATGTTCAATACTATTAAAATAGTACAATACAATAAAATATAATATATATTAAAATATATTGTGTTATACTATAATCCTAAATTACACTATATGCTTCTCATAATTTCATAGATTGTATCAAAATATTATAGTAAATTATATTTTAATTATTATATTATATTATAATATAGTTTAATAAATAATATATATGATATTATAATTGAATATTATACGATATAATAATTAATACAATATATTCAAATAGTACAGTATATTATATTATTATTTAATATATGGTAATATAATATATTATAACATAATCAGTTATATTTTATTTTTATTATATTATAAATGATAATATATATTATATTATAATATATCACATCATAATAAATAAAATTTATCATATGATAATATTATATATCACTTTTATTTAATATGTCACATTATAGTAATAAGCTTAGTAGAATATAATATAACATATTATATTATATTATAATATATCATATCATAATAAATAATATTATAATATTATATATATAATATATATATTACAATAAATAAAATAAATTATATATTACTTTTATTATATTATAAATAATAAAATATATTTTATTGTAAAATATCATATTATAATAAATATAATATAATATGAAAAATTAATATATTACATTATAATTAATATAATATATTAAAAATATGTTTAATGATATTAATTATATAATCATTTTATATTTAGCTAATATGATTAGCACATATATTAGTAGTTAATATATGAAGCAAACCAAAGAGTGAAGGGGATCTAGGTGTCATCGATCTTAGATGCCTAAACAACTCTCTCCTCTCTAAATGGTTATGGCATGCCACCAAAAAACAGTCTTTTGTTGGATCCATCCTATCAGCTCTCTACAACCGCAGATCAACCACTGTTCAGTACTCATCATATAGCCAAACTAATTCTGTATTATGGAACAGTATCACCCAGATAAGAGAACCTTTCATAAACTGCATCAGATGGAACTTGAGAGATGGGTCAAATATTAGATTTACATATGGGTTGGAGAGAACACTTTGGGTAGCATTTTCCCTCATGCATATGCCTTGGCCATGTCTCAGAATGTATCTGTTTCCACTCAATGGTCTTTCCACAATGGGATCTGGGTGTGGCACCCCACCCTTAGAAGACCTATCCAGGAACACCAGAGATCAGATAAGCACAAGCTTTTTTATTCCTATCCACTTTCAAGGTCTCTAATAGTCCAGAAATCTCTGATTCCCCATCATGGATGTTCACCAATTCAGGGGAGTTCACAGTAAACTCTCTCTACAAATTATCAGTGAGAGGGGGAGTCAACTCCTCCATCTCCTCACAGATATGGAAATCAATCTTTCCGCTCAAAATTAAGTTTTTCTATTGGTTGTTATCTCATAATAAACTCAACACCAAAGTCCTTCTAAGCAAAAAAGGTTGGCAGAGAGATCAAACATGTTCTCTTTGCTTAAATGAATTCGAAGACTCAGAACACCTCTTTCTCAAGTTTCAGTTTGCAGTGAAGGTAGGGGACTTCTACAAAAATAGATTTGGTCAAAATGGTTGGCCGAACAGCTTGTATGAACTCATTCACTCCAAAGGCCAATTCCTTTCATCACCCAAACACAGAATCATTTGGCAATCTATGTTCCCAACTATTTGTTGGTGCATATGGCATGCACGCAATAACAAGATCTTCAATAACACCTGCCCATGTATGAAAAATATTATAAACTCTGCTGCTCATTATGTCAATGAATGGACAGGATCATCTATAGGGAAAGCGCGAAACACTGAGGGTAGCAATGGGAGATCAAGGATTCCAGATGATCCACAACTGTCAGACATTGCACATGGAACATGACAACCAAACAGCTCAAGAAGAAGAAGAAGAAGAGCAGAGGAGAAGCCATCAGCAAACAACCCAAGAGGAAGAAGAAGAACGGAGGAGAGGCCATCAGGAGGAAACTCATATGACGAGAGGACTCTAAGGCCAAAACCTCAACTGAGTGGTTTTTTTAGTTTTGTAATTAGAAACTAAAGACTGCATCTAACTGCCTGCTTACAATAATTAAGATAGTGTTTTGTCCTTAGATTAGAAACTATACTTTCTCCTATCTGTTTTAAGTTTGTAGGGCTGGCTTTGGGCCATATACCTATCAGCGCATGTGGTGAGTGACGGCTATGGTCCTCTCGTCACCCTCGTTGATATGTTTGTGGAGAAGGTCCTATGAACAAACTAGGGAGAAAGTATATGTTTCTATCTACACTTTTTTGTATGACACAATCTCGTGTCAAAGTTATTAATTATCAATATAATGAACATGGATCTTTCCCTTGTTTTGGGCTTTTATATATATATATATATATATATATATATATATATATATATATATATATATATATATATATATATATATATATATATATATATATATATATATATATATATATATATATATATATGAATGTTTCAAAATTATCTCACTTATCTCAAATTATTTCACTATGAGAGTTTGGTTAAATTTTAGCTTGGGGGCAATTTTTTCCATATGAGTAGGATAATTTTGTCCCATGTGGGGTAATTATCCCACTAGTGTTCCAAAAAATCAATAACACTAAAAGTTATTGTCCCAATCCTATTGTTCCAATCAATAACACCAAAAAACATTGTCCCAAAATTTATCCCAATTATCCCCATATTACGCCAACCAATAACCCCCCTCAGAGATAAATGTATCTATTTGCATAGTGGTTGGTATCCAATAAATTAAGGCCATTAAAGAATGCAACAAACTACTTAAATGAGAATTAAATGCCTTCCACTGGTTGATTGAGCTTCTCAACTTCTCAAAACTATAAAACTTAACTCATCATCGCATAAAAATCTCTAGAAAGAGGAGCATTTAAGCCTAGTAAGGGCTTAGATTTGCGAAAGCTCGACGGACCAGTGCCCGAGGAGTTTACAGAGTGCAAATATCTCGATTGAAAAAGTACTTATTCACTTATCTGCTTCGGATATATATATATATATATATATATATATATATATATATATATATATATATATATATATATATATATATATATATATATATATATATTTTATATTTATTGTTGGTAGAGTCAGCCACTGCCTTGTGAGCGATATCACTGAGAGAAGGCCACGGTATATTCCGTTTGTGAAGGAAACAAGAATAGAAAGAAAATATCTCAACAAAGTGAGATATCCACTCTTCCTCTCAACAGTTCTAGGACTGAATCAAGGGAACCTATAAACAATAGCCAACACACAGTAAACAGTAAAGACACGAGATTTACGTGGTTTGGCAAACTTGCCTACGTCCACGGGAGGGGTGAGGGGAGATTCTACTATGAAGAAGAACACCGACGACTTGTACAATCCACAAGCTCGTCCCAGAGATAAAGCTTTGATTTTTACCCAAAAGAAATTGACCTCTCTCTTATAAAATCTCTCCAAGCTCTCTCTTTAGCCGCCGCCAAGAAAATCCTAACTTTTTCTTCTTTTTATCTCCCACATAAAACCCTAGGTTTAGATACCTATTTATAGGGAAATAAATATATATTTTTTGTTTCTGTGTCGCGCAGGGAACGAACCCGGGAGGGTTCGTGTGTTGCGCGGGACGTGGGTGGCCCCCACCCACGTGGGAACAAACCCGAGAGGGTTCGTGTGTTGCGCAGGACGTGGGTGGCCCCCACCCACGTGGGTTCCCACCACGTTTACAATTCTCCACCTCGTACATCATTTGATAAACCTCAAATTTTGGACGAACACCGGAAGAACACCACGAACATTACTAGAGAGATGTCCATCAGCCAAACCAGGTCAATCCAGCTGTACCATTATACCATGGTTGCCTACGTACCCTCTAATCGGGATCAAGCTAATCGTAGTTCTGTAATTCTCCATATAATCTCCACCTCACCCCATCACCACCCCGAAGGGCCATGCCCTCTTGGGCAGATCAACACGGGCTGATATGAAGCAAGTCCAAGCAATGCTTAAACTTACTACCTGTGACCACCTTGGTTAACATGTCTGCAGGATTCTCATTCGTGTGCACCTTCATGAGAGAAACATCGCCTTCCTCTATGACATCTCGCACGAAATGAAACCTGACATCCATATGCTTGGTACGAGCATGACAAACTTGATTCTTCGCCAAGTGAATTACACTCTGACTGTCGCACCACAAGTTCACGTTCTCCTGCTCAATCCCCAAATCATCTAGAAGACCCCACAACCACAATGCTTCCTTCACTCCCTCTGCCATGGCCATGTACTCGGCCTCGTAGTAGAAAGTGCCATCAGAGTCTGTAACATCGATCGCCAACTAACCGAGCCCCATGTATTCTGAATACATAACCAGTAGTCGATCACCGTCTATCTAGATCGCCCGCATAATCAGAGTCCACAAACCCATCAATCTAACATGTTTCTCTACCAAAACACAGGCCCGTATTAACGGTACCTTTTAAGTACCTCAGGACCCACTTCACTGCTTCCCAGTGCGCCTTTCCCGGATTCGCCATGAATCTACTGACCACACTGACCGCCTGTAAAATATCTGGGCGTATACACACCATTGCGTACATTAAGCTGCCAACTGCACTAGCATAGGAAACACGCTCCATGTGCGCCTTCTCTTCCGCTGTAGTGGGAGATTATTTACCAGAAAGCCTAAAGTGTGGAGCCAATAGAGTCACCACCCACTTAGCAATTTGCATCCCGAATCTCGTGATCACCCGCTCTATGTAGCCCTTCTGACTCAATAATAATTGCCGGTTCGCCCGCTCTCTTCTAATCTCCATACCCAGTATTTTCCTAGCAGCGCCCATGTCCTTCATCTCGAACTCTCCACGAAGCTTCCGAATGTAAACGCAACAATCATAGTCGCTTCGGGAAAATCCATGCTTCAGCATGAATGAGTCAAATCGCTTGTACCACTGTCGGGGAGATTGCTTCAATCCATACAGTGACTTCTTCAAACGACACACATGATGCTCCTTGTCCTCAACCTTGTAGCCCTCAGGTTGATGCATGTAGATCTCTTCATCCAAGTCTCCGTGCAAGAAGACCATTTTAACATCGAGTTGTTCCAGCTCAAGATCACCATGAGCAACAATACTCAATAGCACCCGAATAGAAGTTTGTTTCACCACCGGAGAAAAAATCATTGTAATCCACACCCTCTTTCTGTGCAAAGCCCTTAGCCACTAGCCTCGCCTTGTACCTTGTATCGCCGAGCTCTGAAAGATCTTCCTTTCTTTTATACACCCACTTACAACCAATAGCTTTTCTTCCTACGGGCAATGGGACCACCTCCCATGTTTGGTTCTTCCGAAGAGATTCCATCTCTTCCTCCATCGCAGCCAACCAACTCTCACTATCCTTGTCCCGAATAGCTTCCTTGAAGGAGACCGGCTCGTCGTCCTCCACCGAGAGTGCGTATTCAACCAAATTAACCTGTCCATAGTGCTTCAGGGGTTGATCAGCCCCCAGCTTCTGTACCTACTTGAATGCTCATCTTGGCCTAGTGGAAGCCAAACTATCCTCGAGCTGCTGTTGTTGTAGTGCCTGTGTATTCTCCTGCTGAACCTCCTCCTGCTCAAGCTCATCATCTACCTGACTTTTCACTTGAATACGACTAGAACCTGGTTGGTCTTTAGGTTCTATTTTAATAACCTGAGACTTAGAAATCTCAACAGTCCTAACACCATCATCTTTGGACGCCCTAGCAATAATGGATTTCTCATCAAAGGTAACATCCCTGCTGATCACGAACTTCGAATCTTCCGTACACCAAAGTCGATAGCCTTTTACGCCCTTCGCATATCCCAAGAATATTGCCTTCTTGGCCCTCGCGTCAAGCTTTCCCTCGTTGACGTGATAGTAGGCGGTACATCTAAAAATTCTGAGCCTATCATAATCTGCATGCTCCTCTGACCACACCCTATAGGGTGTATCACCATCCAATATCGAATGTGGTGAATGGTTCACAATGTAACAAGCTGTAGCCACCGCTTCTACCCACCATTCGTTGCCCAATCCAGCGTATGATCGCATACTTATTGCTTTCTCCCGTAATGTTCGGTTCAGTCTCTCTGCGACCCCATTGTGCTGTGGGGTTGACCTGACTGTCCAGTGTCGAACAATTCCCTCCTGATCACAGAACTCCTTGAAAGCACCATTTATATACTCTGTACTGTTATCAGATCTTAGTGTCTTCAATTTCTTTCCCGTCCTGTTCTCAACCATTGCTTTACACTTCTTGAATGTCTCGAACACCTCATTCTTATGCTTCAGAAAGTAAATCCAAGCATACCTCGAATAGTCATCTATGAACGAGATAAAATATCTGAAACCACCCTTAGAAGTTGTCTGAGCCGGACCCCAAACATCCGTGTGCACATAATCTAGTATCCCTCTGCTCTTAGATTTGCTTCTCAGAAACTGGACCCTGTGTGCCTTTCCATACACACAATCCTCACAAAAATCTATGCTAGGTTTCTTCAGATTCTTCAGCAGACCCTCTTTACCAAGCAGAACTAGACCCTTCTCTGACATGTGCCCAAGCCGCCTATGCCATAACCGTGTATGCTCACATGGGTCTCCACCACTTCCTTCAGTTCCAACCGCTGCATCTCCCGTCACCGTCGTACCTGAGAGAGTATATAAATTACCGTGACGAACACCCTTCATCACTACAAGGAAACCCCGAACAATCTTCTTCACTCCGTTCTCCATAATAATTCTGCAACCGCTGGAGTCCAATGCACCGACTGAGATAAGATTCTTCCGCAAGTCGGGAACATGCCTCACATCAGTCAAGGTTCGGACCACTCCATCATGCATCTTGATCTTGATATTACCTAGCCCCACCGTTTTACAAGCATGGTTGTTCCCCATGAATACGGTTCCACCATCAATGCCTCTGTAGGTAGTAAACCACTTCCTATTTGGACACATATGATAAGAGCAACCAGAATCAAGTATCCACTTCCCGGAGATATCCTCGCCACTCGTGACGGCATAGCACTCCTTATCGCTCCCTTCCTCTGAAACGTAGCTCGCCTCTTCCTTGCCCTCTCTTCTCTCAGTCTTGTTGTTGTTCTTCTTCTTTCCACCTACTCTCTTATTTGGACAGTCGACCTTGAAATGCCAAACTTCACCGCATTTGAAACACGATTTTCTCGCAAGAGGTCTCGGTTTAGATCTAGACTTTCCTCCCTTGCCTTTTCCTCGCTCATTGCTCCTGCCTCTAGCAAACAATCCCTGCGCTTGTTCTTTGTTACCACCAGTAGTCATGTCACTGGTTGCAATCTTTCGAAGGTCATCCGCTAGAAGTACCGTTCTAGTCTCATCCATCTTCAAATTGTCTCCTACAAGCATCAGTGTTTGCACCAGGTTCTCATAAGACTTTGGCAAAGACAGAAGTAGTAGAAACGCCTGATCCTCATCTACAACTTTCACATCTATGTCTTTCAAGTCTGATATGATCCTATCAAACTTGTTAATGTATTCCCGGATTGATGAGCCCTCCTCCATCTTGCAAGTATACAATTTGGATTTTAAATAGATCCGGTTCGTTAGACTCTTCGTCATGAAGGTACTTTTAACCGACCACTGCGCCATGACGTTTCCTCTCCATCTACCAAGAAAGCTACATCCCTTTCAAGGCATAGGATAATCGATGCCCGTGCTTCCAGATCCAGCTCCTCCCAATCCTCATCAGACATATCCTTGTGCTTTTTCTCTTTTCCAGCCAAAGCCTTGTGCAATTTTTACGAAATCAATGAGTTTTTCATCTGCATCCTCCAATAGGAAAAATCATTCTTCCCATTGAACTTTTCAATCTCGTATTTTCTCACTTTGACCGATTTACTAGTAGACGCCATTCTCCATTTGTATTAATAAATCCTCTTCTCTCAGAAATTACCGAGCACCACCTCAAACCAGAAGCTACACCACTTTCAATCTGAATAACAGCTCTGATACCAATTGTTGGACGCAGAGTCACGCCCACACGCCGCGGAAGCGATATCACCTGAGAGAAGGCCCTGGTATATTCCCGTTTCGCGAAGGAAATAAGAATAGAAAGCAAATATCTCAACAAAGTGAGATATCCACTCTTCCTCTCAACAGTTCTAGGACTGAATCAAGGGAACCTACAAACAATAGCCAACACACAGTAAACAGTAAAGACACGAGATTTACGTGGTTCGATAAACTTGTCTACATCCACGGGAGGGGTGAGGGGAGATTCTACTATGAAGAAGAATACCGACAACTTGTACAATCCACAAGCTCGTCCCAGAGATAAAGCTTTGATTTTTACCCAAAAAAATTAGCCTCTCTCTTGTAAAGCTCTCTCTTTTAGCGCCGCCAAGAAAAGCCTAGCTTTTTCTTCTTTTTCTCCCCCACATAAAACCCTAGGTTTAGATACCTATTTATAGGGAAATAAATTTTTTGTTTACGTGTGTAGCAGGAACAACAGGAGGGTTCGGTGTCGCGCAGGATGTGGTGGCCCCACCCACATGGGAACGAGTCGGGAGGGTTCGTGGTCAAGCAGATGTGGGTGGCCCCCACCCACATGGGAACGAATTCGGGAGGGTTCGTGTGTCGCGCAGGACGTGGGTGGCCCCCACCCATGTGGGTTCCCACCACGTTTACATATACACACACACTAAAGTTATTGGGTCTCTGTAGATAGTTGTTTCATAGTTACAGTAACATCATTTAATATATAAACTGAGACAGTTAATCAATCATAAATGTTAAGTAGCCCAGTTGGTATAATCCTCCCCTATAAAATCATACGTCCCACGTTTGATTCCCTCAAACTTCCACTTTTTTAAACCTTTACTTAAAAAATTCTTTTCATTATGAGTCTTTAAATCTTTCAAAACATTCCTTAATTCTTAAAATTTATTTTGAAATTACTCCTTCAATAAAATGTAGAAGCAATAACTAAAGAGATTAATTTAAAAAGATTGTGAGAATTAGAGGACCTAATAGCATTTGCTATTAACTTGAGGGACTAATTTCAAAATAATTTTGGAATACAGGAACACAATAGCAATTTCAATGATTTCAAAGCCTATCTAATTAAAAAGTTCATTTTTTATTTTAAGTAACAGACTCAAAGTTTACCCCCATTTTATTCTCAAAACCATGTACTTCACATTTTTTCCTTCCAATATTAATGTCTTACAACTCTCATATTTTAAAACAATACCTTAAATCATGAAAAGTGCTATCATGCCCGGTCGATTCTTAATTCATTTAGAAGTTGACCCCTCAAATTATTAAAACTACTTTTAGATCCTTCAATTCTTAAATTATTTTGAAATGAGTCTCTCTAATAAAGAGTAGAAGTAATAATTGGAGTCATTAACTTGAAAAGATTACGGGAATCGTGAGACCTGATGACAAATTCAATGAGTTGAGCGATTTATTTGAAAATAAGTAATTTATGTATATTACAACTCCCAAAAATATTTTTATCCACAAATTAAAAAAGAATTTTTAAAAAAAATTGTTTAACAATTATTTTTTGACTTCTTCACACAAATGCCGCAGCAACATGCGGATCAATTTTGCTCGTTTCTATATGTAATAATTGGATAAAAGGCTTGCAATAAAGAAAGGATGTGTTCTCTGGTCATTTTAAGTCATAGGAGCGATATGGAGAAAATAGTCTAAAGAGCTACGAATGTTTACTCCATGTTTCTAAGAAGTCTTATGTTTCTAATTTTTTACAAAGAAGTCCCTAATTTTTACATCTTTTTTCTAAGAAGCCTCAACTTTCTTTTTTTGACAATGAAACTTCTAAGTATTATCCTTTCCTTCTAAGAAGCCCTCAAAATTTATCCCTCTCTTCTAGGAAGCCCTCAGGTCAATGTCGGGGGCTTCTTAGAAGAGAGGGGTAAAACTTAGGCATGTTTGTTAAAAATAGAAATTTAAGGGCTTCTTAGAAAAGATAACTAAATTTAGGGACTTCTTTATCAAAAATAGAAAGTTTAAGAACTTCTTAGAAAAGAGGGATAAAACTTAGGGAGTCACTATATTCTCATTGAATATGAATAGTTAATTGATAATAAGAACGTGATGTGACCTCAAATTGTTAAAGGAGAAGGGGATTTAAGTCTCCTCCACGTGGAGATGAGGCTATAGGTACAGACAATTTCTAAGCATCCAGCTTCCAAGCCTGATCTCTCCACCGGTGTTCTTTGTTTTTGGTGGTTTATCTCCTCACTGGTGTTTTTTGTTTTTCTTGTTTCAAAAACTTGTTCTTTTGTAGTTTTTGTGAACTGGACCTGCCACCTCTAAAACTATCTATGTTGTTTTGTTTCCTCATCTAAGTATTATCTTGAGGTAGATATATGTAATCTCCAAACTATCATCAGTTTATACGGTGAATGACATCAATGACCACTCCTTGTCCTTTACTGTATGATCAACTTGTAGAGTTGTAGATCTCGTATTATTCATCCTCTCTAATTTGAGCTCTGTTTATATATATATATATATATATATATATATATATATATATATATATATATATATATATATATATATATATATATATATATATATATATATATATATAAATGATTTTGGATAGGGCTTCTCGCCCTATTTTTATCGTCAACACAAATTTTTAAAGGTTTCCTAGCATTAGAAGTTGGTAAGTTTTGGTGAAGATTTGGGAGTTATAACTTCATACCCCCTGTGAGAATATATTCTATTAAAAATAATCATCCTTTCTTTAAGGGAAGATTGAAAGTCAAAATTTTACTTTTTTTTCAATTGCAAAAATGTGTCTTTTTAATGGATAGTTTAAATAAATGCAATTAGTCCCTAAAATATTAGGAATTGCTCGTCAGCCCCTCAAATTAATCCTACGCAGTCTTGCAAATTGATCTCTTTTGCTAACTCACATTAGATTTGAGGGGATTACCGAATACACTCCCCCACCCCCCTAAATCTAACGTTTTAAATGGCATCTCTTGTTTTACCCATGTTAAGTTTCCCAACCCATGTTTTAATTAACGGGTTTAAACTCAATATTCTGTTTAATAAAAAAAAAATCCAAACCTATTGCGATTATCCAATCCTCTAACTGAGGGATAGGTTGTAACTCAAGGTGTTCGGTTGAGAGTTAACCAAATCAATAATTTGAAGGGAATTTTCCCCCTTTATTTCCTTATATGTCCATCATTCACGGATTCACCCCCATCCAAACCAGTCGCTAGACTAAAAATCCTCCCTCTCTCTCTCTCTCTCTCTCTCTCTCGTTAATGCAATATTGAATAGTTGAATTCGAACTGAGTCGAATAAATCCTCCTCGATTCAATAAGAAGCCCCAGATTTTCTCTCTCTCTCTCGTTAATGCAATATTGAATAGTTGAATTCGAACTGAGTCGAATAAATCCTCCTCGATTCAATAAGAAGCCCCAGATTTTTCTCTCTCTCCTCTCTCATTAATTCCTCCAACTCTTCAACTATCAAATCCTCCTCCTTTATTTAATCCTCATCTCTTCCATCTCTCTCTCTCTCGTTAATGCAATATTGAATAGTTGAATTCGAACTGAGTCGAATAAATCCTCCTCGATTCAATAAGAAGCCCCAGATTTTCTCTCTCTCTCTCGTTAATGCAATATTGAATAGTTGAATTCGAACTGAGTCGAATAAATCCTCCTCGATTCAATAAGAAGCCCCAGATTTTCTCTCTCTCTCTCGTTAATGCAATATTGAATAGTTGAATTCGAACTGAGTCGAATAAATCCTCCTCGATTCAATAAGAAGCCCCAGATTTTCTCTCTCTCTCTCTCTCGTTAATGCAATATTGAATAGTTGAATTCGAACTGAGTCGAATAAATCCTCCTCGATTCAATAAGAAGCCCCAGATTTTTCTCTCTCTCCTCTCTCATTAATTCCTCCAACTCTTCAACTATCAAATCCTCCTCCTTTATTTAATCCTCATCTCTTCCATCTCTCTCTCTCTCATTAATTCCTCCAACTCTTCAACTATCAAATCCTCCTCCTTTATTTAATCCTCATCTCTTCCATCTCTCTCTCTCTCGTTAATGCAATATTGAATAGTTGAATTCGAACTGAGTCGAATAAATCCTCCTCGATTCAATAAGAAGCCCCAGATTTTTCTCTCTCTCCTCTCTCATTAATTCCTCCAACTCTTCAACTATCAAATCCTCCTCCTTTATTTAATCCTCATCTCTTCCATCTCTCTCTCTCTCTCTCTCTCTTCTCCGACCCCTCCTCTCCTCTCCTTCGACCAACCAAACCCTAACTCTAGCAACTCTCTCAATCTATGACAGCTGACGTCAGCTCTAACGAGCGCGATCTCGTCACCCGCGACTTCCTCGGGTCCGCGGTGATCGGATCCAAGGACCTCGATCTCGACCTCAAGGTCCAATTTTCATCTCTCTAAAAATTCTCTTATTACCCATTTTTTAATTTTACATATTTTCATCGGTAAAAATAAAAAACGAATAATTGCAGATCGGAGAGGCCTGTACAGAGAAGAGCGGTCCGGTGCACCGCGAGCTGCACGACCTTAACCTGCCCCCGCCGCCGTCGGGCAGCTACCAGAGCGTCTGCACGCTCGACAAGGTTCGGTCCGCGCTCGAGCGCGCGAAGCGCGGATCTCAGAGCAGGAGCCGGCCGCAGACGTCGGACGGCTCCGCGTCGCCCACGTCGTCGCTGTCGACTTCGTCTTCGACGAGGAGGAGAGCGGGTAGGGAAGCGGGGGAGGAGACGAACGGCTGCGGTTCGTCCACGTGTCTGGTGGCGGCTGGCTGCCCGGGCTGTTTGATGTACGTTTTGGTATCGAGAGGGGATCCGAGGTGTCCGAGGTGCGGCTCGCACGTGCAGGCTCCGGCTCCGGTGGTTTTGAAAAAGCGGAGGATCGATCTTAATTCGATGTAGAAACTAGATTGTATACGGTGTTATAATAGTATCATCAAAGTTCATAATTATTTTTTGTTGTAGCGTAGGAAGAGACTAGAGCAACTGAGGATAGGAGGAGTTTTTATGTCTAGGGTTTTAAAAAAAAAAATAAAGAAAGAGGTTGCATTTGCCTTAATTTATGAAAATATACCATAGATCACGAGTTGACCGTCTAGATCTAACATTAATCATAATCGTCTATTAAATAATGGCTAAATTGCTGGGTTGGTTTTTTTTTTTAACACCCTTTTCACCAGTTCGATATTTTTTTGACACCGGTAAATGTAGTATCACTATCCTGTAGTTTTGTTGTTGCATATATACCCCTTTTAGTATCGTGTTGAAAGCTTCATTGTTGTTGATAGACCCTGAACCTTTTTTTTTTTGTCCTTTCCATAACTCTTGAGTGAAATTTTGGTAGATATTGTCCATAGGTGAAATTAGTGATTATCTTAGAATAAAGGAGTAAAAAAGATTTAAACTAAAGGGTCTATCTGTGAAGATGAAACTACATGGGTGGTGAATTCAAAACAGAAATACATAGGGGCTCTGTGTAATTAACCCTTTAATATATGATTTTGATTGCAGCAATGCGATCTTGGTTATCTACCTATAATGAAGAGGATACGATTTCGTTTTTAGGATGTCAAGAAAATGTATGCATATTTCAGTAAAAGATATAGAAATTAATTTGTTTTTTGTTCTTATTCTAGTCACTATTATTATCTGACCACCCCAACGCCAACCTTCTTGCATCATTGTGATGCAGTTCGTGAGACCGACATCGATGTAATCTATATCTCCTCTATAAGATACATCATGATTTAAAAATATTTTTTTCTCGTATTTAGGCATTTCAATATTTTAGACTTCTTCCATAACAGAGACAACAATCAAGCGCTTATCCAAATTCTTTGGATCGGGATACATAAATCATAATTTTCCACTCATTGTCATTATAGGTCATTATAGGTGATCTCTGTTAGCTTGATTATTTTAAACTTCTGTTAACTCCAAAAAGGGTTAATTAGATCGTTGGTCGCTATATTTATCACTTAATTGGATGTTTATATCTATGTTTAAATTATTTGGATAGTTGATAATGTAATTAAATACTAAGTGGATCGTTAATTAGAAGCAATATACATAGCAGTTTTAGTGACGTGACATGAAAATTTATGATATATCGGGAACTTGTATTGGGTAATTATGTTGCATTTAACATTTTATTCTTAAAAATATTAACTTGTAACATATTGAGTATGTTGTACTACTTAAAATGAATGAAAATATACAACTTAAATTGAAAAAAAAACGTTAGAAATGACTAGCAATACAATTAGTCTTTAACTGCATGATCAGCTATTCAAACAATTAAAACATAGATATCACTGCCCGATTAGGAGATAAATACAGTTACAAGCAATCCAATTAACCCTCACAAAAGTCTATAGCAAATCAATAATGGGAAGTAAGTCGATGGCCTAATTCTAAGCCCGACCAAGTAACTAGAAATTTGGCCCACGTAATGCTTTTTAAAAACCCGATCCAACTTTACATAAATTAATCCATATTTAACTACGTATTTTGTCAAACAGTTTCTCGTCCAACCTATACTCAATGAAAATTGGACTTGACTCCTCTACACTACTCAAACAGGCAGTAAAAATATTATTATCTTATTAACAACCGTTGATTTATTTAATGGATGGGTGAAATTCATTCTAAATTTAATACTAACTATATCCCTTATGAATTGCACTCATTTCTATCTTGCTCTCAAAAACAAATCGCAACCACCCACTAATAAAATTAATAGCTATTAATTTATAAAGTAGTGGTCTCCATACTAGTTTTTAGATAGTGGAGAAGATCTGAGTCCATGAAAATTAGCGCTTTACTTATTTACTTTTAAATTTTTAAAATTGTAAATATTAAAATTTAATCAGCTATTGTGAGCACATGTACAATAATCCGCATGCAGGGGAGAATCTATGTTTTGGCTCTAGGTGCAGTTGCACTCCTGAGAATTTTATAACTTTATTCTAATGCCATCTCACATTTCAATCTACCCCCATATTTTAAAAAAGAAAGTAGAACCCAAACCACCCAATACTCACTTTTATAACCAATAATTAGTAGCTCATTTGAGCCTACTAGGTGGGATGCACGTGGTTAAATATCATGATTGACCATAAAGAGTGTAAGCAACAAATCATTAGGAAATGAGTTGCTGAAATTTCTGTAAAAGCTTGTATAACTTGAGAAGAAAGTAGTGGAAAATAATTAAAAGTAGTGACATGTATAAATACTAAAATTTATATGATGTATCATATGTTTGTAATCTGCATGAGTAATGGCTTTTCTGTAAATTCGCAGATGGTTAGATGATCTAAAACTCTCAATTCTCTTTGCGGGTATATGTGTACTTACATTTTTTTTAACCATATAGGATGCTCAAGATCTTTTCCTTTCAACGTGGTAGACCAGAATTCTTTCCTTTAAGGCATATCTGATTCGAATCTTTTTCTAGAATGTGTTCGATAATTCAAACTCAGCATCACCTAAGTTTTCCGTATCATGTTATGCTTTTCCTTATGCTGTGACATCTTAGCTTCAAGTAGACTTAACTTTAGCTTATTAATCTTTATGTATATAAATTATATATATGTTACAATAAGGGTCAAGAATAGGAGTTAACACATTCTCCCCTGAATTTCATATCCCAATCAAATCTTATCATTGTCCTAATCCTAATTGAAAATTTTAAATTAATAATATATCCTAATTTTAATTAAAGATGAATACTAACAATAGTTCAAGAGAAATTCTAGGCCTCTTCCGGCCGCACAAATCAAAACTCAAAGTCTCATAAGCCCCTGAACTTTGCACTACTTTTCTAGGAAGCCCTTAAACTATAATTTCAATCTATGAAGTCCCTAAAGTTTTTAACTTCATTCTATTTGGCCCTATGGTGGTCAAAGTTATAAAAGAGTATAGTGATCTTATTTAATTTTTAGTCCCCCATAGTGATTTTAGCCCCAAGCACCCAAAAATACTATTTCAACTAGGGTAAAAATTTAAAGTGGAATAGTTAAAATCCCTTTTTGGAGTTGGGGAAGAGTTATGGAAAAATGATACTTTAAATGAGGGAGGGAGATAATTTAAAACCTTGAGGAGAATTCGTGAATTTTTTTCCTTTAATTAGTTTAAAAATCTCTTTACTTGTATTGAATTATGTCCTTCTAAGAATGACAATCCTCTTCCCTTCAAAAAGAAAACCACAAATTAAATAAGACTATTATACTCTTCTATAGCTATGTTGAACCACCATATGGGGCTAAATCGAATGAAATTAAAAATTTTAGGGGCTTAATAGATTGAAGTTATATAGTATAAGTGCTTCCTAGAAAAGTAGGACATAGTTTAGCGGCTTAATAGACTAAAATCATAGTTTAAGGGCTCCTTAGAAAAGTAATGCAAAATTTAGGGGCTTATGAGACCTTGAGTTCCACAAATCAAGTGCAATTTTGCACATGAACCCCCTTCCAACTCCTTAATTGCAATGTCTCAAGGTCCATCGTCCTCTAGATTAAAGTCCTGATCATGTGAACTTCTCCCCATGTTAGCTCCTGCCATCCTTTCATGCAGCAACAAATTAGGGGTGTCCAAGCGGTAGGCCGGCCATTTCTGGTCGGTAGGAAAAATGCTAACCCGGACCGGGGTGCGGTAGAGACTCGAGCTAGCTTGGGATTTTCTTTTTTTGTATTTTTTGATTTTTTGATTTTTTGATAAAAATTGATAATAAATAGATTAATCTTATTATATCTATATAAGTATGTATTAATATATACTTACATATTAGTATATAGCTATATATTATATGTAAGTATATATAAGTATACACTAATGACCGTATTATACTATAATTATATATCGTATACATTAGAAATATATATGTAAGTATATATAAATATACATTAATGACAATATACACTTAAAATATACATAAGTATGCATTAATGACCATATCATTCTATAATTATATAAAAATATATATATAATATATATAAAATTAAAATCGGGCCGGCCGGGTCAGGCTTCACCACCTCGGCCAGGACCGGCCCGAGCCCGGCCGACCCTGTTTTTCGGGCCATGCCCGGGCCCGGGCCTTGGGCCCAAATGGACACCCCTAGCAACAATTATAAGCTTCACTTTACACTTAACTCCACCAAAATCCTATATTTGCACACAACCCCGTAAGAGCCAAACCCATATATATATATATATATATATATATATATATATATATATATATATATATATATATATATATATATATATATATATATATATATATATATATATATATATATATATATATATATATATATATATATATATATATATATATATACCATAGGCCTAATTGATTAATGTAAGTTACAAACTTGTTTAAATTGATTGCTTTTAGATAGAAATAAAATTAAATAAAAGATTTAATATGCTGTTATAGGCCTAATTGAATGGAAGCTACAAACTTGTTAAAATTGATTATTTTTTAATAGAAATAGAATATCCAATACATTAACCTTATCTTGTGAGCATTTATTCATAAACTAATTTATTTATGGTGGCTGATATCTCAATTTCTCAGATTGCTATGTAGCCATGTGACTTTATAATTTCACTTTCTATCACTTTTGAATTTTTTTAATACTGGTGTCTTTTATTGTTAAAACCCCACGAAACCCTTGAGGCCTGATGATACATTGGGTATTGTGTTTTCTTGAACACATACTCACTATCTAGAAAATATCTAACAAA
Organism: Asparagus setaceus; assembly: GCA_012295165.1. Taxonomy (NCBI): domain Eukaryota; kingdom Viridiplantae; phylum Streptophyta; class Magnoliopsida; order Asparagales; family Asparagaceae; genus Asparagus; species Asparagus setaceus. The sequence goes on from CM022702.1 coordinate 23,489,682, forward strand.
TCTCAAAAACTTTTATTTGTGTATTACATTAACGGTCCTACGTATTCCAATTTATTTCTTTATGTGATTATAATTCTTAATCGTGCTCGTGCTAGTAATTTATCATGGTTTTGAAAAAAAAAGTAAAGAAATTATGCATATGCAAGCTAGTAAAATAAATATTACCATTAAATTAAATACATAATATTACTAAAGCATAACAGTGAAGACAAGTTTGAAGAGTTTATCATATCGTAAGAATATTTGTTATTCAAATCCTCCACATAGGTTTTATCTTCAAGACTATCAAATGAGAATAAATAGAACACATCTGCTTATCTATTACCCACGAAAGATTGCTAGCGCACAAACTTGAAGTTAGTTTATGTGGGATTAAGATTAGGATACAAATTATAGAATAAACAAATCCAGCGACTAATAGATGATTTCCCTCCATTCCCTTTACTAAACTCTCAAACATGATTATTACATTTCTTTTTTCCTTTCTTTACCTTATTTCCCCTCTGCTTCTTTCCCTTCCTCTCCATTAGTAAACTCCCAAACATAGCGCAAAAAAGCGTCATGTGTACAAAAAAATGTCACGTGTTAAATTCCTAATAAAAATAATGTCATATGTCCATCTATCCTATTAGAAGATGACATGTGCACAACTAATTTTATCTTTCTAAAAATACTCATTAAATTAAAACTATTCATATCCATAATTAGAAAATTCTATCCATTAAAAATAAAAATTCTAACAATCAAATCTTTATTAATCCTAATCAAATTATAACTATCTATAATTAAAAGATCTAAAAAGTAGTCATGTGGTCCTCCTTAATTTTTTAAAGTGTATATTTTAAAATCTACAAACAAACTCTTTTAAAACTTAAAAATTACAACCAACCACCGAAAAATTAAAACATACAAACAAACACCTAAAATAAAAATTATAGAAAACCCATAAACATAAAAATGACAAACAGCAGCCTAACAAATCTAAAATTGCAAATAGCCCCTAAAATTTTGAAAATTGCAAATAAACCCATTAAATAAAAATTTATAAAAACCCTAAATTTTTAAAATTACAAATGACACCCAAAAATCTAAAATTATAAATAAACCCCTTTAAAATCGAAAAATTACAAACCACCTCTTAAAAATCAAAAAAATTACAGACAAACCTTTGAAAAATTTGAAAATTATAAATATCGACTATTGGGAGTTTTTGGGAAAACTTATTGGAGGTTAAGTGACTAAATGTAAAACTTATTGGGGTTTACACCAAAATTTAATGGGGGTATTTTAGTTATTTGACTATACATGAATTAACAATGCTAATTTTGATGGTTTTCTACCAAAAGTTATTGGGGGTTTAGTGAGACTTTTAAAGATATTGGGGAATGAGTTCCAAACACCCAAACTTATTAGGGGTTTAGTGAAATTTACCCATAATTTAATTTTGGGTTTTTTTAATATATTCCCCCCTTAATTGTAGGTATTTTTAAATTTATCCCAAATCATGGTAATTGTAAATTTGCCCCCCAAATTGTTATATTCCCTCAACTTTATCCCTCATCTTAACGGTAGCCAAAAGAAGAAAAGCATATCCACCCACGCGGGCACAGACATGGGCACAGGCATAAAACTTGTTATATTTTCATAGAAAATAGATACGCTGCTACTGTTAGAGTATAAAACTATGTCCCTTGAACCTCACCATACTTTTGGAGTCTTGGTTCAGTGGCAAGGACTTTAAAGATGATTTCAGAGCAACCCCGATTGGAATCTTACTAGCCGTGATTTTCTAAAATGGATTGGAAAGAGAAGATACTACTCTGTGAGTCTATATTTCGGCTCAGAAAAGAATATGTTAAGAGAACAAAGATATAAACCCTTAACCGTCATCACAACTTCGGAGTTCTGGTGCAGTGGTAGGGCGCTTTGACAACTACTCACCTTACAAAATATTGTTTCTCTCTTGCATATACAAAACCCAAGGATCATCCGTCAATCATGACAAAAAAAATACAATGAGATATCAAGCTTTATAGAATATTGTACTAACTACATGGAGAAAATGGTTAATATTGCATGGTACCCTCAAGATCCCTTCTTGCTTGAATCCAAACTCATGGGCAGCCAAATCAAGCAACAACAAGATACATGGCTCATTGAGTAGCTTAACATGCACATAAAATCTCTCCAATATATCTCCATCTCCAACTAGTATCGGCACAAACCCTTTCGGAGATCTAAACCCTTTGCATTTCAGTTCCTCATAAACCAGAAAATCACAAATTTTCCCTCTCTTAACTCCCATCTCGTTCCCAAGATTTAATTCAAATGATAGTACTATAGGTGGTTGAAGTAATGCTTGACATTGAATACTATATATAGGACTAATTAGACTAGCTTTTGAACGTGAAGGTAATAATATTTTTTTATGGAAGAAAAACATTGAACGCATAAAGGGTAAGAGAGATTTGATTGTAATGTTACCTATAGAGCCGGTTAGAGAGAAATATGTGCTTGGTTTGCATGATATTAATGACAGTTGTAGCTAGCTAGCTAGAGTTTTCCTTTGCCAAATACATTGGATTTGAATATACATGGATGATGATACAAGTGGAGGGACGGTGACAGGGTTCACGGGAAAATTATCTATATTAGGGTTTGAATAGTGGAGTGGAGACGCTTTTTGCTATGTATCCACAAGCATGACAGCATCAATTTATATTCCTTAAAGTATTTTATTATTGTCATTATTATTTTTTGACAGATTAACATAGATACACTACCACTCATCTTAACAAGTTGTGTCCCTCTTGCCTCTACAAAAGCCAAGTATCATACATAAATAATGGAAAAAGAAAATACAATTATATATCAAGCTTTGCAAAATATTTTACTGACTACATGAAGGAAATGATTAATATTGCATGGTACCCTCAAGATCCCTTCTTGCTTATATCCAAACTCATTGGATGCCAAATCAAGCAACACCAAGATACATTGCTCATTGAGTAGCTTAACATGCACATAAAATCTCCAATATATCTCCATCTCCAACTAGTATCGGCACAAACCCTTTCGGAGATCTAAACCCTTTGCATTTCAGTTCCTCATAAACCAGAAAATCACAAATTTTCCTCTCTTAACTCCCATCTCGTTCCCAAGATTTAATTCAAATGATAGTACTATAGGTGGTTGAAGTAATGCTTGACATTGAATACTATATATAGGACTAATTAGACTAGCTTTTGAACGTGAAGGTAATAATATTTTTTTATGGAAGAAAAACATTGAACGCATAAAGGGTAAGAGAGATTTGATTGTAATGTTACCTATAGAGCCGGTTAGAGAGAAATATGTGCTTGGTTTGCATGATATTAATGACAGTTGTAGCTAGCTAGCTAGAGTTTTCCTTTGCCAAATACATTGGATTTGAATATACATGGATGATGATACAAGTGGAGGGACGGTGACAGGGTTCACGGGAAAATTATCTATATTAGGGTTTGAATAGTGGAGTGGAGACGCTTTTTGCTATGTATCCACAAGCATGACAGCATCAATTTATATTCCTTAAAGTATTTTATTATTGTCATTATTATTTTTTGACAGATTAACATAGATACACTACCACTCATCTTAACAAGTTGTGTCCCTCTTGCCTCTACAAAAGCCAAGTATCATACATAAATAATGGAAAAAGAAAATACAATTATATATCAAGCTTTGCAAAATATTTTACTGACTACATGAAGGAAATGATTAATATTGCATGGTACCCTCAAGATCCCTTCTTGCTTATATCCAAACTCATTGGATGCCAAATCAAGCAACACCAAGATACATTGCTCATTGAGTAGCTTAACATGCACATAAAATCTCTCCAATGCATCTCCATCTCCCATCAGTATAGGCACAAACCCTGTCGGAGATCTAAACCCTTTGCATTTCAATCCCTCATATATAAACCAAAATATCACAAACTTTCCCTTTCTTAATTCCCATCTCTTTCATTAGAGTTTGGATGATAGTGCTATAAGTGGTTTGAAGCAATTCTTGATATTGAATAGTATAGATAGAGCCAACTAGTAGCTTTTGAACGTGAAGATGCAAGTTTTTTGATGGAAGAAAACATCGTACACGTGAGGGGAAGAGAGATTTGATTGTAGGTGTCACCTATAGAACCGGTTACAGAGAAATATGTGCTTGGTTTGCATGATATTAATGGCAGTTGTAGCTAGCTAGCTAGCAAGGGTTTTCCTTTGCCAAATACATTGGATTTGAATATATATGGATGATGATACAACTGGAGGAACCGTGATGTTTGAATACTGTAGTAGAGCAGCCTTTTGCTATGTATCCACAAGCATGAGACCATAAACTTACATTCAATAAAGTATCTCATTAGCAGTTACCCTCGCGAAATCACAGACTATATTGTTTCTATCTTTAGGTCGAGATGTGTCATGTTGAAATCATGAGATGATAAATTACCTCTTTTCTCTCCGCTTAACTGGAGGACCATGTTGCCTTATAAATTGAGGGTTAAAAAGTAATGTCATCGGAAATACAAGGAGCAAGCGGTAATAAAATACAAAGAGTATAAGCGGTAATAAAATAGTTTAAAGCGGTACAGGTGACTATATTCTGCAGTACATTGTGAGTGTATCTGTAACTAGCCAAAAATTTAGGAAGAACTCAAAAATCTAAGGTACCTTGTATTGCACTACAACTTTGGAGCTATGGAGTTATAGTTTTATGCTGTAACGTTCAATGGATTAAGGGTCCTTTTCAATGATTCAAACCTATATTTCCTCTAGACCAGAGTAATTTAAGAGTTCTTTTTGAAATGAACATGTGATATGATTGAAATTTGGATTATTCTGATACAATTATAGGGTTATTTATCGGAGAATTTTTTGAAAGAGGTCTTTTTTTATAAATATTTAGCAAAAACGATCGTTTTGCTAAATATTTAGCAAAATCGACTTCTTTTTAGCCAGCTCACCAGAGCTGGCCAAAAAGAGGTCGATTTTGCAAAATATGAGTTCAAAACATACGGGACTACTAGTCCCGTGTGTTTAGTGGTCGCTAATCGTGGGCCTAAACAAGACTCAGAAAACCCACGAGACTAGTAGTCTCGTGGGTTTTCTGCACAGTAACAGAAAACCCCCCCACTCTCCCTCCATCACCACCACAGGAGGAGGATGCTAAGGAGTTAGCGCGATCCGAGGGAGAGATGATGCATGAGGTCGAGGGAGGGGCGGAGGGAGGGGAGGGAGGGGGAGTTCCAGTTGGGAAAGCCGGGGGAGGAGGGGAGGGAGAGGGAGAAGAGGGCGGAGGTCGAGGGAGGGGCGGAGGGAGGGAGGGAGGGAGGGAGGGAGGGAGGGAGGGAGGGAGGGAGGGAGGGAGGGAGGGAGGGAGGGAGGGAGGGAGGGAGGGAGGGAGGGAGGGAGGGAGGGAGGGAGGGAGGGAGGGAGGGAGGGAGGGAGGGAGGGAGGGAGGGAGGGAGGGAGGGAGGGAGGGAGGGAGGGAGGGAGAGGAAGAGGAGGACACAGGAACCCACGGGACTACTAGTCCCGTGTGTTTTGAAACCCATATTTTACAAAATCGACTGGTGGTGGCAAAGAGGTCGATTTTGCAAAATATGAGTTTCAAAACATACGGGACTACTAGTCCCGTGTGTTTAGTGGTCGCTAATCGTGGGCCTAAACAAGACTCGAAAACCCACGAGACTAGTAGTCTCGTGGGTTTTCTGAATCTTGTTTAGGCCGCGATTAGCGATCACTAAATACACGGGACTAGTAATCCCGTGGGCTTTCTGAATCTTGTTTAGGCCGCGATTAGTGACCACTAAACACACGGGACTAGTAGTCCCGTGTGTTTTGAAACCCATATTTTACAAAATCGACCTGGTGAGCTGGCAAAAAAGAGGTCGATTTTGCTAAATATTTAGCAAAACGGTCGTTTTTGCTAAATATTTATCAAAAAAGGCCTCTTTCAAAAAATTCTCCTTATTTTTCCTATCTATTCCCCCACCCAATATGTAGGTATTTTAAATTTTGTCCCTGAAATATATGGTGTTGCTGATTTGCACCCCAATTGTGCATGTCCTTCAGGTTTTTCCTTGACCACTACATAATGTTTAAATTTCAATACAATAACATCAGCTTTTAATCTGAACTTTTGGGTTGGGTGCATAAATCATATTCTTCCATTGAGTTTTATTATGGATCATTCCTCCTTTATGTTAACTATTATCATATCCTTCTTCCAACCAGTTCTTTGGATCTATCTTAGGTGCTCTTTACTCCCATTAACTATAATCTTGTCACTTCTATCTACCTATAATGCTTTTTGTAGTCATTAACTATAATCTTATCACTTCTACTGATTAATACACTAATTGACTCCTGCTCTATATGACCAAACCATCTCAACTCTAAATCTCCCTCATTGAGCAATAGGAGCAACATCTAATCTACTAAAAAATATACCCATTTCTTATTATATCTTTTAATGTGTACCACAAAACCATCATAACACTCTTTACTTTCCTACACTTACCTTTTGCTTGCACATTTTATTTTTTAATTTTCCCAACATTCTTATCTACAAAGTATCATCTATCTTACAATCGTCCCGTGAAATTTTCCCTTCAATCAAATGGTTATCCTACTATCTTCAAAAGCATTACTCCATTTTAATCATATCGATTTCATTTGATGAACCACTCCTTAATCTCACCATTATATCTTAATCATAACACTCCATCCTTAATCTCACCTTTATATCTGTTAAAATTTTAACTTCTTTAAAATATATGCGAGAAATATCAGCCCAAAAAACACACCTTTTGATTTTAGTGTCGTTGCGACTGTTCCGTTATTGGAAAAGCATTTCTCGTATGTAGGAAAGAATTTCTTCGGGCTAGATGAAATACAAAACAATATTTTCTGAAAATAGCAGCAAGGTTTAGGAAGTACCAAGTTGAGACTAAATAATCAGTAAAACAACACAGCAATATAGTTTCTCATAGGCCTTTGCTCTTCTTACAGCCTAATCATGGAGATTGTTGAATGCAATTGCAAATGTGATAGGGCCTAATTATGCTCATATTCGGATGCACTCAGATACTCACCATGCTCTTCGAAATATTCAATCAGAGTCTTCAAGAACTTGTTGGAGCTTACAGTTTCGGTATCGCAAACAAGACAACACTGTCTTCTAGCTCGTGTAACAGCCACATTCATTCTCCTGTTATCACTCAAGAAGCCCACCTGAAGGGAGAATGCAGATAATTGATTATGTAATTGCTTTCTTGGTATATATAAATATAAAAGCTCTAAGAGATAAAATTACCTCTCTCTTTGAGTTTGACCTAACCATGGAAATGATAATGGCTTCTTTCTCTCGGCCTTGGAATCCATCGACTGTAGAGATTTCTAAATCTTTCAGCTTAGCTTCTTTGCCTCGCATCATTCTGAGACAAGTCACCTACGTACATGAAATGAAATCATTCCATTAAAGTAAGAAAAATAGAATTAAGGGAAGGGTTAATTTAACAAATCCCCCCAAATTTTGGGGGTTTATAAACATTACCCCTCTGAGGGTTTCTTTTACGATACATAATCCCCTGGACTTTAAACTTTCCTCCCCATGAACCCTACCAATAAATGGTAAATAACTAAAATGTCCTTGAGAGCAAAAATCCCAAATTTAGCCATTTGTCGTTTACAGACAATGTACCCCTGCCCCCTAATTGAGGGGTTTTCTCTCTCAATAAATTCTCTTCATTTGCTAAGTACTTTTTTTTTTTTGGGGGGTTGAAATAAGCTCAGGTTTTGTGAGACACCCTAAGGTCAGGAGGGTTATGTGAAATAAAAAATTTCAAGGGGATTATGTGCAAAACCCTCAAGGTTCAGGAGGGTTTTCTGAAAGTAATCCTAAAAGGAAAGTAAGAAAAACCGAATAAAATGAAGAAAGATGCTGCATTCAAGCAGGAAGGTCATCAATAAATAAATAGTATCAACTTATTAGTTAGGAACTAGGAAATTTTGGATGCATAAACAGTATTAATTTCTTCCAGCTGTTGACATAAAAAAACAACATACTTGGAAGAAATAAAGGGACCAGAACCTGTGCAGCATAAGGAGTGATAATTCCAATATAAGATGGATGAAGACCACTTTCAACAAGTCTCTTTGCATGATTCAGGGCCACTGCAGCTTCACCTTCATTCAAACTGCTATCCTCTTCATCTTTTTTCTCTTCCATGTCGCACCTGAACCAAATGAATAGCAAATCACATGCGCTAATAGGAACTTGAGAATAAATAAGGAAATAAGTATAAAATACTTCTTCTATGATTCTAATAAATGAGGAAATAAGTATAACCACCCCACATTACACAACTAATAAGGCCCTAAAACCTTATCCATGCCTATTCATATTAGATCTGATATACAAATCTGAATTAATATTAGATCCAAAAGACTATTAAGGTCTAAAGCAGAGAAATAACAACCTGCGGGATCTCACAATTTGCGAGCACACTTTCTTTTCAGTTATATAACTTTCATCAGATCTGATTACACATCATTGTTTTCTGTATTTTTCGATAATTTCTGCAAGTATTGTGATAATTATAATCAAAAGTTGTATCTTTTGCATGCCATTAGTATGTTTCCGTCATAGGTTTCACTAAAGCCTTTCTTAGAAACCAACTTTTTAAGTGTTCATTTTCTAGAGCATTCATATAGCTAGGATTCATCAGATATAAACAAGTTTAGTGTAGGTTGTTGCACTGCATCCTCGTGCATTTTGTATTGCATTTAGATTATCAAGACCTGTATTCCTTATCTCGCAACATACTTGGTTCAATTATTTAATAGGAATGAAAAGTTTATGTACTCGAGTTTGAAACCTATTCTCTAGCAGGGATCTGGATTATACACTTTAGGCGTCCAGATTTTCTCTAACATGGCCTATAACTTTCTTGAATACCCTAATAAACTACGAGATTAATGGTGGTATAAGAGAATTACCCAGATGTGTCTACGAGGAGAAGAGTAGGCTCTGTTGAAGAAGACCTCTTCACATCTTCAAGATCATAAAGCATATGTCCAGCAACACTTGAATGGGCTTCCATCTGTTTCAGGTACAAGAAAATTGCAAAGAAGCAATTTCAAATGAATATATGAAACACAGAATTCCAAATGCGCAAGAACAATTTTAGGTCACACATCCTGTAGGCACCTTATTATCATAGAGCTCTTTAGATGACCAACTCATAATAAGCTCATGCATACGATATTGGACAGTGAGCATAGACATGACTACTTCACCATACAAGCTTGCCAAACGCTCAAATAGAGTTTTCCCTAAGCCTTTTTTCTCAGCTTCAACACTTTGTACTGTTGGGGGAAGCTGAAGATGGTCTCCTGCAAGTATGCACCTTGATCCCTACAATAGTAAAAAGAACACTGTGTCGAGATTAAATAAATTAAGAATGAAGGCATTCATTAGCTGCATGATGCATACATATACATAGTGACAAGCTTAAATAAACTAAGAGTGAAGGCAGTCATCAGCTGCATGATGCATCTAATTGGCAAAGCATACAATACTTTTGGAAAAGAAGTGACAAATCGAGTAGTTCGTTAAAAACGTCTGTTGTTCAAAAGAATTGAAGCGTTGTTTGGCAATGGATTAAGTGAAGGGTTAAGGAACGCTAACCCCTCTTTAACCTTGCAAACACAAAATCAAGACATGTGATAATTGAGTTAACCAGTTGTAGTTTTTCAAACAGTTGAAAAACTACAAAGGGTTAAGATAACCCCTATAAAACCTTTATATATGATCATAACCAAAGCCAGTATAACTCTAAATTATAACTGCCACATTCCAGAACCTGCATAAGGAAATCTCAAGCATTTGCTAACGGAATTTTGTGTAGAACCTCTACCACAGAAGTACGACTTTTAAGAGCTGTTTGTTCTAGGAAAATGAATTCCAAGAAAAGATACATACTTGTCAGTTTTCACACTTTTCCAGCCCATTTCCGAGCTCAAAGGTCAGAAATGGATTTTCTGGGTTTTTAGGAAAAACTAGCTTGTTTTGGGGACACGTTTTCCTCCTTTTTTGCTGAACCAAACAAGAGAAATGGAAAATATTCGGAAATACTCTTTTCTAAATGGGTGTATCAGTACTTTTCCAAGAGGTTTCCTATTTTTGTGGTGAACCAAACAGCCGTCAAATTTAATGGATCTCCAGCTTGACTCAAAATAACCAACTGTACTCCAATCCGCATTGTCGCCGAATCCAATAACCCATACAGTCTCCTCCAGTAAATTAACATGAGTTCTATATCTTCAGGTAGACTCCACGTTATTAGGAATTATTTTCACGACTTGAGAGTTACACTATGATGAATGCTCCAACTGTAGGCTACAAAACCTTAGGTGTTCGTTTTGCACTTCCGTTACATGCACATAGATAGGTGGTGTAATGTGCAAGAGTATAGATATTCTAGGATTGGGCCTTTGTCCACTCATTCAAATGGGGGACAACATTCACATGGGTTGGAGAGTGGATGAAAATGAGACACCTCACTACCAAGCACAAAATTTGTGATTGGTACCAAGTTCCTACATTTTTCTCCTATATATATATATCACTACCAAGCACATGGATTGGAGAGTGGATAGGAATGAGACATATGTAAGAGTTTGGTTGTGTGCTCATAAATATATACATATGTTTATATGACCGTATGTAAGAGTTTGGCGGTGTGCTTGTACATATGTGTAAGTGTATGAATAATGTATATGAAGCATGTAATACAGAAATCCGTGGAAACTGGGTATGAGCTGACAGCTAATTTAGCAAAATGAACTCTCAAGAGATAGGAGTCCCAATGCGACTAGCAAGATGAACCTCACTAAGAGAACCATCTCTCTATAGCTCACTTAACGAAATGCATTCCCACGTCATACTAGTTAATACACAGACACACGTCACACACACCCCCACATGCACGCACACACAGACACACGCCACACACACCCCCACATGCACGCACACACAGACACACGCCACACACACCCCCACATGCACGCACACACAGACACACGCCACACACACCCCCACATGCACGCACACACAGACACACGCCACACACACCCCCACATGCACGCACACACAGACACACGCCACACACACCCCCACATGCACGCACACACAGACACACGCCACACACACCCCCACATGCACGCACACACAGACACACGCCACACACACCCCCACATGCACGCACACACAGACACACGCCACACACACCCCCACATGCACGCACACACAGACACACGCCACACACACCCCCACATGCACGCACACACAGACACACGCCACACACACCCCCACATGCACGCACACACAGACACACGCCACACACACCCCCACATGCACGCACACACAGACACACGCCACACACACCCCCACATGCACGCACACACAGACACACGCCACACACACCCCCACATGCACGCACACACAGACACACGCCACACACACCCCCACATGCACGCACACACAGACACACGCCACACACACCCCCACATGCACGCACACACAGACACACGCCACACACACCCCCACATGCACGCACACACAGACACACGCCACACACACCCCCACATGCACGCACACACAGACACACGCCACACACACCCCCACATGCACGCACACACAGACACACGCCACACACACCCCCACATGCACGCACACACAGACACACGCCACACACACCCCCACATGCACGCACACACAGACACACGCCACACACACCCCCACATGCACGCACACACAGACACACGCCACACACACCCCCACATGCACGCACACACAGACACACGCCACACACACCCCCACATGCACGCACACACAGACACACAGAGATGGCCTTTTTATTCCTAGGGCACAACCAGCTTAACTATGCCCTATGGAGATGACCACATTTACCCTTCTGTAATCAATGAAGCAAGGATAATAGTAGTAATTAAAAAGTATGGCATGTCAATTAATCTCTTGTAACTCATGAGATGTTATATCAATTTCTCATGAGATATCCTAGTCATTAATTTTCATCCTAGGTAGGGGTGGAAATGAACCGAATTGACTCGAATATCATAACATTCGAATTCGAATTCGGCTCAGATTGTGATATTCGAATTCGTATTCGAGACTACTAAAACAAATTTGAATTCGATTTGTACATTTATACAAAAGTTCGGCAACTATTCGTGACTATTAGATTATCAATTTGGTCCATTTCATTGACTCCAATAGAGAGCTTTGAAAGAGAGGAGATCGTCAAAAAAGAAATGGCGACATTAGGAAATGGGTTGCAAACAAGAGAAAGTGGAGATTGAGTTGCGATTGAGTGAGGGAGTGAATCACGAGAGAGATAAAAAAAAAGCGGCGGATCTAAATTTGGGGTAGAGGCACACTGGAATGGAAAACCCTAGATCTTTAACTTGGTTTAAATGGGCCTGGGCCCTGGCTGTAACAATCTCTTGTTTGTGGGCGTAGGTATTTACTCATTTATATAAAACCTAGATTATTAACTTATTAATATGGGCCTAAATTATCAAATTATTTATATGTGTTTGAATATGTAAAAACATATTTGCAAACGAATAATATTTTCAATAAATTAAAATTTATAATATAAACGAATAGTTAATAATCAAACGAATCGAATATACCTTTGGTTAAATTCTATTCGTTTATGGACCGAATGCTACAAAATATTCATTTATTATTAAATGAACTATCGAATCGAATATGATCGAATATCTGGACGAATAATAATCGAACTGTTTATTAATTATTTGGTTCACTTCCACCCCTAATCCTAGGTTGCATGGGTACGGGTACGGGTAGGGGACAAGGCAAATTTGTAAAATGGATGGTACGGGGACACGGCTATATATATGCATGTTATGTATATTTATATGTATTAAAATTAATAATTTACATAAGAATAATATTGTTTTTTCATTTACATAAGATTAATATATAAGAAATAGATGTGAAGTATAGAATATACATTCAAGAAGTGTATGAGTGTTTTAAATTAAAACATGCATAACATAAGTGAGTATAGGCCCCAAATAAACATATGCATATATTCAAGAAGTGTCCAAGAGGTTTGGGTACGGGTACGGTGACGTGTCGGATGCAGGTACGGCTTCCTAATAGAAGTACCCAGGTAACATAGTTTTCATCTAACTTCATTAATGAATTCCACCCTTTCATCTATAGGTGTAAAGTTGAAAGAGGAAAGGTGTCGCCTGGGGTGTACTTTCCATCTAACTAATCTCACCCACATCTAGGGTCGAGATTCCTCCATCCCACTTACCAAGGACCAAACTTTGTCCTTGGTACCAAGGATACACATAGTCCTCACATACATACATATGTGTGTGGGTGAGGCATACAAGTGTCCTTCATACCACCCCTAGATGTGGGTGAGATTAGTCGAATGTAAAGTACAACTTAGTGTTATCAATGCGTGATGCGCCATGTAGGGCCCAAAGTCCCTTTACGCGCACATGCACAAGGTGCAATGCAATGTGCGCGCCCCAATAAAGCGAGGCACACACTGCACATAATTTTTCAAGATAGATATTCAATGAATGAAAGGACATATTTATGAAATCACATAAAAATATATCAAGATAAATAATACTCACTACAACATCACAATATTAGGTCTTAATTCATAATGCTAACGCACTGAACATATAGTAAAGTTAATATTTTTCCAAATCAAAATTCAGATCAAGACCAATATTGAAGGAAAATCAACTAGACTCCTCAATCAAGTTACTAAAATAGCCTAATTGGTTTATTTTTCTTTTTAGTATATTGGTTATTGGATATACAGACTCGTTTAAAATGTTAAAGAACAAAAACATACGAGGCTATGCTTTGCATGCACTCTGTATGAAGCACCCTCACTTGCGAAGCACAAAAAGGTGCTTCCACATAAATGCCGGGCGCTTCACCACCGCCCCGCATCACAAGGCGCATGAGGCGCGCGCCTTTGATAACATTGGTACAACTCATTTGACATCTTTTCTCTTTCAACTTTACAACCTAAAATGTAGGGTTGAGATTCCTCCACCTCACTACCAAGGACCAACTTTGTTCTTGGTCCAAGAATACTCTCTCTCTCTCTCTCTCTCTCTCTCTCTCTCTCTCTCTCTCTCTCTCTCGGTCCAAGAATACCTCTATATATATATATATATATATATATATATATATATATATATATATATATATATATATATATATATATATAAAATACTCCCTTTAAAAGTAGGAGTTTGGGAAAAACTTTCTCTAGACAAAAAATACCCTCGACTCTTTTGATTTATTATCCTATTATAATTCATATATTTAATTAGAATAATTAATATGAATTTTGTGCCTTTACACGAGATCTAATTATGAAATGAAAAATTCTAAACTAATCTCATTCTGTCATACATGGCCGACATATGTATCCATAATTTATTTAAAAGTATATACTTAGTTAAAATCCTATAATCAAACAAGTTTCTATCCTATGAAATAGTCTTACATTACGCGTGCGGTTATGTATGCTAACTTTATGCATACACCCTTCATAGAATTCTATTAGATAACTAATTAGCTATAAAAAATTCATCTAAGCCCTCTAAATTTTTATTTAAATTAAAAGTTAATCGATCTAATTTGCTATAATATCATCCTCGCTCATGTTAGTCCACAATTACCAATAAAACGGGATAAAGTTTCCATCTAACCATCCTATCTTTTTTATTTATAAATTAGAAATTAATCCAAATTTAATTAGATAATTCAAGTTTAGTTGTTGAGAGATTTACTTTTACTACAAGTGGGTATCTAGATTATTTCATATCTTGAAGTAACAACGTCGATGAGATTTGCCAAGAAAGTGTAAAGATCAGGGGTGCTTGTGAGAAATCACCTATTTTAGGGGGTGAAATCAAAATTTCAAAGTTCAGAGAGGTTATTACGACACCCCTAAAACTAAGGGGATTTCTTTGAATTAAAATAGTTAAAAGGGTTATCTGAGCACCATAAAGGGTTCGGTTTATCCTTTAACTACTTGGAAGATTTTATTAACCGCAATAAGTAGTTAGGTCATTTCACATTTCAAAGTTCTTTGTCGAGAAAAGTGTGAAGGTCAGGAAATATTATTGCAATATATTTTATGGTAAAGATAAACTATTTTGCAACCAAGTTATAGTAAAGAAATAAACCAAAAAGAAACAATCATATTATTTGACCACGTGCAACGCACGTGCATCCCACCTTGTGTGTGCGTGTGTAGACAGAGAGAGTACTAAATATGAGCTACACCTTAACAGATGAACTACCAGGAGACAAGAGTGGGGGAGGAGTGTGTGTGCGCGCCCCCTAGACATAAGCTTCGCGCTCTTTTAGCAAAAAAGAAAAACTACTAAGAGACAACAATATTGAGATCCACTTGCTCCGATGCGTCTAACAGGATAGGTCTCACCACTCATTTACCATTTGTATCTCATTTAGTAAAATGAGCCGCCACCTGACCCATTTTTCCACGTGTGTGTGCAGGTGAATGTGTGTGTGTGTGTGTATGTGAATAATGTTTATTGTACGTGTGAATATGCATAATCTGCATACATATAGATGTGTTAGCTTTATAAGGATGATGACAATGATACTTCTAAGAGATAGAAGTGTTAGCTTTATAAGGATGATGACAATGATACTTCTAGGAGATAGACATTACTTCCAATTCTCTATTTCATTAGTCCAAATAATCAGATAAACTCATTTAGGATGAAAAGTTAGTATCAGGAAAATTAGACAAAGTGTTTTAATTTTTTTAACATGCAACAATCATTATAAAGACTTGAAATGTTTAGGGGGAAAGGAATGGTTATGCTTGTATGGCTGCTTGAAGCATAAAACCTATAGAAATATAAGAATTGAAGGCATGCAGGTACTTAAATAGCACCATTAGTTGATAACATACCTTCAATAAAGCCATCCAGCAAGCTACCTCAAGTGCCTGAGCAGCTTCATCAATTATTACCAAATCAAAAGTACTTGTGTCCAATTTGTGAGAAAATGCACCAGTCAGAGTTGTTAAAATTACATCCGCATTCTTCATAACATCCTTGACTGCAAGCTGCTGTCTTTTCCTTTCTTCTTTGGAAAGTAGCTTAAGTTCTTTTCTTATGTCCCTCTTCGCACCTCTGTCTTTGGTTTTTAGTAGCTTTGCATTTAGAACCTGAGGATATGATGTTGCAAACAATTAAAACAAAACTGCAGTGAGCAAAAGGCAAAAGGAACACAACCTCCACAGAAAACCTAAAACACTCTGTACGGCATTACCCAACCTTAAAACTTAAGAACACAATAATAGTACAAATATTCATGCTTATACCAAACAAACAAAGAAAGCAGTCTTTTATTATCATGTTAGCTTCGGAGATGAATATAATTACCTTCATTTCCTTGCGGATATCACTGGCCAACGAACTGTTATCACCCCGCAAAATCTAAAGAAAGAAACATACAGAAGCATAAGCATAAGAGTAAGAAATCTAGTATTTTATTCTTAAAAAAGAGAAATAAGAGGATAAAGAAGCTTTGGAACATAATTTAGAAATAAAAAAATGAGAGAACTGAAAGTAAATTAAAAGAAAATTTATTTTTTTGAACATTCAACAATGGTCAGCTTTAGCAAAGAAGACTTTGGAATCGTGCGTTAGTTGTCAACAATGGTAGGAGAGTCGGTTGGAGGGGAGGAGAGGCAAAGAGTGGGGCTCAGGGGGCAGAGAATGATAAAGAGAAAGGGGCGTGAGAAATCCTGGTTGAACCCTAGTTGAATTGGTCGGGGATTTAACATTCTAATTCAATCAGGTAGAACCAGTTGGGTTGACTGCATACATGTTAATTACATGAAGCAGCCTGCTTAATTGGCATACAAGTGCTAGGTACCCCAACACTTTACTGGGGGCATCAAAACTAACGTTCTGCAGCCTAGGAGTCATTTCTGACAAAGCAATACCTAGGTTAGATATGCCATATACATACTTGTATAAAAGCTGTATAGGGGGCTTTTCTTCTTTTCCATTTATACCCTCTTATTTACTATATATATCCAATGAAGGGTAATTTAGGGAAGGCTTACAGTGAGGCCTATTTTGGGAAGAAATGGGGCTAAAATTTGACTTTACTATGCTCTCTCATCAATTCACTCCTATCTCTGGCCAAAACAAAAGATGGATGGACTGATATTTTTTCCCCGTTTCTACCCTCTTTGAAAGCTTTTCGTCTGCTGTCCTTTCCCCTCTATTGAGGACCGGGGTCTGAGGGTGTAGTGGGACAAAGGTGTGCCAAAATTTGACCTTCCTATTCATCAATCTTTTTCCCGTTTTGCCCTCTACATATTCTCACTCTATTTCTTGGATCACAGGGTGAATTGGGAAAACAAATTTCAACAATTTTTCTTCTCTTTTCCCCCTTTTGTAGGCGCGATCAATGGGAGCAGTGTGGCTTTCCTGTTCAATGGGACAGGGGCAAAGGAGGGTGTGTCGGTGGCTGGGATTTGTTTGGGTTTGCCATCAACAAGCTAAAGAGGAGCAGAAAACCCATTTCGAGTCCTATAAAAGGTATTTTGGGCCAAAAATTGACTAAGAGGAAAATAACAAAAACAACTATTGAGGAGATGATAACTCATCCCTCTTCACCGCAGTGTTGTTCAAGGGAGATGACTGGGCCAAAACAAAATGGAGTTGGTGAGATCAGTAAGGTGGAGGTGAGGGAGTGGTGAAGGGGGCTGAGGTACATCTCCTATTTGAGGTGAGGAAGACTGAGGAAGTGATGAGGGAGGGTGAGGGATTTGTTGAATATATGGGAGAAGATGAGGGCTATAAAAGGGGAAGAGGAGAAGGAACAACTCAACCTGAAATCTCTGCTCTCATGATTCTCTCTCTATCTGATCTCTCTTCCTCCTCCCTCCCTCTTTTAACTTGAATTTGTTCTCTTGATACGTTAATGTTATATATAAAAAAATCGCTTCTGTGAACAATTTATAATGGGTTTTTAAAGTTGTGTTTAGTATTTTAATTGTTGATATGGTGGAAGAGGTGGGTTACGGTTTGGGTTTGCAATTGGAGGAGGTTGTGATGGTGGAGGACAAATTATGAGAATAGAATGATGAAAATAGTTCTGATCTTAATTCAAGTTCAAAAATGATCTTCAATTGGGGGAGGATAATTCAAGATTGTTTTTGAAGAGTTAACTTGAGCAACCATCAATTGTATTTTTATATTAGTGTTATCATGTCATGTGGGGGTGAATCAAACGATTCAATTCAACAAAGTGTGGCCTTTGTCTCAAATCCAATTATAGATGGTCCTCCTGATGGGGCTTTTTTTTATTTTTTCTAAAGTATTGCTAAATCTAATCCTTATCTCTTTACAGGAACAATTTGCTGCTAGAGAACGTGGATCAGAGGTTTCAAGAAGACCAAGGTTTGTTCACATTCCACAAGCAACTAATAGCAATCAATCTAAGTGAACGAATATGCTAATTAATGTACACCATTTATTTTGTTCAAGAATATTGCTAAATAGTAGGTTTCATTTTCTCATAGACTTGGTCAAAACACTACTTATTATGGTCTTTCATAAGAAGCCTATGACATTTCAATCAATACTACTTGGCAGTGCCAATTGATGAGAGAGTTCAGAGCTGAATTAAATGTTTTAAGCTCAGATATTGTTACTGTTGTTAACTTTGTTTGAAAACAAGCTCAGAGAATAGTTATTTGAATGTAACTGTTATATTTTTCAAGAACACGCATATGTTTCATGCTGAGTTATAGGTGATTGTAAATTTTTTTATGATATTGATTAAATTGTAGCAAAAGGTTCAAAGTTATTGATTAAGTTGTAGCTAAGAGTTTTAAGTTATTGGTGAGCTTTGCAATTTTGTATAATTTGGCTTGCAAAATTACTTATGGTCCTAAGACGCAGGTAGACATGGTACAAAAGTAGCACCAACTATTTATGAACAAAAAATAAATATTAATGAGAGATGGCATTTTTCTAAAGGAAAAATATTGTGATGGCCTTTCTAAGTTTGAATTGCCACTTAAATTTTGCTCTCAGTTTGGAGTTTAACATGGCTATTTAAGACAATAAATTCTCATGTATAAGGTGCCCATTTTGTATTATGAACAATATGCAGGGATTGGCCTGTTCGGATAGGTAATACAAGTAACTTTCTATATTTCAAAGGAAGGGCTATTAATTGGCCTGCACTAAATTATATATACAGTTTTTCCTTCAAAAACTTAGGTCATTATTAATGTGTTTATATTTATCAATATTAAACTTGATTGTAGGATATTTAGATTTTAAAGTATAACTTGTAGAATTTGAATTTCTTTTCTCAATAGAATTTTTAATTAAAAATTAATGGATATTATTATTCACTTAATTTAGCCAAATATTTTATTTTCAAACATACTCAAAATTATGAAATATAGCAATTGATTATGTAATTAACTAATTTTGAGTGATATAGAAAAATAAGGCTATGTAGAGGAGATGGAGGTTGTGGTTGTTATAGTGTAGCAAGAGATGGTGATTATGTTGGAGTTGGTTTTGGTTAGGAATCATTTCTAAATTTGTGTTTGCAGAAAGGTGTGATATTTGGGGAGGAAATGGGGGTTGCAATGTTGGTTTGGAGGAGATGATGTGGAGCAGGTATTTAAGCATTTGATGTGCAATGGAATTTTCAATTGAGTATAGTGAAATTTTTAGTTAAGGATTGAGATACTTTATAGGTGATTATATGATGTATGCATTACATACCAGGTGATGATGTAGTGTTACTATCTGCAATTTGACCTTTGAATTTCACTATAGCTCATCTTAATAATTAAATAATCCATTTATGTTTAAATCTTATGCTCAGTATCTATTTAAGATTGTTGCAACTTCATATTTACCTATATGCTTATCAGAAATAATAAGCATTTGACTTTTTACATTTCATTCTTTTGTCCCCAAACTATATTTTAGTCGTTTATTTTATTTTCCGCTTTCTACCTTTCTATTGAAATCACGGATATTTGGTTTTTTACTATATGATGTAGAGAATTTCACATGTTTTGAGTATTCATAATATGTTAATGCAAACCTGTGGCTTTGTTCTTCACGCATGATCTTTGACAAAACTCAACTGGAAAACTAGATAACTTTCAGGATTCATACTCACCAAGTTGGCCAAAAAAAGAAAGATTACTAGATAATGCAGGTGAAATAACTGGTTTGCACTTATTTCTGCAATATAGAGTAACTAAAAAGGAATGACAAAGTTAAGGTATGGACAAGAAAATTTTTAGCAATGTACAGGCTGAGTGTTAATGTTATATTAAAAAATTGGTGTACTTAACAAGTTTAGGGGAGAAGAATATTGGTAAAATATGTGACATATTATGATAGGAATAATAATGACAATTAGAAACTTATATTCATGGTATACTGATTAGTGGTTCCATTATAGGAATGGGAGATTCGGAGACTGAGACTCAAATTGAGGGTGTGGAATCGAGTGAAGATTCATGGAAGAGTGACTCTGAGGATATGGATTATAGCGATGATTCATGGGAGCCCAATTCAGATGATGAAGCATACTCTTCAGATAAGATTGACTCCGATGTGATTTTGGCCGATCGTGAAAATCTGGAACACTCAGACGTAGAAATGGTTGTATCTTCTGTGGATGAAAAGAATAATAATTGTTTTACTTATGATTTAGAGGAATACGACGACTTGGCCGATTGGCGCATAGATGACTTTGATCCCAATCCAGACCATGGCATCAAAGATGAAATAAAAGAACAGGGAGTTAATGGCAACGACTTAGAAAGTGTTGGAATTTCTGGTGGTGGATTGTGTGCCAATATGACTTCAGATGATGCTCAAGAGATGAAGAACATGAAACTTAAGGAGGAGAATACAGAAGAATCTGAGCCAATGGAGATAGAGGAGTCAGACAGTAGTGAATCAAGTAGCCCATTGCCCACCTAAGTGACCATACCCATGTAGGATAATATAGCTGTGTTTATTTTGGCTTTTTGGATGTACATAGGTAGCCCAACTAAGTGACCATGGCCATGTAGGATAATATAGCGATGTGTTTATTTTGGCTTTTTGGATGTACAAAGTAGAAATATATCTTTTGAAGAAAATGATGTGAGATAACTTTAACCTATGTATGAATCAGTTAGTAAATTAATGAAGTATGTGTGAAATCATGGTGTCCACTTCCTTTTATTTATACATTGACAATGTTTTGGTTAAAATAAGGATAAAAAACCATCAATAAGATAAAATATATGATGTCTCATCTATGGTGTCGTTATTAATTGCCCTTGCCACTACCACATGTACTACAAGTATTGTTATATACTTCGATTAGTTTCATGACTTAAATTTGTCATGTGTCGACACTTTTTACATTTTGATAGAGAGAGAGGCAGTAATGATATAAATGAGTATATTATGTTGGATGAATGATTTATTTGAGGAGAGTCGTGAAAGTTGCCACATGTTTGGTTGCAACTTGAAATGTGTTTCTAACTTTTATAATCAAACATGCCCCTAGATCAATTAGTATAATATAGATTAGTGATGAAATCAATGCCATGTATGATCTCTTTTAGTATCATTACTTAGTAATAAGTAGCAAGAAAAATATTTTGCAATTGCAAGGGAGAAGTTGCATACTTCGACATCCTTGAATTCTGTCATAGGGATTTCTATCCTTGCCATCAAGCAAAACCAATTATGCCTAGCTTGACCAGAAGTAGAATCCTCATTCTCCCATCAATAAACAGATTACATGCATAACTATCTACATCTATTTTAGCATTATTATAGGTCAATATTTGTTTAATTGTGTAACTTCGTTTATGTAGGAAATTTCATATGAAGTAAATTGTCGTACATTGGTGTTGTAAGCGTGCAAATTAGTTGTTGGAAGAAGTTGTGAGTAAGTTTTGCAACTACTTAATACTCTTTTTATTATCTTTGTTAACATCTTCTAACATAAGCACTATGTGATCATATATGTAGATTTTGATGCTACTTAATTATTTGCTTTAACTTTGTTGTATTGTGTTATTACTGTTAATGCTTTATTTTTCTTTATTCTTACTGGGTTACATACAGGGTCTACATTCTTATTTGTTGGTATGACATCAATTTTAAAGTTTATAATACTGAATTTATTATGTTTTTGCTTGGCAACTTGCATATGCAATTTCATCTTTGAATATATGTAGATTTTTTCAGTTTCGGCTATTATCTCGCATTTTTTTATAAACTTCCCAATTTATAGTGTTTTGTGATGTCTTTCCTGTTGCCCGTGCATATATTTGCTTGGGATGTAGTGGGAACATATCTATTTTTCCAATTTGCTTCTTTGTACTATATGCAACCTTGCATTTACTATTCTTAGTGCCTCTACATTCATTTTGTTTCTTGAGTCATAGTGTTTTCCTTGGATTAGACATTTATGGTAGGTCTTTTCTGCTTATGTTTTGTTTCTGAAAGCTCATACTCCCGCATTTGTTTCTTCAGTTGCACATTAAACAAAAAATCAATATATCATCTTTTAGTTTGTCCTATTTTTCTTTCTTATTGTGGTGTTTAGTCTTTAGTTATGATAAATCAACACAAACTGAAGAAGTCACGTGTAATTGTTCCTCTTGAAGAGAAGAAGATTCAGAAACAAAAACAACAACGTAAATGGTTCCAAGAGAAAATTAGGAACCGTGTGCAGTAAAACACTTTGCATTTTCTCGAGACATCCAGTTCTGACCAAAATACAGATGCAATTTTGGTTAATCAAATTCTTTCAAAATATCTCTCCACAAGCGACAATCCAATTGGATCTCTTACAGTTGGGGTTGTTAATGAAAATCAAGAAAATATTATGATAGATAAACAAATTGAACAATCGACAGAAAATATTTATAGGGCAACATTAGTTTTGAAAAATAATGGAATTCATGACTCGAGTCAAAATTCATATTATCAATCTTTGCATGGCACCGAATATGCCTCGCTTACAATATCGCCAGGAATTGTTCGAGGCAGTGAACTAAGCTACCAATCGAAAAATAAATTCCCCCTTATTAGAAATAATTTCAGAAAGGAATATGCTTCTGTTAATAATATTTATATTGATGAAAAAATGCAATCAACGTCTACTTTTACCCAACAAGATAATGTAGAATTGTTTACAAAAGATGATTTATTTGTAAACATCGATGAAAGATCAACTAGGCCAAATTACCCTGTGCATAAAAAAGGGCAAACCTTACCAGTGCGTTCTATGGAAGCAGGACATTCAGAAACATTTCCTTCAGCTGATCATAGTGATGAACAGTCCTCATCATCTGATGATAATTCACCTCCGAATGGAATGACACAGTTTCAAGCAAACAAACAAAGAAATCTAGGTAAGTGATTAGAATTTGTTTAGGTTCTATATTACGTTGAAGGGGTGGCAAACGGGTCGACTTGACCCAATCCAACTCATATAAAATTTGACCCAACACATATACTATTACCTGTTCCGACCCATCTAATAGTCGGATCAACCCGTTTATTAAATGGGTTACCCATACCCGACCAAAGTAACCCATTTATTTATTATTTTAATCAATGCCACTTATTTCATGTACTTACCATAAAATCCATGGTTAAAGTTTTCATGGTCCTATTTACCATTCAAATATTTTTTTACTATGTAGAGGTTTAATTTTTTAGGATGTTTTTCGTGACATTTGAATTTTGACGGTTTTGTTGTAAATTTTAAAAGTTCCAGTGTGTTTTCTACAAATATCACTTTTAGGGGACGTTCTCTAATTTGTAAACTTTGTACTTTTTGTAAGTTTTCCCTTTTTTTAAATTTTGAATTTTAGGCTGTTTTTGTAATTTTGAAGCTTTCAAGGTGTTTTCTGCCAATATTAAACTTTTCACGCTGCTATTTATAAGTTATAGATTTTTTACCATTTGCAAGTTTTGATATTTCTATGGTATATTTCAATAAAATTTAACTTTTTGAAGGCGCATTTGCAATTTTAAAATTTTAGGGTGTTTTTGCAAATTCAAAAGTTTCACTTTCTTTGTTTAGAAGTTATAGATTTTGTATTGTTTGTAAGTTTTGATATTTCTAGGGTGTTTTCTATAAAATTTGACTTTCGAGGGTGTTTTTGTAACTTTTGAAACTATTAGGGTTTTCTCTACAAATTTTAAAATTTTCTTGGTTTTTGCAACATTTGAAACTATCAGGGTGTTTTCTATAAATTTCAAAAAAATTATGTTGCTGCTTGTAAGTGATAGATTTTGTATTGTTTATAGGTTTTGATATTTTTGGGGTGTGTTTTGTTAAATTTTCACGTTTTGATGGTGTATTTTCTAATTTTGAAACTTTCAGGTATTTTACGCAAACTTCAAAAATTTCATAGTATTTTTATAAGTTATAAATTTTGTACTATTGTAGGTTTTGATATATCTGGGGTGTGTTTTCATATAATTTTGGCTTTTTGATGGTGTATTTTCTAATTTTGTAACTTCGGGGCATATTTAAAAATTTGTATAGTATCGTTTATGATTTATAGATTTTGAACTGTTTTGTAAGTTTTAATATTATCAAGTTTTTTAAGTAAATTTTGATTTCTTAAGAATGTTTTTAATTTTCGAACCTTCTCAATGTTTTCTGCAAATTACAAAATGTTCATATTGTTGTATGTAATTTATGGATTTTGTACTATTTGTAACTATTGATTTTTTTATTTTTTATAAATTTTGAATTTTAAGGGTTAAAATGGTAAATGGGTTAAAGTTAAATGGGTCAACCTGACCCAGGTTGACCCGTTAATGACCTGGTTAATAAATGGGTTCTTTGGATTGACCTGTTTATGGCTTGACCCATATAAAATGACCCATAACCATTTATAATGGGTCCGGTCAGGTCAACAGCTTGAGTCATAAAGTACCACCTCTACGTTGCATTCTCATGCAATTACTTGAAGATTAAATGCATTTAGTTGGTCTGTCCTACAATTTCAAAAGGACACATCGTACTTGCCTTCAGCCCTCCTTTGAGCCTCCTCTTATTCCTATTTCTTTTATTCTTTTTGTCTTTGCTTTATGTTATTACAGTAAAGGCAAAAAGACCACTTTTTGCTCTTGATCCACCATCTGAAGTATGTGGCAAGTGCCATGCAATTGTTTGGAAGGAAGAGAGTAAAAGGAAAGGCAAAACATGAGTTTTGCTACACAACTTGCTGCAAAAATGGAAGAATTGACCTACCTCATTTTCGAAGAACTCCAAAAAGACTTCGTAGGTTATTGGATCCAAGCAATTTTGATGTTCATAGTAGAAGATTCCGTGAACATATACGTTCATTTAATTCAATGTTCTCTATGACTTCACATCGAGCAAAGATTGACTATAGTGTTATGCGTGGTAAAGGGCCTTACACATTTCGAATGCACGGACAAAACTATCATGCTGTCGGATCTTTAATACCTGAGCCACCTAACAAGCCAAGATATGCTCAATTGTATATATACGATACAGCGAATGAAATTGGTAATAGATATAATTCTTTAAACCGAGCTGAACCTCCAAGTGAGATAATGGAGACACTGGACAAAGAGATCGTGCATGATGTTACAAACGTGCTTGATTCTAATAATAGATACGTACAAGAGTTTAGGAAGGCAAGAGACTTGCATGAAAAGGATAAACAAACAGAGTTCTCATTAAGGTTAATTGAGAATCGTAATCGAGGGTTGAGCAACTATAACCGCCACAAGCAGATGATATTGCAGCTCTCATGCTTGGTGACAAATTAAAAGAAAACAAAGGCCGTGACACTATTATAAAGTATAAGAAGAAAGGATTTCAGCGTATAACTGAACTACATCCATCTTACATGCCGCTACAATATCCACTTCTATTTCCTTATGGTAAAGATGGATGGCATGTAGGTCTAGAAAATCATGATCTTGATGGAAAAAAAAAAGAAAAAGGAAAAAAATGAGTATGAAAGATTACTATGCATATCGGCTCCAACAACGTACAAATGAGGGAACAACTCTTCTACAGGGTGGAAGACTTCAACAATTCATAGTTGATGCTTATGCAACAGTTGAAGAACAACGTTTGCGTTGGATTAGAAACAATCAGAGGACGCTTCGCGCTGAACTATACAAAGGCCTGTGTGATGCTTTAGAGGCTAGTGATACACATGTAACACAAGTGGGGAAAAAAATTTGTGTTGCCGTCATCATTTACAGGTGGTCCAAGATACATGATGCAAAATTATCAAGATGCAATGACAATATGTTCATGGAGCGGAATGCCAGATCTATTCATCACTTTTACATGCAATCCAAATTGGATCGAAATTGATGATTACTTAAAGCTAATACCTGGCCAAAAGCCTCCAGATCGACCTGATATTATTACACGGGTTTTCCAGATTAAGCTACAATAAATGTTAGAGGAGCTTAGTAGCTTACTAGGAAATTAACATTTGGAAAGGCTATTGCACGTAAGAGATTTTATCTTCACCGAATTATTAGGGATTTCTTACCCTTAGTTTTCCTCGCTACATTCTTTAGCGCCTAATATTATAATTATAAATCTTGCAGATCTTTTAGTTGTCGAGTTCCAAAAATGAGGTCTTCCTCATGCACATATATTAATAACATTGTCTGAAAAAAAAGAAATTAAGAACAAAACAAATAGATGAAATGATTTGTGCTGAAATTCCTGACAAAGAAATTGATCCCTTATTGCATGAATTGGTTACAACTCGTATGATACATGGGGCATGTGGAATTCACAATCCACGATCGCCATGCATGAAAAATGGGCAATGTTCAAAAGCTTACCCAAAATCATATAATGAATTCACAAAAATTGACTCAAAAGGTTTTCCTATCTATAGGAGAAGGAAAAACGGCCCAACAACTGTTGTTAAGAATGTTGACATCGACAGTTCATTGGTTGTCCCATACAACCCATTTCTTCTACGTAGCTTTCAATCACACATTAATGTCGAGGTTTGCACACATGCAAAGGTGATTAAATATTTATTTAAGTATGTGCATAAAAGTCCTGATTTAACAACTAGAGATATGAAAAATAAGCCAAATCATGACAATGAGATTCATCGTTATTTAGATGCTCGATATATCAATGCTGCAGAGGCTGTCTGAAGATTATTTGACTATAATCTCCATCGGCGTTATCCACCTGTGGAAAGACTTCGCTATCATTTGCCAGATGAGCAAGAAGTATACTTCTATGAGAGTGGATGCATTGTGGAAGTCATTTGCCAGATGAGCAAGAAGTATACTTCTATGAGAGTGGATGCATTGTGGAAAGACTTCGCTATCATTTGCCAGATGTGCAAGAAGTATACTTCTATGAGAGTAGATGCATTGAAAATATTATACAGTCTGAAAAGTCGCTTAAGACAATGCTTACTGAATGGTTTGTTGCTAATCGAATTTTCAAAAATGCAAAAGACCTACCTTATATTGAGTTTCCGCAAAAGTTTGTTTGGAATAGACAATGACTTATATGGCTTCCACGAAAGAAGAACTTTGCTATTGGGAGACTACCCTTCGCACAGCCCATCAGCGGTGAACGATATTATTTGCGTATGTTGTTAAATATTGTTAGGGGAGAAGCAAGCTTTGAATCTTTAAGAACTGTTGATAATGCCATTCACCCAACATTCAAATCTGCTTGTCTTGCAATGGGCTTGCTAGAAGATGATAATGAGTGGAACCTGTGCCTAGCTGAAGCTTCTCGCTTCATTAGTGCTACTAGGCTTCGATGGCTTTTTTCAACAATACTCAAGTTTTGTGATATAACTCATCTAGAGAAACTATGGAAGTTGCATTGGAAATCATTGACAGAAGATTATGAATTCATACTATCAAAGAGAAATCCCAGGAAGGACATAACTCTGACTGAAAGCCAGATGAAAAATGAAGCTCTCATTGAGATACAATAGATATTGGTTCACAATGGTTAGTCATTATCAAATTACCCAACAATGCCACTTCCTACCTCTGATGCAAATCTAGGCTTAACCAATCAATTAATCTTTGATGAGCTAGATTATGATGATGCTTCTTTGACAATTGAGGTTGTTAAATTAGAAAAAAAATTGAATGATGACCAGCATAAGGCATATGTTTCAATCTTGAACTCATGTTCAGAAAAACTTGGTAAGCTGTTCTTTATCTACGGAGGTGGAGGGACCGGAAAAACTTATTTGTGGAAGACCTTGATTACAAAATTGAGAAGTGAAAAAAAAATAGTATTAGTCGTAGCTTCTTCTGGTATCACATCCTTGCTTTTTCCGGGGGGGCGAACTACACACTCCAAATTTAAAATCCCCATTGACATCACTAAATTTTCAACTTGCACGATAAATAAACAATCACATCTGGCTGAACTTATACGTTCTACTGACTTGATAATTTGGGATGAAGCTCCTATGACAACTAAATATGCATTTGATGCTGTCGATAGAAGTTTTAGGGACATTATGCAAACTGATTCAAATCCTCATGCTTCTATCAAACCCTTTGGAAATAAAACAATTGTGTTAGGGGGTGACTTTAAACAGATTCTTCCAGTTGTTCCAAGGGGAGGGAGGGAGCAAATTGTTGATGCTTCAATACATCGATCTCCGCTTTGGAAACAATGTGAGTTGTTTCTCTTGACAAAGAACATGCGCTTGGAAAATGCAAAGTCAGGTTCTCATTTATTTCATGAAACAGAAGAGTTTGCAGAGTGGGTTTTATCTATTGGTGATGGGACAATTGATGGTATTCATCCACAAAATGAGACAGACTCAACATGGATACAAATCCCAACCGATATGTTAGTGGATACTAAGCTAGGAATAAAGGGTCTTATAGATGCAACTTATCCATCTTTGGCCATAAATTTTGGGCGATCTTATTTATTTGCAGGACAGGGCAATACTTGCCCTAACAAATGAACAAGTTAATGTGATAAATGATGAAATCCTTGAATTAATCCTAGGTGATGTAAAGACTTACTTGAGTTCAGATGCCAAGCTAACTATTGATGAAAAGCAAAATAAGAAAGAACTTTTTTATACTACAGAATTTTTGAATTCTCTCAAGACTTCAGCACTACCAAATCATTGTTAGAAATTAAAGATCAATGCACCGATTATACTAATGTGAAACATAAATCAAAGCATAGGTCTTTGCAATGGGACTCGTCTTATCATTACAAAGCTTGGTCAAAAAGTATTAGCAGCAAGAATCATATTGGCTCTACTATTGGAAAAGTGTTGCCATACCAAGGATAAAAATATTCTTTAATAAGGGTGAGCTACGACTTATTATGCGGACACAATTTCCGGGTCAAATTAGCATTTGCTATGACAATAAACAAAAGCCAAGGACAAACTCTTAGTAAAATTGGCATATGTCAAAATACTCCAGTTTTCTCACACGACACACGGACAACTCTATGTCGCTGTATCAAGAGCAACATCAAGGCAATCCGTGAAATTCTTACTAAGTTAACAAACCAATGTGCCATCAAATTATACACAAAACATTGTGTATAAAGAAGTCCTTCAAGAAGTTATGGAACAATGCTGCCATCTAATCCAATCGATGAAGAAGCAATTAGTTCAAAAGTATGTATCGTTCAAAACAAAATACAACCATCTTATGATATGAAATAGTGTCATTTGCAAATACATGATTTATACTCTATCCAATGCTAATTCCATCAACCATTCTAAAACTTCTTAGGATGAAACATTAGAATGTACTTTGTATGCTCTGTTCATCATGTTTTTTATAAACAACATTCTAATGAGACCCACATATTTCTTTCTTCTATGTTTTTGGATATTGAATTCTTCTATCTATAGTTATTTTCCTTATAGTAACTTCTGTGTATAATCTTTGCCTGCTGGTTTAGTGTATCGCTAAACTGCATGCATTTCTTCGTTAAACCTTTCGCATAATATTTGCTGAGATTTTTTTTAAAACAATCTTATGTAACGTTTTGGTCAGTGTTAGTATTCAATTATCTTTAAGCGGGCATGCTTTCATAATTAGATTAGTGTTGTCAATACATCACGAATAATACTGTACTTTTCTTATATGCTTACCCCATGCCTTCTCAATTAATTCTCAATCGCAACTAATAAATTTTTCCCAAAAATAGTTTTTATTACGTGACTATACTTTCATTATTTTTTCCACTTTTAAACTTTGATTTAGTATGTTTCATGGTTAAACTTGGGAGCATACATGATTATAGACTTTATGTTGAAGCATGATGGAAGATGTATAAGCCTTTTACTCTCCTACAATTATTCTATCAAGCCAATGATGAAAATAAATAATCACCTTTCGAAGACATAGAACATGATATAAGAACAATTTATGCTTAACTACTACGCATACATGTTATGTACTAGTGATTTGTTGTAGGCATAAAGACATGTGGGTCTTGGTTAACACGGAGTTACTTGAATATGAAAGTTCTCATGAAACCGCATCAGCTTTTGATAATTTTTTTTTTTACTTCCTTATTTTAGAGAAATTTTCATATAATAAAAAATGACATAATAAGATATTGTGTCTTTCTAACTACTCTACGAAATCTATAACACCTTTGTACAGGGTATGGCCACATCTGAAGAACCCACTCCTGATACATGTATGGACATAACTACATAAGTGAGGGCTATGAAACATCTCAGAGACAAGTATGGACATAAGTGAGGGCTATGAAACATCTCAGAGACAAGAAGGCAAGTTGAAAAAATTGAAGGAAACTGACCCTGATGACTATGTTCCTCTGGCTCAATTAGTTCGCGGAAAAGAGAGTTTGAAGCAAAGAACATCACAAAAAGTTGCGATCAATCTTACACCGTCGATTGTAAAACGAACCCCAACACCTAAAACACAACTCAAAACTGACACTGGTACTTTCTATTCTTTCAGTCTCGCTTGCTTTTCTAACTATTTGTTGCTAATATATTCTTCTAATCTTCTTCATGGTTATAGTAGTAAGCAGTTTAAAGATCGAGAAAAAGAAAGCTACAACAAGTATTCACCCTCAACTTATCCTACCAACAGAACGAGTGGTAAAGTATAAGAAAGGTGCAACAAAGAGAAAGGCAGAGCAAGAATCAATAAAATTTCTAAGGGAAAAGCTAAAACAACACTTGAATATAAACTAATGCCAAAGGAACAAAAGGAGCAACCACTGCATAAGAAAAAAACAGGAGCTAGCTAAAGATAAAGAGATTATATGCAACGCCACTTTTGATGACATGGATAACATCGCCAGAGAATATAATGTAAATCTCCGAATCTTGAAGCTTTGGTATGGTCAACTTCATGGTGCTGTAAGTATGCAGTCGGTCTTCATTGCTAAAGATGAAAAGGTCATTCTTAAACCGCAACACTTTTTGATTATTTTTTTGAAAGAACTAAACATATGCATTAGAAGATCAAAAAACTTATACATTATTTATACAATTATCTACAAACTTTGCATCTTATCTATTTATTTTTATGTGACTCCTTGATCTAACGACAATCAACATATAATAGGGTAGCTGCAGACAAGGATTTATACCAATTGGGCTAGCTGAGCACTGGAAATCTATTCTTAACGAGGCTTCAACATATGCTATTTCAAGAGCTTACGTCGTTCATTCCAACAATTATGTCAAACTTATTGATCATAAGCATCAATTGACCTTTACTAAGAAGACGTCTTCTATCTTACTGCAAGATACAAATATTCCACTGGAACCATTATACAATCTCTAAAAGCTTGACACCATTCAACAAATTGAAAAAGACAAGGAAATCAAGCTAACTAAAGAACCTACAACAGAGACTGAAATTCTGAAAGGTTATTATCTACTCTCTTAGTTTTCTCCTTGCAACACAGACTATATTTCTTATACACATCCAACAATCTTTTATCCTTCAAAAGAGAACTTTGATTCACAATAATTTTAACAATAACAACATCCATGTAGCGTGCAATGTATGTTCCAGAAGTATAATAGTTTCAATGCATGCATAGCTAAATTGATCTTCTGATATATTAGATGTCATTCAGTTTTCTTAGTAATCAATAGATGTCCAATTTAAATTGGTGGCTTGCATTTTTTTCGAATATAACCAATGCTACAAAAAGAGGATCTCAAACTTGCTATTTTTTTCTTCTTACAACAGATGTTCTGACACTTGTCATTGATGTCCGCCCTCCTACCACAAGACAGACAAAAAAGAAGCCTATTCATTTTGCTGAGGTCTTCATGACAGATGAGACTATATTTCCAAGAGTTAGTGTGCTTACTATCTGGAAGGAAGAATATGAAAGAACTAAAGAGTTTGCTCTACCATTTAAGAAACAATTTGTCCTTCTTGCAAGTGGCCTCAGAAAAAACAACTTCCGCGGTATGTTCCTTGCATATCCTAACAAATAACATATCAATAGAATTTTTCTTAACTAAATTGAGAATTAATATGTGCTAAAAATAAAAGGGCGTTATGGGCTGCAAACGGGCGCATTCTCAAGATTCATCTTGATCCAGAGGACATGCCTAGAGCTCGATTTCTTCTCAAAGAGTAGGTTATTCCGTCATCTCAAATGTTTATAGCTATTGATAATCATTTTTATTTTTTATTCTTATTCTCAAGCTCTTCCATTGATTAAATGCAAAAACAAAGTTACAGATAAGGCAGCCCAACTTCAAACAGGTAACATTGAGATATTGCGATTTACTGAACTTCTTTGCAAAACTCCTGAAGTAATACACACAATTAGCGAACTTCGTGCTCTTACTACCTCCCCACCTATTCCTGGCAAGGTACATTTCTATATTTTCTTTCTTTTATCATATACCATATTAAATTTTTTCTCACTTCATATGAGTCTTACTTACATTCTTACTCAGTACCAACAAAACTTATTTCATGTTGCCAGTACCAACAAAATTTGTTTCATGTTGTCAGCATTCTACATTGCAAATCAATAATGTAGCATTTGCTACATTAAATTGTATCATTTACATGTCCTTTAGTATGCATGTTCATTTACTCTATATATTAGCATAGTGAAGGATAAAAAATCATGGGCTAATGATTGCAAAAAAACCATTTCCTACAACTTGAAATTCTACTATAATATCATATTTTTACATTTGCTTTTATTCTGTTAGAACATTATTATTTTTAATAATTAGATTAACTACAAATCTAACAAAAAGGTTAGTCCCTTATCATCCCTTCAACTCACAACCTCATTATTCTCTGTACCCTATAATTCAACATAATAATTGCACTATTCAAAAGATTACTCAATCAAAATTTCCCTAATATGATTTTTCATATATCCCTTTCCTTTTCTAATTTTCTCAATCATCTAATATAGAAACAAACATCTTTATTGATCATTGCTAGCTCAGTATGATTAACACCTCTGTAAATAAATATATCAGGATTTGTACTACATGATCAGAGCAACTGTCTTGCGTGTTTATACTGAGTACTCAATGACCTATCATGCATGTGCAATCTACCCAAAAGGCATGAAGTATGAAGCTAATGACCATTATGGCTGCCCAAACACGAATTGTGCCAACCGTCAAGGGAAAACAACACAAAGGTCTCTTCATTACAACCTCACACCAATTACATATAAACAACCCCATGTCTTAAAGATTCTTTAAACTGGTAGCTTTACATTCTATGTAACCAGTATAAACATGCATTACTCATTGACATCAATGACATGTTAGGTATAAGATCACAATCAATGTCAAGGATGACATTGGTAGCCTAAACTTAGTGGTCTTTAACCACGATGCAGAAGAAATTCTCCAAGTCCCTGCTCCAGAGCTGGAGCAACTTAAATTAGAGGTATATTCTTAGATAATATAATTTTTACCCCCTGCTTTAATTAGCATTGAAAGAGAAAATGAATAAAATAGAAGTGAAATATGTGAACGAGAACTAAAATAGATCGATTTCATATAATCTCAGGGCAATGGGCTCTTCAAGATACACAATCTTATCATCAAAGCTACGGGAAAAATTTTCAAGTTTGTGTTCTGACATGATTATGCAAATCACAAGTCAAGCTTGAAAGGGCAGTATACAGTCAGTTCAGTGGATTGGTCTCCTAAAACATTCAACCCAATGTAAAACATGGTTAACTCAGTTGTATCATCTGATGAAAGAGTTGGTTCTGATGAAAGAGTTGCCTCTATTGCTAGCGATGAAATCGAACAAGAGGTTGCTTGTGAAACCAACTCTGATGAAGGGTCACAGTAGATGCTTCCTTTCTTCACCTTTTGGCATGTAAATATAATGGTTTAAGAGACTTCAGCTATTTTGAAAAATAGAGGGTTTGTCTTTCCACCTGATTTTGATTAGACAAACTCTCTATTTTTGGTAATTAAAACAGTAAGATGGACATCTTTTAAGTTTTATTATTTCTAGGTATAATGTATGTATGTTGGAACGTTTACAATGGATAATCATTGCATTTCCTAACTTTCACCCTTATTACAATCGACATATATATTGCATCTATCATCGAATTCTTGCATATTATAAATTTTACTTTCAAGTATTTAATGGTATTGAATTGTAACGAGTTTCAAGTATTTGTTTCCCACTTTTCACTTTCCCCCGCGCCACGCGGGGGTTATTTGCTAGTAATCATAATGAAAAGACCACTATGGCTAGCCTTTAATTCACAATGTCATACTTTATACATTCAGCTGCATCTATATTTATTATGCTAAAACATGAGAACTAAAATTTAATTTTAAAAATTCATAACATAATTTCTATCTTATATGTTGTGTGAAGCATTGATAAAAGACACGGTAGAAAATATTTAGACGAAAACACAACCATTGCTTTACTTCAAACAAATTGCCTCTTACACAGTTTAATACGAAATTTATATTTCTTTCATTGTGTGCATTTATTTCATTATAGTACTGAATCTCTGGTACGTGTACCACACCTTCTGCAAAGAAAAGCTGTTGGAATGTGCATTTGTAAGCACATACACATTTCTATATACATATACAAACTGTAAATAAAGGGGGAAAGAGGTTACAGTACCTGTGCATCAAGCGTGCTCTCTAATACTTGAGGCAGCAAACGTGCAGGGTGCCCCAACCTCAGAAGCTTGACTCTGAAGGGAAAAAATAAGTAGTGAAAAAATAATACATTGATTATCTTTTCAATTAAGTGTAATAAAGCCCAAAAGTATCCATAATAATATTTCCATCAAACCACTTAGATGATTTATTTCCATTTAGTTATGAAATAGCCTCCTTCATGATATAAGATAGCATGTTTTAAACAATTACCACAAAAGCGAACTAAGATAAAACACTTCCAGTATTTATACTCTCTCCTTCGATGGAGGGTGATTGGTGAGATTACAAACACTCCATAATAAAAAAGAAACCTTCACCATGCTCTTCCATCAGCATAAACATTGAGAACAAAGTTTTAGTTTGTAAATATTTTAACATAACGTGATAACAAAAAAGGATGAAATGAAAGGAAATTAAGAATATATTAATTCAAGAAACTTTTGAGGAATGCTAGATGATTGAAAATACAAAAATTCAAGTAAAATCTATTGCCTTTCCAGGAACATCTATACAGTCAGAGAGGTGGATGTTCCATTCATTTTTGTCTTTGTTCTGCTTTTTGCAATTACTTTATAGTTGAGAAGAGTCATTCTCCTGATAAGAAACTTTGCATGCCAAATTAGGATATCAATAATGGAAGAAAGCAACGATGGACAACGATAAACTTATTCCGCTGAAATTACATATAGTTTTATTCTCTAAAGAAAAGGATTGTGGTGGTAAGCATAATATATGACCTTTTTTCTTAAGGTATGTATATGATATAACCTATATTGCATAGATACGGGTGCGGGTGCAGACACAAACACACACGGATACGGATACGGGACACGGCAAATTTGTAAAAGGTAGGATACAGGGACATGGCTATATACATATTTGAAATTAATAATTTACATGAGATCGATATTGTTTTTTCATTCAAATGTTATGAGAACTAGATTCCCTCTAACATTTTTATGTGTCTTTTATTGAGTAGATTATAAATTGAAAAATCACTTGTTTTTGAACTAGATACCCAAACGACACTTTAAAATCATACGTATGAATTGGGTATGGGCTGAAACGAACCCGACCCCCAAGTCCAATTAGTTGCATAGATTTGAGGTGAAGTGGAAGATATATGTCCAAGAAATGTATTATGAGTGTTTCAAACTAAAACAAGTATTTTATAATTGACTATATGTTTCAATAAATGTATCTATATATTCAAGAAGTGTCCAAGGAGTATCGGACACGGACACAGATACGGGAAGTGACATACACGGATACAGGAGCCCAAATGAAGCTCCGGTAACTTAGGGTATAACTAAGCAGACTTTGACGTAATGTACAGTTCTGAAAAGTTAGATTTCAGTTTCTGCAATCAAAGCAAGTCAATAGAAATAAATGATGTTATTCTTCTTTAAACTGATATGTGAATACCTGTAAGGAAAAAGCCGCTCAACTATGTTGTCAACAGCAATATTTGAAGCAGCACATGCAAGTATCTTGGAACCATGTTTAATTTCTTGTAAGATAATTTCCACTACAGTTGTGGTTTTCCCCGTTCCAGGCGGCCCATGAAGCAAAAACACACTCCTAGACATGAGAGCCTTTGATATTGCATTTTTCTTCAAAAAGAACAAGAAGAAGAAGATCCAATAAGTACATGACGAGAGAAGCACGCACGGAAACAATTTTCATAGTATACAGAAGTTTGCCCTATTCATTCCAAAGAAACACGCATTTTTCATTGACAGTTGCCTACATGCTTTCTTCATAGTAAAGTAAAATAAGACCTTAGTAATGGTCGCTGATGACTGAACAAGATGCCAAACTGTCTAACCAAATGAAACTTCATTTCTTATCCATCTCCTATATGTCACATTAGTGCACCTGCATTATATTCTAACAAGTGACACACATCATCCCCCTACAATGACCCAGTTCTGCTTCTGATTAATGATGGGGTTCATGGTGGGTTTCAAATCCGGATTTATCAAAATTACCAATCAAAAAGATAAAAGAACACTAACAATCAATTGATTTAATGATCTTCTTCGATGTATCATATATTCAGCTCTTGGTATTTAGCTTCTTACTAGACTTTTTTTTTTTATAATGATGTTAAAGACTTGCATTATGGCTTTAGAATCTGGAGCTTTTAAATTTATTATCTAACATAGATAGCTTATGATCATCTTTTTATAAAGTTATTTTTCCTAATGAATAATTTTCAATCAATGATAAAGATGAAATTTTTTATTATCGCATCCTCAATTTTACATGTTTGCATTTTTGTCTCTTCTCTACCCACAGACAACTAATAAATGCGTAATTATTGAAATTTTGAAATGACCTCAGAAAATGCCCCAACTGAGCAATAATCCCTAATACAGATTCGCTCATGCCCTTCTGGGGCAACCCATTTAAAGTAGCATTACACATCACAAGCCAAAGCATATGGTGGAGCTACTACTGCTGATCAACCTTTTATATGAAGATGTAATATATGCTACCACAGGCTTCAGAAATGGATGGCACAAGCAGCTTAACCTCTGGTTTATAAATTGAGAACTTATGAGAGAGAAAAAAGGTGGAGATGAGAAGATAGCACAAACAAAACAAAACAAAACAAAACAAAACATGGTGCATATAATGAACAACTGATGCAAAGAGCTATTATTCAGAGAACGGGGTCCGAAGTTCTGGGGATCCTTGTTCTTCTTCTTCTTTGAACCAGGCTCCTGATGAAACAGAAATATAATGTTTTGGCCAAGATTCTACATATGATCTGATCAGTTTTTATCTGTTACTGTTGATTTATTTCTGTTTCAACCTTTTGCCTGTTGTTTGTCCCCGTGTTAGAGACTCTCCTATTGCCTCCATATCCGGGACCTACTTATCTCCATCTCTGAGGCACTATTGTCTAACTGTCTGAAAGCTTACTATCTGTGTCCATGCCTTTTCTCTGTGTTGGGCACCCTACTATTTGTCTCCATGCCTGAGACTCATCTCCATGTTTGAGATCTGCCTATCTGCTTGTATGAGGCCAAACATATTCATGATCTGGATATTCAGAATCTCAGATTACAACAGTAAAGTCGAACAACAAGAAAATCTGTTGTGACAAAAGTTGTGATATTGTTGCCAATTAAGTTGCTGAGCGTTGAGGATTGGAATGAGATACCTACTTCGTGCAAACTATGAAGATTGACAAGATAGGTGAAATATTACTAGAGTAATACTTAAAGTAGCAAGCTGGACATATTTACACACACATATGCTCTCTCTTGAGCATTAGAGTAGCTAGTATATTAATAAAGTTAGAGAATTTTATTTTAGTCCCACAATGGCAAATCTATATCTGCAGTCTAATTTCTTTCCTATAAATAGTACCCATCTCTCTCTCTCTGGGACAAATCTCTTTTTTCACCACAAGACAAATCAATCAAACCTACCAAAAAAAGTATAATACAAAAGAGCTTTACAATTAAACTGAAACAGTCTTGGAAGCATAATCATATTGATTAGGTTTGTGGAACTAAATTTACAGACAAGAAATTTTTCATAGGCAAATTTTAAAAATAGCATTACCAAATAAGATTCTTAATAAGTGGAAGAAAGAAATTGTTTAAAATAATAGGAAAGTAATAAAAAAATGTGCAGGCATGGATGGCTGGATTGAAAAGAGAAAAAAAAAGAACCTGGGAATGGTCAAGACTCTTGTTGTAAGGAGTAAATTGCATGGCCTTATTCAAAAAGGTAGGTGGTTTCTCCCCAAATAATACCGGAACCAAGTCTGATGCAGGTCCCTTCTGCACTCCCTTACTCAGTTGAATTAAAGCATCCTTCATCCTGCGATATGTAACCTACACGAAGTGTTCAGATATGCGTCTTAGTACAAGAAAAGTAATGTGCAAAAAAAGAAAGATGAAAAACATCAATGCAGATGTACAAGCAAATGCTTTCATATTTATTTCTAAGTTTTTTTTTCCAGAACATGAGAATGGATCATACAAGCATAGAGAGTCAAAAAAGTTATACATGTTGGATTAAATATGGATATCAAATTAAAAGGCCTAGTTAAGTGTCTTACATGGTTGTATATCATTCACGCAACTACATGTCTTTTTGACGAAATTCAATGTTCTAGTAAACAGAAAACATTAATGCAGCTAGAGTAAACTGACTCTTGCTTTTTATGCGCATATGAATCACTAAACCAACTGTTTTCACTTATGAAGAATTCATGGTTCCCCTAATAAACATGGAACCACAAGTTAGCTAGATATTGGTACCCCATAAGACCATAAAGGTAAATCATACATTTGCTTGCATACAATAAAGATAAAACGCCACTTGGTATAGACTATAGAATATCGACTGGTTGCTCTTGCCTTCCTGAGTGGTTGTTTCAGACTCCAGTGTCTAAGGGAGAAAAGATTTATACTTGTGCAGCCCGTTCTTCAAAAGACATCTCCAAACAACTAAAACTCTGTTAATAGGGTGACCTGTTTTGAGCAATCTGGCTTCATCAACTGGTGATCTCTGTTGGAGCCTACTAGTATTCATCCTCAGTTTGAATGATGGCTAGTAAATTGGTAATAATATGATAAAATACAATATCCATACAGGGGCACAACAAATCCTTGAAAAGTAGATATAACAACACAACATGGCTATGTGCGTAATGATGTGCACGTGCTGTCTGCATATAGTAAACATTCGCCTACCGAATAGGACATTGTTCATGAAAAGCAGAAAGACAAACAAATAAAGCTTTAACAGGTTAAATCAAGTTTCTAAGTAGGTCATGAAATTAAAGAAAGAGAACTAAAATTCCAGGCCAACCAATAAGTTATGAACTTATGATGCACCTCCCTATGTTCACGAGGCATTCAATCTATACTAAAATTTTTGTGATTAGGGTACGCCATCTAACACATAAATTAGACAGCAACGGCAGATGCATGTGTACCTTGCGTCATTTCTACAGTTCTGATCTTGATGTTAAATATCCATGTATTATGAATCTATGATGATGGTGTGAGAGCCTCTCCACACTAACAATAATGCATGCAGAGATCCTCTGTGGTTGGAGTTAGAGCCAACAATATCTAGAGAAAATATATATTTCTATGTATGTTTATGTGGTCAAGTAAGGTTAACAGTGTCTATTCTAGCACTAAGTACTCACTCTCCCAGAAACCAGAAGAAGGATCATAAACCTTAGACGAGATCGATTAGCCCACAAGAGAAAACCCTAGCCCCAAACTGTCTCAAGCAGGTTCAACCAGGTTTGGATTAGTCTCATATCTACAACACGCATGGATTAGGCTAGTGACCCGTCAGATATAACATGCTCCAATTCAAAGTGGGACATGATGCTCAACTACGCTCATTCAACAACTGATTGATAGTCATACAATCCGCTGGTTCAAGTCGTTGTCAAAACAAAGTGCTAGCAGCTACTCACTATACCATATGGGAGCAAGCATAAGCTACTACTACTACAGCTGGCAGAAGTATGCTTTTAACTTTTTAGCAATAGTCAAAAGAAACTGATGTCATGCTACTGAGTGCAATCTTGTAAGAAAATGATTAAAAAAGGAAAGGAACCTACTGATTGCTACAGCAGTACCTCATTTGCAACTTTCTCTAGGCGTAAAGGACTGTCTAAACCATCTTCAGGAATTTCATCAAAAGCAACCGTGATAGAAGAGTCCTGCTTATAAATAATGAATAGGTGTCATGCAGAAATCTGTCCTGCTTATAAATAATGAATAGGTGTCATTAACAAATCTAAACTTAACAGGAATTAGAAATCTAACGGTAATGAGCAAAGCATAATAATACCTTTAGTCGATAAACTACACCCTGTCCAAGAGAAGGAGAACCTGGATCTGCCTTGTTTGGCTTTAAAACAACCACATCATGAGGCCCAAACTGCAAGCAGCATTTAAATATTTGAGTAAATTTCTAAGTATAAGTTTTGATAAAATAAGCAAAGAATGGTGAGAGAGCATATTTGTGAAGTGAATGTACATCTTCATCTCCTAATCCTTTTCCCACTAACATTGGGTGGACTTCCAAGCACAAGGCTGAGGGCTCAATGAAAAGGTTAAGAGTCTTAAGACTTATGATGGCAGTAAATCTGACACCGTCCTCTAAGATAGTACTTGTTATACTTAAATATTTATATCAAATTGCATTTGAAGCTGAGAATAAAAGATCCAACGATGGACTGAAACAAACATTCAAAGAAGTCCAAACGGTATAATTGCTAATGCTTGTCACAAAAACAATCAATGATACAAATAAAGGTATAACCCATAATAGAGCTTAATCAACAAACTTCTAAAAAATCAGCATAAAGTGCTAAAAATTGCAAAAGAACAAGAACAATAGTTCAAAAGCTTTTTCTGGTCAGTAGTAAACCAAGCATAAGACGGGCATTCAGAACCTTCAAGAGTCACAAGCCCTTAAAGGTCCCTAATTGTAATTGCTTCAACTAAGCTGATGATGAGATGCTCCTTTTCATAACAGTCTTGTATTTCATTGTTCACATGTGCCAAGCTAGGATAAAGGAGAATCCATGTCTAGCAGTACAAAAAACTTGGTTGGAATGCTATGAAAAGAATCCGAAAAACATAATTTCAGGGTTCCCCACCGATTAAGACGAAATGGCCCTTTAACATGGTTAAAGGGAAAAAAAATGATCTGCATAAATTGATCCCACATTGGGATATAAGCTTCGCTACTGCTGTTAGTGCGGCTGTATGTGATGATTTCCATAAGTTCTACGCACAAAATGTTGTATGGGATCCTTACTTGTTTGACAGTTCTAAACTTTATATCTAACTCCAACAGTTTCTAGGTGCATTTCATCTAAACCTAGCAGCTTGCATTTTTTAATTTAAAAATATAGATATAATTAATCTTTATAAAAGCATTTTCTGCTACAAGT
This sequence comes from Asparagus setaceus, assembly GCA_012295165.1. Taxonomy (NCBI): domain Eukaryota; kingdom Viridiplantae; phylum Streptophyta; class Magnoliopsida; order Asparagales; family Asparagaceae; genus Asparagus; species Asparagus setaceus. The sequence continues at coordinate 23,532,020 of CM022702.1, forward strand.
ACATTTTGTAGCAAAATGAGGTTATAAATGTGATTTACATATCTATTAAGTATTAACATGTTTCATGGAAGTGATAACATGTATGCTAAGCAAATATCAGCAGCTTTACTTGTAATTTGTATACTATCCAGTTAAGTGAAAACGATAATGCTACGCATTTGATGCACATTCTTTTTTTTTTTTTTTAATTCCATGATGAGACACGTCAAGATAAGTATACTGATAAAGTTATCACTACAGGTTTAAGGTTTTAGCTCATGCGTTACACATCTCATTTTGAATACCCATACAGGAAAACAATCGCAACGTCTAACAAGATAATGAATAAGTTATATATAATAAAATAAACTAAAATAAAAAGTAACCTTGTGAGCAGGAAGAACATCTCCTCTGTTAGGTTGGAACTCAAGAAGTGCTTTCCCCATTAATCCTGTCTAGTAATCCAAGCAAACAACAATAAATACAGTTTTTAAATAAAAAACAGTAGTTTAGTAATAAAAAAAATTTATAGAGACCTCTGCATTAGTGCATTTGAGATTGAGAACAGCTGATCCTTTCTTTTGAGCAACATCCAAGGTTCTTGATGAAGACGAACCAATCGATGCTGAGATTTCAGCTTCCTGAAAAAAATTGAACGCTTTCAATTTTCCAATAAAGGAAACTATTTAAGCAACTGATGAAACCCTAACCCTAACCTTCTCAAGATCGATCAAAGGGGACATCGACGAGACGAACTGCTCAACGGAGAGAGCTGAGGACTTGACTCCTCTTCCCGCCATTGGTGACGGCGGCGAACGGCGGAGACCGGCGACGGAGGGGATAAGGAGAGATCGAGAGGATGCTGGAGAGTGATTTTGGAATGGGGGTGCAAATGATGTTGGATAGCCCCATTCGAATTGAACCCGGGAATTTTATCGGGTCCGATTTGGATACTGCCATTCCCAAATCCGGAACCCGATAATAAACACGAGAATGATAAGGTTAATTTAAGAAAAAACACCTGAACTTTGGGAGGTGTTGCACTAAACACCTCAACCTTTTTTATCACACAATTATTACACATAACCCCCTGAACATTTTTATTCCATGATATCTCAACTGAAAATCTCTTATTTGATCCCCAAATTAGTTCCATCAACTCTAACGTGTCATGTGACAAACACATAATGATCAAGATGAAAATTCCTTCTCAACCCCAAAAAATATCCTTTTATTAAAAAATACAAAAGGGTAATCTTTTTGGTACTAAGGGGTTGTTTTCATCTCTTTTTTTTCTTTTTTTCTTTTTTTTTTCCGTGTGCTTGATAGGTGACATATTATAGTTGATGGTGCTAAGTTGAGCGATTAAATGAGAAATTTTCAAGTGGTATTTAGAAGAGTAAAAGAGTTTAGAGGGGTTTAGTGCAATATCTTCTAAACTTCAGGGTGGTGATTAGCGGAAGAAAAAAGTTTAGAAGGGTTTAGTGCAACAACCCCCAAAGTTCGGTGGGCCATCTGAAGTTAACCCTAACTTTTATATAAACGTAAACTATTTGTTCACGATCATCTTTTATGTCTCAAGTGCATTCCTTTTTTTTTTTTTTGAAACACAAGCGCAATATTGGATTCTGATTGTATCAATATGAAAGTCGGAGCTAACTACGCTAGGATTTCATGATTAAAATTGATCCGTTTCTTCAATACTAGTGTTTTAGCCCGTGCTAAGCACGGTCTTACCGCAATTTATCTATATTTCGTCATTTTTCAATCACTCTCATCCGAATATAATTTTAAATATCTAACGACTCACCCCCTCTTCGAAACACGTGAATCCCACTCTCACACACCCCCAATGAGGTTAGATAACATGTATCCGCTTGTAAATAATGATATTAAACAACTTATATAAAAGCTATAATTAAAATTAATATCATTCAAGCTAAATTTTGATAATAAATGAATAAAATGTTGATAATCAAAATATCTTAAATAAAACATGAATGAAATTAAAATATAAGATAGTTTAATATTCCAAAATATTATTCGCAAATGATGCATCACTAAAAAGTTCTTAAGCAATGAAACAGTTATAAGCTAATAAGCAAAATCAAAGAATAGCTATAATAATTTGTAATTATTTTTCTCCGTCTTTATTCTCTTCTTGAAAGTTAAAAGCTCGTTCTTTGTCCATTTCGCAAAATAAAAATTATTTTCAAAAACCAAAATCAATATCTAATCTAAAAATTTTATGAAAACCGAAATATTTTTATTTTAAAAATCGAAATTATAACTGAAACTTTTATAAAAATAAATTTCAAAAATATTTTCAAAAACCGAAAATCAATAAATAATCTATCTAAAAATTAATTTAATAAGATATTTTGAAATTTAATTTAATATATATTCTATGACATATATAAGATATTTTGAAATTTAATTTAATATATATTCTATGATATCTTTTCGATTTTATGTACAATAAATTAATATAATATTTTCTGTTTTATACCATATATAAAAATAAAATAAAATATAATCTTAAATAATATCTTAACTAATAAATGATGATAAGTTCGGATATTTAAAGATTTTTCCGAAATTAATTAATAAAATAATTGTATGATTATATATGTAATATAATAAAATCTTAACTAATAGATTTTTCAGAAATACTAATTTTGATATATTATACAATATCTTTTGATTTTATGCCTCCTATAATATATAATATTCTATGGTCAAAATAAGATTTTATACCATATATAAAACCAAAATATAATATAATCTTAACTAATAAATAATGCTAAAATTGGATATTTAAAGATTTATTCCAAAATTAACTAATAAGATAATTTTATGATTATATGTGTAATATAATATAATCTTAACTTACAGATTTTTCTGAAATATCTATTTATAATATTTTTGAATTAAGATAAGATAAGATTTTATGACTATTTTCATGATTAGTATCCAAATTTATAATTAGTTACTTTTTATATAATTTAAAATTATTCTTAGATTTATATTATTAACTGAGATTTTATCCAAGTATATATAAATTTTATGTACACATAAATTTTGCAAATTATATTATTAACTGAGATTTCATAAATATAATTAAATATCCGAATTAAATTATTTATATTATTTTATCCGAAAATATAGCAATATTCATTAATTTTCTTAAATGATAGCAAAATTGGTTAATTTTTATCCGAATTATATCAAAAATTTTATTAACCACTTAATTTATTAACTGAGATTTGATACTAATTATATTATTTTATCCTAATTATATTATTAACTGAGATATATGATGCATATAAATTTTGAAAATTATCCAATTATATTATTAATTGAGATTTTATCTGAAAATATTTCAAAATAGAAAATTTTATTAACTGAGTTTTATTTCCGAAATTATTAAAATTTGATATTAATTATATTATTTTTCCCAATTTTGAATTAGTTATGTTTTTATATAATACAAAATTATTTTTAGATTTATATTATTAACTGAGATTTTATTCGAATTATATATAAATTTTATGTATATAAATTTTGCAAATTATATTATTAATTGATATTTTATAATATAACTAAATATCTGAATTAAATTATTATACTTTTTATCCAAAAATATAGCAAAATTCCTTAATCCAAATTTGAATCTAATTATATTATTTGTTCCAAATTTCGAATTAGTTACTTTTATTATATAATACAAAATAATTAATAGATTTATATTATTAACTGAGATTTTATCCTATTATGTATAAATCTTTATGTATATAAATTTTGCAAATTATATTATTAACTGAGATTTTATAAATATAATTAAATATCTGAATTAAATTAATATATTTATTTTATCTGAAAATATAGCAAAATTTGCTAACTTTCTAAAATGATAGCAAAATTCGTTAATTTTTATCCGAATTATATCAAAAATTTTATTAACCACTTAATTTATTAACTGAGATTTGATACTAATTATATTATTTTATCCTAATTATATTATTAACTGAGATATATGATGCATATAAATTTTGAAAATTATCCGAATTATATTATTAATTGAGATTTTATCTGAAAATATTTCAAAATAGAAAATTTTATTAACTGAGTTTTATTTCCGAAATTATTAAAATTTGATATTAATTATATTATTTTTCCCAATTTTGAATTAGTTATGTTTTTATATAATACAAAATTATTTTTAGATTTATATTATTAACTGAGATTTTATTCGAATTATATATAAATTTTATGTATATAAATTTTGCAAATTATATTATTAATTGATATTTTATAATATAACTAAATATCTGAATTAAATTATTATACTTTTTATCCAAAAATATAGCAAAATTCCTTAATCCAAATTTGAATCTAATTATATTATTTGTTCCAAATTTCGAATTAGTTACTTTTATTATATAATACAAAATAATTAATAGATTTATATTATTAACTGAGATTTTATCCTATTATGTATAAATCTTTATGTATATAAATTTTGCAAATTATATTATTAACTGAGATTTTATAAATATAATTAAATATCTGAATTAAATTAATATATTTATTTTATCTGAAAATATAGCAAAATTTGCTAACTTTCTAAAATGATAGCAAAATTCGTTAATTTTTATCGAATTATATCAAAAATTTTATTAACCACTTAATTTATTAACTGAGATTTGATACTAATTATATTATTTTATCCTAATTATATTATTAACTGAGATATATGATGCATATAAATTTTGAAAATTATCCGAATTATATTATTAATTGAGATTTTATCTGAAAATATTTCAAAATAGAAAATTTTATTAACTGAGTTTTATTTCCGAAATTATTAAAATTTGATATTAATTATATTATTTTTCCCAATTTTGAATTAGTTATGTTTTTATATAATACAAAATTATTTTTAGATTTATATTATTAACTGAGATTTTATTCGAATTATATATAAATTTTATGTATATAAATTTTGCAAATTATATTATTAATTGATATTTTATAATATAACTAAATATCTGAATTAAATTATTATACTTTTTTATCCAAAAATATAGCAAAATTCCTTAATCCAAATTTGAATCTAATTATATTATTTGTTCCAAATTTCGAATTAGTTACTTTTATTATATAATACAAAATAATTAATAGATTTATATTATTAACTGAGATTTTATCCTATTATGTATAAATCTTTATGTATATAAATTTTGCAAATTATATTATTAACTGAGATTTTATAAATATAATTAAATATCTGAATTAAATTAATATATTTATTTTATCTGAAAATATAGCAAAATTTGCTAACTTTCTAAAATGATAGCAAAATTCGTTAATTTTTATCCGAATTATATAAAAATATTTATTAACCACTTTATTTATTAACTGAGATTTGATACTAATTAGAGTATTTTATCCAAATTATACTATTAACTGAAATATATAATGCATATAAATTTTGCAAATTATCCGAATTATATTAGTAATTGAGATTTTATCCGAAAATATTTCAAAATAGAAAATTTTATTAACTGAGTTTTATTTCCTAAATTATACAATTAATCATTCTTATTTTTAAAGTGCAAATTATAATTCAAAAGACAAAACTTTAAATAAAAGACCAAAACAAACTACTTTTATTATTTATTCAATTTCGAAAAACCTAACAATCATAATACTATTCATCTTCAATCCGAATCTATTTAAATATATCAAATTACTTAGGAAATAAACCGAAATATTTAAAATAATAATTAACCCTAATCTATTTAAATATTTAACTAATGTAACTGAAATATTTGTTAAGAATATTCGGTGATTTGTTTATGTTCCATGATTAAAAAAGTAATTATATATTTAAATAGAGATTTCGGTTTTAAAGATATTTCAATTTAACCAAAAATATATCATATTACAACCCTTTTTTAACATAAACCGAAATTATTTACCAAAACTTACTAAAACTATATTTGGTAATTATATATCATTATCTATTTAACTAATTTAACCGAAATATCTATTTAGAAAATTCCCATGATTAAAAAAGTAATTATATATTTAAATAGATAGATAGATTTCGGTTATTTAAGAAATTATTTTAGTAATTTTTAGAGATTTGATAGATTTCGGTTATTTAAGATATTTCAATTTAAGCAAAAATACATTATGTTACCATCCTTTTTAACATAAATCGAAAATCGAAATTATTTACCAAAACTTACCCAACCTATATTCAGTAATTATATATCATGATTAAAAAAGTAAATTCTGAAATCACTAATTATTTAGCTAATTATATTTGGTAGTTTTAAACAGAATGTACCTTTTTAATCACATCTTGAAATCACTACTTTTGTTAGCTAAGTTTAAAACGTAAATTACCAAAAAGTTTAATATTCGGTTTAATTATTTAAAAATGGAAATAATTATTTTAGTTACGTTTTAAAAAAGGTAAATTACCAAAAACTGAAATTAAACTGAAATCACTAATTATGTTTTGTTTTAAATTTTGGTAATTTATAAAAATGTAATATTCGGTAATTATTGATTTCAAATAATTATTTTCCAAAAATCTTATATTTACAAAAACATACCAAGATATTATTCTAAATAATAAAGTCGAAAATTATTTTAGTAATTTTTAGAGATTTGATAGGTTTCGGTTATTTAAGATATTTCAATTTAAGCAAAAATATATCATGTTACCATCCTTTTTAACATAACCCCAAATTATTTACCAAAACTTACCAAAACTATATTTGGTGATTATATATCATGATTAAGAAAAGATATTTGGTGATTATATATCATGATTAAGAAAAGTATATTATGATAATTAGATGGATATTCTTTAGATAACTTGACAAATTATTTAGCAAATTTTAAATAAACTGAAATCACTAATTATTTCCGTATTTAAATTTTTTCCATTTTAAAAAATGTAATATTTGGTAATTATTGATTTCAGATTTAAATGTTTAAAAATCCGATATTTACAAAAACATACCAAGATATTATTCTAAATAATCAAATCCGAAAATTATTTTACTAACTATTTAGAGATTTGTTTTAACAACTTTCCAAATTTATTTAACTAATTATAAATCAACTAAATCACTAATTATTTCGGTTTATGATTTTTGGTAAGTTTTTTAAAAATCAAAATAACTAAAGAAATGTAAGTATTCGAAACTATAACAACAATTAATATAAAGAAATGTAAATATCTGAAAATATAACAACAATTAATATTAAAAAAGGATAAAATCCGAAATATGACAACTAATATGTAAAACAAATCAAATATATTTAACCAAAATTAATTATTTAACTCGTTTGATTAGAAAAATGTAAAACATTGAAAATATAATAACAATTAATATAAAAAATAAAAATCTGAAAATATAAACTAAATATTTTTAGCATAAATATCTTTACAGAAAATTAATTCTATTTATAAATCTATTTAACTATAATTAGAATATAAATCATTAGAAAATATATACAATATCATTAGGAAAAATAATTATTATAAATAATGGGAAATAACTAAAAATATAACAACAATAAATATGTAAAAATTGTAAAATGGGAAATATAAAAACAAAATTGTTACAAAAATCAAAATTATTTCACCAAAATATATTATTTAACTCGTTTGATCAGAAAAATATAAAAATACAAAATTATAAAAACAATTAATATAAAAAATTAAAAATCTGAAAATATAAACCTAATATTTTTAGCATAAATATCTAAAGAATTAATATAAGAAAAGTGAAAAATCTGAAAATATAACAACTAATATGTAAAAAATTGTTTCACCAAAATATATTATTTAACTCGTTTGATCAGAAAAATGTAAAAATACAAAATTATAAAAACAATTAATATAAAAAGTAAAAATCTGAAAATATAAACATAATATTTTTAGCATAAATATCTTAACAATTAATATAAGGAAAAGTAAAAATCCGAAAATATAACAACTAATATGTAAAAAACAAATTTCACCAAATATTAATTATTTTTAAAATCCTAAAATATAAACTAAATATTTTTAGTTTTCATAGTAAAATCCTAAAATATAAACTAAATATTTTTAGTTTTCATATTTTACAAAAATTAATTCCATTTTAAAAATCTATTTAACTATAATTAGAATATAAATCATTAGAAAATATATACAATATCTCAAGGAAAAATAATTATTATTACAATAATAAATATGTAAAAATTGTAAAATCGGAAATATAACAACTAAATTGTTATAAAAATCAAAAATAGTTCACCAAAATATATTGTTTAACTCGTTTGATCCAACAAATGCTAAAAATATGAAAATAACAAAACAATTAATATAAAAAGTAAAAATCCGAAAATATAAACTAAATATTTTTATAATAAATATCTTTACAATTAATATAAGAAAAGTAAAAATCCAAAAATATAATAACTAATATGTAAAAAAATAAAAATATTTCACCAAACATGTCATAATTTAACTCGTTTGAATAGAAAAATGTAAAAATTCGAAAATATAATGACAATTAATATAAAAAATAAAAATCTGAAAATATAAACTGAATATTTTTAGCATAAATATCTTTAATAGAAAATTAATTCAAATTAAAAATCTATTTAACTATAAAAACTAAATTTTTATAAAAATCAAAATTATAAGAAATGCAAAAATACTCTTCTAAATTAATTAATATAAAAAGTTTAAATGTGAAACTAATTTTAAGAAAATTCAGAAATATTCTTCTAAATTAATTAAGAATATAATTAAAGTTAAAAATCGAAACATTTTTATAAATGTTTTTATTTCAAAAATCAGAAATTATAACTGAATTGTTGTAAACAATTATTTGTAAATAATTTCAAATAAACCGAAAATCAATATATAAATTCTAAAATCTAAAATGTAAAATTTATATGAAAACCAAATGTTTACAATAAACCAAAATTTTTAAAAATAAATATAAAAAGATAAAATATTACAACAATATATTTTAGGAAGATTATCAAATAAAATATGATACTAAAAATTAGCTACCTAAAACAATTTTAACTATTTTTGTCAAAAACAAAAATCTTACTTTAAATAAAATATATAACTTTCGTAATACTATTCATCTTCAATCCAAATATATTTAAATATATCAAATTACTTAGGAAATAAACCAAAATATTTAAAATAATAATTTACCTAATCTATTTAAATATTTAACTAATGTAACCGAAATATTTGTTTAGAATATTCGGTGATTTGCTTATGTTCCATGATTAAAAAAGTAATTATATATTTAAATAGATAGATTTCGGTTTTAAAGATATTTCAATTTAATCAAAAATATATCATGTAACAATCCTTTTTAACATAAACCGAAATTATTTACCAAAACTTACTAAAACTATATTTGGTAATTATATATCATTATCTATTTATCTAATTTAACCAAATATCTATTTTAAAATCCCCACGATTAAATAACGTAATTATATATTTAAATAGATAGATAGATTTCGGTTATTTAAGAAATTATTTTAGTAATTTTTAGAGATTTGATAGATTTCGGTTATTTAAGATATTTCAATTTAAGCAAAAATATATCATGTTACCATCCTTTTTAACATAAATCAAAAATTGAAATTATTTATCAAAACTTACGAACCTATATTCGATAATTATATATCATGATTAAAAAGTAAATTCTGAAATCACTAATTAATTAGCTAATTATATTTGGTAGTTTAAACAGAATTTACCTTTTTAATCACATACTGAAATCACTACTTTTGTTAGCTAAGTTTAAAACGAAATTACCAAAAATTGTAATATTCGGTTTAATTATTTAAAATGGAAATAATTGTTTTAGTTAAGTTTAAAAAGAAATTACCAAAAACTGAAATTAAGCTGAAATCACTAATTATGTTTTGTTTTAAATTTTGGTAATTTATAAAAATGTAATATTCAGTAATTATTGATTTCAAATAATTATTTTCCAAAAATTTGATATTTACAAAAACATACCAAGATAGTATTCTAAATAATAAAATCTGAAAATTATTTTAGTAATTTTTAGAGATTTGATAGATTTCGGTTATTTAAGATATTTCAATTTAAACAAAAATATATCATGTTACCATCCTTTTTAACATAACCCCAAATTTACCAAAACTTACCAAAACTATATTTGGTGATTATATATCATGATTAAGAAAAGTATATTCTGATAATTAGATAGATATTCTTTAGATAACTTGACAAAATTATTTAGCAAATTTTAAATAAACTGAAATCACTACTTATTTCTGTATTTAAATTTTTCAATTTAAAAAACGTAATATTCGGTAATTATTGATTTCAGATTTAAATGTTTAAAAATCTGATATTTACAAAAACATACCAAGATATTATTCTAAATAATCAAATCCGAAAATTATTTTAGTAATTATTTAGAGATTTGTTTAAAACTTACCAAATTTATATGTAAAAAATAATTATTCAAAAAAATATCTATAGAAAATAAATCAAAAAATATAACTCGTTTGATCAGATAATATTATTACTTACCAAAAATTAATCTAAATCAAAACAATTAATATAAGAAAAGTAAAAATCAAATCTGAATTAATTCTAATGATTTGCTTAGCAAAAATTAATCTAAATCAAAACAATTTTTATAAGAAAAGTAAAACAAATAATATTATTACTTACCAATAATTAATCTACATTAAAAATCAAAACAAAAATCAAATCCGAATTTTTCTAATGATTTACTTAACAAAATATGTAAACAATTAATATAAGAAAAGTAAAAATCCGAAAATATAACAACTAATATGTAAATATACGTATAAAAATATTTCACGAAAATTAATAATTTAACTCTGTTGAACAGAAAATTGTAAAATTGGAAATTATAATAAATAATATTATTAAAAATTAAAAACAGAAAATATAAACTAAATATTTTTAGCATAAATATCTTTTACAGAAATTAAATTATATTTAAAAATCTATTTAACTATAATTAAAATATAATAAAAATAATATATAAAAAGTAAAAATCTAAAAATATAAACTAAATATTTTTAGATTAAATATCTTTACAAAAATTTAATTATAATTAAATATCTATTTAACTATAATTAGAATATCAAATAGGAAATATAACAACTAAAGCGATATAAAAATCAAAATTATTTGAACAAAAACATATTATTTAAATTGTTTGCTCGAAAAAATGTAAAAATCTGAATATATAAAAACAATTAATATTAAATAAACTAAAAATCCGAAAATATAAACTAAATATTTTAGGATAAATATCATAACAATTAATATATTAAAATATTAAAAATCTAAAAATATAAAGGGAATATTTTTAGCATAAATATCTTGACAATTAATATAACAAAAGTATTAATAAAAGAAAATATAGCAACTAATATGTAAAATAAATCTTAAATATTTCACTGAAAATTAATAATTTAACTCGTTTGAATAGAAAATTATAAAATTTTGAAAATATAATAAAAATAATATATAAAAATTAAAAATCCGAAAATATAAACTAAATATTTTTAGCTTAAACATCTTTCTCAGAAATGTAATTCTAATTAAATATCTATTTAACTGTAATAAGAATATCAAATCGAAATATAACAACTAAATCGATATAAAAATCAAAATTATTTGAACAAAAATATATTAATTAAATCATTTGATCCAAAAATGTAAAAATCTGAAAATATAAAATATATAAAAAATAAAATCCGAAAATATAAAGGGAATATTTTTAGCATAAATATCTTAACAATTAATATATAAAAAGTAAAAATCCGAAAATATAACAACTAATATAATAACAAATAAAATCTGAAAATATAACAACTAACGTAATAACAAATAAAATCCGAAAATATAACAACTAATATTTAAAAAAATTAAAAAATTCACCAAAAATTAATTATTTATTAATTAATATAAAAAATAAAAATATTGAAAACCAAAAATATAAACAAAATATTTTTCGCATAAATATCTTTTATAGAAAATTAATTATATTTTAAAATCTATTTAACTATTATTAGAATATAAATCATTAGAAAATATATACATTTGCATATTTACAAAATAAATATTATAAATATGCAAAAATTCTAAAAATCGAATTATAACAACAATAAATATGCAAAAATTCTACAAATCGAAATATAACAACTAAATTAAATTAAAAATCAACATTATTTCACATATAATTAAATAATTACCTCGTTTGATCTATCCGTTGTAAGCTCCCTCTTCCAAAACGTCGATTGCTTACCTATAACATAAGAAAAATAATCAAAATCCAATAATTATAACAACAATAAATATGCAAAAATCTAAAATTTGAAAATATAAGAACTAAATTGAATTGAAAATCAACATTATTTCACATATAATTAAATAATTACCTTGTTTTATCTATCCGTTGCAAGCTCCCTCTTCAAAATGACGATTGTTTACCTATAACATAAGAAAAATAATTAAAATCTAATAAATATAACAACAAATAATTTAAAAAAAATTCAAATTGGAAAAAATTACAAACTAATTTTTTTCGGTAGTATAAATATCAAAATTACATTTTTTCAATTCAAACGCCCATGGAGGTGTTTTATTTCGGTTTTACATTAATTGAAAAAAATTAGAAACATAAAATAGGTAATATTATATTTCGTTATGCTAAAAATCCGAGATTTATCATATATTTCGGTTTTGCTTTAAATGAAAAAGATATTTCGGTTATAAATTAGTTAGTTATAAATTAAATAGATATATCTTCAAAATTTTCAAAAATATTCGGTTTGACTCTAAATATCCGAGATTTTTGAAATTCGATTTACCATATCAATTACATATAAAATAGATTTCGGAAATATGCATCATATCCGAAATTATTATTTTATTTATGAGAAGATTTAATTTTTGAAATTTTGAGCGGCTAATAATAAATTCGGAAATTTTAGAAAAATCCGACGGCTAAGATTAGTGTCCACGTGTCAAAATTATTTGTGAAGGATGAATCCTATGTGGCAAGCTCTTGTGAGTTTTGAGGTCTTTTGGTTTTGCTTTAGTGTATACCCTAGTAAAAGATTGCTCTGTTATCATAATCCTGTTATATATTGATGCCATATATGATGCTGATGTTTAGTAATTTGGGTCCTCTCCACTACAAAAAAAAATAGTGGAGAGAACACTACCTTTTATCTTAACCGTTGATTATTTAGTAGGCGGTTATGATACAATCTAAACCTAACACTCATCGTACCGCCGTGTATTGCACTCATTCCTAATTTGCACTCAAAGAAAAAATCACAATCACCGACTAGATAATTAATGGTTGTGATTATGTAGTGGTCTCTCCACTATTTTTTTTATATTAAAGAGGATATGAATCCGATGTTTAGAGGGGGAAAAGGGACATATTAGCCCAATCAACATATGAAGAGATCTCTAGTGAGTCTACAATCAACAAGTAGAGATTTTTGGCTTGAGTTCACAGTCAAGTAATCTACTTGTCGCCAATTCAAGTACTGAACCAGTCAATATCCAAAAGAGTGAAGATATCATATGGTACAAGAACCTAGTGTTTCTAGTTAGCAAAATGGCACTATTGAATGAATTCCTGGAGAATCTTGTTTTCCAATTAAACCGACAGAAAAAAGGATGTACCAAAACTAATAGTCTAATTAGCATTTTGCATGCCAAAATACAACTGATGATATCAGTGTTTAAAACTCATAACTAGGGGTCGGTTTGGCAACTCTTTAAAACTGATCAGGTTTGACCCTGGTTCATTTTAGAGAGTATACTTCTAATCGGCCGGGGCATTTTCAGCCCATTTTAGTTCAAACTTGGGTCTCAAAATTGGTTTTGTTGTGAACCAAGAGCGAGGTGATCCAAAACTAATAAGGTTCTGGTTAGATCAAACTTTGGCCCATCGTAGTTGAGTTGCCAAACACACTTTAGATTTCTAAGGGTCAAGCGCACTTCAAAACATCAACAAGAAAACTCATTGAAACAATACAAAATGTTGTATTATAAAAAATTAACTCCTGTTCTTGTCCAAATAGACCCTCCTAAATTTCTAATAACTAAAGTGAAAAAAAGAGAAGTCAGTTACATATGCTCAAGGACACGAAGCTCTCCCCAAAAAGAAGAAAAAAAAAACTAGTGGTAAATGATTTGTTCTTACCTATGATCACTTGTCTTCCTTTGTTTTGGGGATCATAGTACACGAATTTGTTCTTAGCTATGATCACTTGTCTTAAAGATGATATCCATAGGTAGAAGAGAGGAGCTCTCGGCCTTGATGATGTTTGATTTTTTATAATGAAAATGTTTACTTTATTTATCTTTCTTTCTTCTTCTTCATCATCTTCTTTCTTTGAGTAATAAAAAATTTTCTTTTGTTCTTCATTTTTGTTATGGAAAAAATAGGGAAAGAGATGGACCGAAAAAGAAAATGGAAGAGAAAAGAGAAGAGAGAGGGGCGAAGGAGATAATGTGTATTTCTGATTTTTTTTTTCTTTTTAGAAATTCTATTTGATTTATTTTTATTTTATTTTTTTGTTATGGTTAATTATGATTTCTGATTTTTTTTTTCAAATTTAATTTATTATAGTTATGGTTAGTTATGATTCTGATGATTCCTAGCTTAGATGGGGGGTTAGCCCATGTGTCAACTTCTTATAGGTTGATGTACATTATCACCTTGCAGAATAGATAGCAATAGAAATACACATTGATTTAAGTTAATAGATTAAGTTTGAAATATATTACAAAATCTGATTTTAATTAGCAAATTTGTCTAACTATATTTGAGAACAGATTTTTCTTATCTGAGAAGCGCCCAAACTTGAGGAGATTTTTTGAGTTTAACCCCAGAGAGAGAGAGAGAGAAAAAGATGAAAAAGAAAAGTTAAATCAATTACAATGATATAGCCATGATAGTACATTTTCCTGCAGCTTCACCGATCTGATTCAAATAACACAGATCAGGAGAAATACAGTCAAAAAAATCATAGGAAAAAGAAAAAAAGAAAATTTTTTTTTTTGGCCCAACTCTAATCACAAATCCTCTGAAATCATCTCAAGAACTCCTCTAAAATAATGCACATCACATGGAATTCTCAATACTCCTCTCTGCTTAAACCCAAACTCTTGAGCTACCATCTCAAGCAAATTCACAATGCATGGATGCTTGAAGACTTTCACACTTACAATAAATCTCTCAGCTTTGTCTCCGACTCCGACGATGATCGGAACAAATCCCTTTGCTGTTGATGGGCGCCGCTCAATCTTCGTCATGATAGTAATTGAGTCGTTCTCAAGCAGTGATGAGAGCTTGCTTATATATAGCCTTTGAGAACACAATGTGACCTGCACTGCTGGCATTGTGGAGTGATAGAACACTTTTACTTAATTAAGAAAAAACGGAATCAACGAATATTTAATGTTGGAAAAATAGCATTTGGTGAATGGGAAAATAGTTCCCAAAGGGGCCAAGAACAAATGGGAAGTTTAGTCCCACATTGGGTAGAGCAAAGAATGAGGATGGGTTTATAAGTGAAAGCCCAATAATAGGAGTTAAGCTCTTATTGGGGACATTGTGCCTCGCGCACCCGCGCAGGGGGTGCAAATCCCAGGATCTGAACTAGCCCGATTAGCCTGGACATTGTGCCTCGCGCGCCCTTTGCAGGGGGGGTGCAAATCCCAGGATCTGAACTAGCCCGATTAGCCTGAACTTGCGTGCAGTGCAACTTTTTTATGTTTTTATTTTTGTATTCCGCTCTTCCACCGTGACCGTTGTAATGATATGATCTAATTTTTGTAAAAATGCCTCTTCCACTATATTAGAATTTTCAAAGTTGAGACGAGGGTTAAGGGAGATAAATTTACAGTTTGGATGGAATAACGCGGTTTCTTGTCCAAAGGGATATTATGAGGTGTTATGTCTGGCTGGGGTGCAAATCCCGTGATCCGAATCCAGCCCGATTAGCCCGAACTTGTGTGCGGTAGCGACCTCGGACACGAATGTCGCACCAAATCTCGTGGGCTTAGAACAAGCTACCTTATTTTATTAAGGCAATGCAACTTTTTATGTTTTATTTTTGTATTCCGCTCTTCCACCGCGGACCGTTGTAATGATATGATCTAGTTTTTGTAAAATGCCTCTTCCACTATATTAGAATTTTCAAAGTTGAGACGAGGGTTAAGGGAGATAAATTTACGCTTTAGATGGAATAACGGTTTCTTGTCCAAAGGGATATTATGAGGTGTTATGTCTGGCGGGGGTGCAAATCCCGTGATCCGAATCCAGCCCGATTAGCCCGAACTTGTGTGCGGTAGCGACCTCTGGACACGAATGTCGCACCAAATCTCGTGGGCTTAGAACAAGCTACCTTATTTTATTAAGGCAATGCAACTTTTTATGTTTTATTTTTGTATTCCGCTCTTCCACCGCGGACCGTTGTAATGATATGATCTAGTTTTTGTAAAATGCCTCTTCCACTATATTAGAATTTTCAAAGTTGAGACGAGGGTTAAGGGAGATAAATTTACGCTTTAGATGGAATAACGGTTTCTTGTCCAAAGGGATATTATGAGGTGTTATGTCTGCTGGGGGGGTGCAAATCCCAGGATCTGAACTAGCCCGATTAGCTTTGAACTTGTGTGCGGTAGCGACTACGGACACCTAATGTCGCACCAAATCTCGTGGGCTTAGAACAAGCTACCTTATTTTATTAAGGCAATGCAACTTTTTTATGTTTTTATTTTTGTATTCCGCTCTTCCACCGTGACCGTTGTAATGATATGATCTAGTTTTTGTAAAAATGCCTCTTCCACTATATTAGAATTTTCAAAGTTGAGACGAGGGTTAAGGGAGATAAATTTACGCTTGGATGGAATAACGGTTTCTTGTCCAAAGGGATATTATGAGGTGTTATGTCTCACGGGGTGCAAATCCCGTGATCCGAACTAGCCCGATTAGCCCGAACTTGTGTGCGGTAGCGACCTCTGGACACGAATGTCGCACCAAATCTCGGGGCTTAGAACAAGCTACCTTATTTTATTAAGGCAATGCAACTTTTTATGTTTTATTTTTGTATTCGCTCTTCCACCGCGGACCGTTGTAATGATATGATCTAGTTTTTGTAAAATGCCTCTTCCACTATATTAGAATTTTCAAAGTTGAGACGAGGGTTAAGGGAGATAAATTTACGTTTAGATGGAATAACGGTTTCTTGTCCAAAGGGATATTATGAGGTGTTATGTCTGCTGGGGGTGCAAATCCGGGATCCGAACTAGCCGATTAGCCCGAACTTGTGTGCGGTAGCGACCTCTGGACACGAATGTCGCACCAAATCTCAGGGGCTTAGAACAAGCTACCTTATTTTATTAAGGCAATGCAACTTTTTTATGTTTTTATTTTTGTATTCCGCTCTTCCACCGTGACCGTTGTAATGATATGATCTAGTTTTTGTAAAAATGCCTCTTCCACTATATTAGAATTTTCAAAGTTGAGACGAGGGTTAAGGGAGATAAATTTACAGTTTAGATGGAATAACGCGGTTTCTTGTCCAAAGGGATATTATGAGGTGTTATGTCTGCTGGGGGGGTGCAAATCCCAGGATCTGAACTAGCCCGATTAGCCTGAACTTGTGTGCAGGCGCGCGACCTGCGGACACGAATGTCGCACCAAATCTCAGGGGCTTAGAACAAGCTACCTTATTTTATTAAGGCAATGCAACTTTTTTATGTTTTTATTTTTGTATTCGCTCTTCCACCGCGGACCGTTGTAATGATATGATCTAGTTTTTGTAAAATGCCTCTTCCACTATATTAGAATTTTCAAAGTTGAGGCGAGGGTTAAGGGAGATAAATTTACAGTTTAGATGGAATAAGCGGTTTCTTGTCCAAAGGGATATTATGAGGTGTTATGTCTGCTGGGGGGGTGCAAATCCCAGGATCTGAACTAGCCCGATTAGCCTGAACTTGTGTGCAGGCGCGCGACCTGCGGACACGAATGTCGCACCAAATCTCAGGGGCTTAGAACAAGCTACCTTATTTTATTAAGGCAATGCAACTTTTTTATGTTTTTATTTTTGTATTCCGCTCTTCCACCGTGACCGTTGTAATGATATGATCTAGTTTTTGTAAAAATGCCTCTTCCACTATATTAGAATTTTCAAAGTTGAGACGAGGATTAAGGGAGATAAATTTACAGTTTGGATGGAATAACGCGGTTTCTTGTCCAAAGGGATATTATGAGGTGTTATGTCTGCTGACTCGGCTATAAACGGATATGGGACTATTTTGTTTTATATTGTTTTACTGGCCGGTGCTAATGATGTGTCCGAACTCGAAAGTACTTGAGTTCTTATTGCCATGATAATCTGTATGATGTACCAATATATTAAATAAAGAATACATAGTTAAATATTGATGATTAAAATTGATTATAATAAGATGATTCATATGCAATTTTAGTAAGTGATACCCTTGGAAAGAAATTAAGGTCCTAGATGGACCTTAAGTAGAGGTTGAGATCCAATTAATATAAAAGAATAGAAATTGATCCCTGTTTTTAATTTAAGTCCATCATTTTTTCTTAACTTTCAGAATGTGCGACTGTACTACCAGAAGATATAAATCACAATACTCTGTGGGCCTCTGACTTGGTCTGAATCGATAGCCATGAATGACATCACGGTTGACATTCATAGGGATAGAGATCCTCTACATCCTTGGTTGTAGAGAAACTCTACAATTCACCAATCAAATCTTTTTATTCAGTGGACCTCATAAATGATATTAATTATTAAAATTATATAATAAATATTTAATTATGGAACCCACTGAGATAAATGAATAATATTAGTTCGCAAGGCTATAATGGCTATTTGTAGGCTTTCACTGCAATCAAGATCGTAGAGGATCCGGACTCGCTGATGAGGACCTTAGTCAGTCGCTGCTACAAGCAGTGAATGAGCACATCCATTATACTAGGGCTAACTTGAGCTTGAGACATGAGTACCAACATCCCAAGATCTTCCATGGCGCATGAGCTAACTAGACCCTTGTTCGCCTTCGTCTAAATCTGTAACCTTGAAATAATAGCATTGACATACTAACATCTTAGGATCCTCTGCCGTTTGTACTTCTACTCTACACGTGTACTAACCAAATATTATTTAGGCCAAAAATATCGGGCTCACTTTGATGTCATTCTTTAGTTTTCAAGTTAAGCTCCGATACCACTTGTTAGGTAGAGAAATAAGATGCAATTTGAGATATAAATGAGTCCTAAATAGAGGCCGAATCCAGATTAACCTAATAGATTAATACATTAGGAATTAATCACTCTTTCAAAACTTTTAATGTGAGACTATACTCATGCATGAAAATCCAATAGATACTGATTAATATACCTGCCATTGTATAATTTCAACTCCTCGCATACTCAGTATTGACGGTACATTGGTAGGACAACTGGCGTACCGATCTACTACGAACACCTTGAATCTACTACACATTAAAAGAGGTCAGAAAAGAATTTGTGGTTTGTTCTTGCTTCAAAAGAAAAGACTAGACTTTTGTTCAAGATCGACAAATTACTGCTCTTCAACGAGAAAAGGAATTCTAACATGTGGCCTTGTCGGTTCTAAATTTAGGCATTTACACAACGTATGATCGAAAATCTCGTTGCATTTCTAGTGAGGACGCGCATCTTAATAATGTGTACTCGGTTTTGACTCATGCCATAATAAAATTTTATGAAATTCTTCTGCCCACTTGATTTAATCGAACTATCATTGTCATAGAATGAGTCTATTTTGGCTCTCTGCTCCACCGTCAATCCATTTAAATACAAATGCTTATGCTTATTTCCCTGTATATAATGTACTATTTATTTTTTTTATTTAAAATAAAGTTATTTGTATATTTACCCCTAAAATCATGGGTATTTATAAAATTGCCACTCTCGATATTTGCAAATCCATCCCTCGGTGCATCAAACATAGGGGATGATTAATGGACTTTGGGGTATTGAACTCAAGGGAGGGATTGGTAACTTTTGGTTATTTATTAATATACATGAACAGGAAAGTTACCCTGTTTCTTTCCTTCAAAAAAAAAACATTGGGGAAAAAAATTACCGCTCGGTTAACATTGTTAAGGAATATACTCAGTATTTCTCTTTTGTTGTTAGGTTAATATTTGTAATAACCCGAGAGGGTGGCACTTCTGGTTAGCAGAGGAGTGCTTTGGGGGGAGGGGTAAGGTGGGGAACCCGTGTTCGAACCCCTTCGGAATTCTAAATCCCTCTCGGGTCAGAGCTGCTTACCATAAACTGCACGATGCTCGACAGTGGACGTAGGCACTACGCTAGGCTCCTAGGCGGCTGGGAGATTACTGGCTCGGGTATTAAAAATAGAGGCTCCCATACCTCGAACCCGAGACCACTGACCCTGGGGGTCTTAGGGGCCTGGCGCCGAACCACTGGGACAACCGAAAAAAAATATATATATATTTGTTATTATGTTAATGACTAAAGTACCCTTGTATTAATTAATTAGTTAAGATTAATCACCCATGGAAATTACTCTCTACCAAGAAATATCTCCGCTACAAATCTGAGCCATCATGTGTAATCAAACCAAGTCAACTCACATCAAGTTGCTCAATATCCGTAGCTAACCTCAAGAATTGGTGATCTTGGAAACAAGAGGTACCTTGGGAGCAACTATGGGGATTTCAACTTGATTATAAAAGCTTTGGAAGAGCCCCAAATCCAACAGGTAACTACTAGAACTTGATCAATCCCTTAAGAATGAGCACCAGATGAGCCCTTTCTCCACCCACTCTCCCAAATGCATGAAAAATCTCAAGCGGAAGAAAACGAGGGATGAGGTTGTTTGTTTGAGTAGAGGGGCAGAAATGTAAAATTCTCTTCCACCATTTTAGTTTTAACAGACATTAAATGGGAGGGGTGTTTTTTTCAATGTTGGTGAATTGGAGGGTACTTTTGCAAATATTGAAATGTGGAGGGTAATATGCATAATTTAAAGGGTACATATGCAAATAACCTTTCAAATAAGGGAAATTTGCATAGAGGAACTAAAAAAAATTGGCCTATGCATCCCCCACCCCAGCCAAATAACCAATGCATCCCAGCCCTTATACAAAAGTTGAGAGCAAGTAACCCCCAAAAAACTGTAGAAACCCACTCCCAAATAGTCTATTCCGAAATTACCCTTCCCACTTAAAATAAAGAAAAAAACTGTCCCAACTGAGCGCGATTCTCGAAACCGTCAGCCCACTAAATTCGAAACCCTCTTCCTCTCAAGGTCTCGCCCCACCGCCGCCGACGAGAGGTCCAACCGCCGACGAGGACCCCTCCAGCTAAACAACGTCTTCGTTGAGAACCCCTCAAGCACATTTCATCTCGTCTTCCGAGTCCGTCGTCTTCTCCCCCTACGGCCAGAAGAAGATCGTCGTCGTCGTCGCTCTAACAAAGTCCACATCCGACCGCAAGCTCGCTGCCGTTTCTGTCCCAGGCGCCTCGACAAGTCCCTCTTCACCGACACCAAACCCTAAATTTGATAAAAATACATGATGGCGAATTCATCATCTTCATCATCTCAGACATCTGAATCAACTAAGAAGTAAGTATTAACTAAATTCTCCACATTTATTAATTTGATTTTGGAGCAATTTTGAAAAAGTTATGCATTTCCCACCCCCCAACTTGTGACATTGGATTCTTTATTGTGATATTTTCTCATCTACTGGGACAGAACCCTAGATCTGTTCATTTAATTTTGGAGCAATTTTTAAAAAGTTATGCACTCTCCACACCCAATTTGTGACATTTGATTCTTTATTGTGACATTGGATTCTTTATTGTGATATTTGCTCATCTACTGTGACAGAACCCTAGATAAACTTATGTCTTTTATTGTGTGTTGTGTATCACAGGAAGAATGATATTAGGATATGCTGCAACATACGTGGTTATTGCAAATTTATGGAGGCGATTGTTCCACGAATGAGGCCTGAACATTGGAAGGCCTATGGATCCTCCAATTTCCAAAACTATATTAGTTTTGGGGCAATTCCTTCCGATAAAGCCACGATCATGCTCCTAATTGATCACCTAGATTTGGCTACGGGAAAATTTATGTTCAAGGATAGCCAAACCGGGAATAATCAAGCCTACACATTTGATTTAGGTTGGGTGCAAAGACATACGCGATTCAAGGATGAAGGGGAGAAACCGGAAGGAAATCGCGATACGGAGAATAGGATATGGAGAACGTACTTCAACGAGAAGCAACGGAGCACGTACTTCAGCAAGAAGCAACTAGAATCATACAAGACTGGCCGAGATTACCTTGAGGCCTTATTGGATAAACTAGTTGATTCGAAAAAGAAATCAGTTGTTTCTGATTTTGTTATGCTTCAAATCCTTTATCAACTCACAATGATATGGACTCCCACTGCTAGAATGAATACACCACGGCATATGATGAAGTATATGACTGGGATAGATGTAGTTGATCATCTCCCATGGGCCACCCTCATCTACACTGAATTGTGGGACTCTCTTAAAGCTGCGAAGATATCTAAAAAAGAACTGACATACATCAGTGGCTGTGCTCCCTTGCTATCGGTGAGTTATTTGTGCTATTTGTACTTCATATGTTGCATTTTCTCCTTATATGTGATAATTATCTTTCACTTGTGATATATGAAAGTAATTTGTGACATTTAACCCCCCATATGTGATAGTTCAACCCCATATGTGTGACATTTAGTGTCCCCCTATGTGACATTTGAACCCCAGTTGTGTGACATTTCAGTTGTGTGACATTTGACCCTAGTATGTGACATTTCACCCTCATATGTGACATTTGACCCCCATATGTGACATTTGATCCCCATATGTGATATTTGAACCACATGTATGACATATGACCTCTATATGTGATATTTGACCCCAATATGTGACAATTGACCCCCAAATATGAAATTTGTCCTTGATATGTGATATATGATACTGACTTCATTGATTGAATGTTGCTTTTTTTGAAGTTGTGGTACTATGAGATAACAAACATCAAAGAGCCAGCGATAGTCAACGATTCAAAGCCACCGATGACAAACTGGACTCTGGGAGGCAAGAAAGTGGGTTCACTGCGGTATGCAGCGATCATGAAGAAATCAGAGACCGCAATCCACATCTTACCGGAGCGAGATGTTTCGCGGTATATACATGAGGAGATAAAGCAAGAGCCTACACGAATGAAGGCCAAGAGAGTTAAAAAAGTTGAAAAAGAGGATGGGAGTCAATCGGCTGATCCATTGGTGAGACAAAATTAATTCTTATGTGATTATGGTTTAGATTTTGACAGTGATAATATAGTTTTATGTGATTAATGTTTATTTCATGTGACAAATGGGTATTACCTGTGACACTTACCTATTTTGTGATCCAGTTACATATAGAATGTGACTTTTACCTATTGTGTGTGATAAATGGGTATTACGTGTGACAGTTTCTAGTTTATTGTGATAGGTGTGCTGTTAATATGAAAATTATGTGTCATTCTTATATGTGACCTTTGCTCACTGAAACGTAATTGTTAATGTAGACTGAAGCTTATGACAAGCTGTCAATGTTGAATCAAGCATACGAGCAAGCACTTGTTGCTCTTGGCGCTGATACGATGGCCATTAAGGCCGATGTTGAGAAAAAATTTGCTCAACAGAAAGAAGGAAGAGAAATAAAGGATGAGGAGGTCAAAAAATTTCTCCTTTTCATATGCTCTTTCGTTCTGTGTAAAAGTTTTATTTATTATTTTGACATTTATGCAGCCTCAGTTAGAGGGAAAGGATGAGGCAGAGAAAGAAGAAGATAAAGGCACATCAATGGAGGAAGTCAAGGATGACGCAGCTGTAGAAGGCACTGAGGAGGAGGTAATAATTTCTTGTGATACGTGCATGTTTCTTGTGATATTTACATCTATATTGTGGTATTTACTCATCTTCTGTGATAGTTCTTTGTATCTGTGACTATATTGTGTGACAAATGGGTATTAACTGTGACATTATCCATTTGTATGTGACATTTGACTATTATGTGTGATATTTCTATTTTGCCTGTGACATTTACTTTATTTCCTGAATTTGTGACAGTTATTTTATTTCGGTGGCGTATATCCTGTTTCTGTGACATACACTCATTATGTGTGCTCTTTATATAGTGTGAAGGAAAGAAAGTGACTGAGAAAGAGGCAGAAGAGGCAGAAAAGAAAAAGGGAAGGAAAAGGAGGAAGGCTAAAGATGATGAAACGTTGAATGAATTTGTTCAGGAGATACGGGCAAAGAGCCAGAGAAAAACAAAGAAGCCCAAGTTCCTAGAATCTCCATTCCAAACAGTTATCCCTAAAAAAAGAGGTAAAGGGAAGAAAGCTGTCGTCGTGGTGGAGGGTGACGATGACAAGAGGGGTAAGGAAGAGGAGAAAGGAATAACTGTAGAAGGGCTATGGAGAAGGGAGAAAAGTGGAGAAGAAAAAAAATTATTGGGGATGTTGAATGTAGGCATTCCTTCTCCACAAGACTTTGATATCAGGATCCCGGGAGATGTCGAGGAAGGATTTTATCATAATTTCACTGTTCAGGACATTCCTGATTTATCAGATGATGAAAATAAGTGGCTCCAACATTTTTTGAAGTTAAAAGTGGACAAGTAAGTATTAAGTACTTATTTATGAATTCCATATGAGAAATTTACATACAGTCGTGATAGTTAGTGATTTCCTGTGGCATTTACATGTTTTCTGTGACTTTTATAATTAGTCTGTGATACTTAGTGAGTTCCTGTGACATTTACATCTACGCTGTGACAGTTACTATTTTCCTGTGACCTTTAGTGTTTTTCTGTGACCGTTATTGTTTTTCTGTGACTTTTTGTGTTTTGTTATGATATTTACATTATTCTGTGATAATGTGTGATACTTATACGTTGATTGTATTATGCATATTATGTAGGAAGAGGACTGTTTATGAGATTGACACCGACCTTATAAACAGATATGATATGCTTCAACTTCTACGTGGTGGAAGATTGAAGGACGAGGTTAGATTTAATTTAACTTGTGGTGTGATTCAAGTTTTTACTATTTACCTAATTTATTGCACTTACAATAGTTAGACTGTTGAAGCATTGATCGCAAGCCTTAAAGGTTGGCTCAAGCTGCCAGAAAATGCGGAGCTGGATAGAAAATTTGCTATTATCACATCGTATTTTAGTGTGAGTAATACTCTTTACAAGTTATATTGCATTTATATGTTATTTGACTTTCTTCCTCTTATTTACTTTTTTTTAAGATTTGGATGCTAACTGCTTCAAATTTGGATGAGAAAAATGTCTATAAAAAGTATATAAAGAAGCATATAGATGGCGGAAAGAGTGTTCTGATATTCCCGATATGTCAAGCTG
Source organism: Asparagus setaceus (assembly GCA_012295165.1). Lineage (NCBI taxonomy): Eukaryota > Viridiplantae > Streptophyta > Magnoliopsida > Asparagales > Asparagaceae > Asparagus > Asparagus setaceus. Next base: position 23,557,603 of record CM022702.1, read on the forward strand.
ATCACTGGCATGTCCTCGCGGTCAATTTGGGGCAAAAAATTTGCAGACATTACAGTTCCGCTGGCCACGAGACATGGGCTGCAGACGTGCTGAGAATCCAGCTATTTTTAGATAGGATGGTAAGTGGATTCGACCAGACGTCGACATTCAGGGCATTCGATTATGAAGCAGTTCCTTGTCACCTGCAAAAAGGATCGTAAGTTTCTCTAAACAGCTTATAATTACCAGTTTATTCATTGCTGTGATACTTGCATTCTGTATGACATTATGCTGATTCCATGTGACATTTATTATTGTTATGTGACATTTATGCATTCTGTATGATAAATGCTGGTATCATGTGACATATGCTGGTTGTATGTGACATTTATGCATTCTGTGTGACATTACTTGCTTTCGTGTGACATATGCTGGTTGTATGTGACATATATGCATCTTGTGTGACATTACTTGCTTTTCCTGTGACATATGCTGGTTGTATGTGACATTTATGCATGCATTCTGTGTGACATTACTTGCTTTATTGTGACATATGCTGGTTGTATGTGACATTTATGCATTCTGTGTGACATTACCTGCTTTCATGTGACATATGCTGGTTGTATGTGACATTTATAGCTTTTCTCATTATCCGTGACATTTACCACTTTTCTATTTAGGCACGATTGTGGTATACATGTATATTTTTACATAAAAGCGATGCTAGAAGGAAGGGAGGCTGTGAATATTGAAGCCTTGCAATGGGAGTCTGCAACGTTACGGGCACGACTTGCTGCTCAGTTCATATGTGAAGGCCGAGAATGGAAGAAGTTGCGGCTGAAGTTAGATGCAGATGATCCCGAGTATCTTTTGTATTTTGGGGGTAATGATTTGCCATTGCTTGAGTGGAAGTATTAGACAAACACATATAATATAATTATCTGTATATAATGTAATTATCTGTTGGATGTTTGATGTTCATTACCATTTTATAAATTTGTGGTTACTCCTTGAAACTTTTCGTTAGCATCTATGCAATGATGAAATGTACAATAAAATAGATCTTACAAGTATTAGACGAACAGGTAATAAGTAACATTTAACTCGAAAATGTCACAACAGAATGTCAAAAGTAACATATAACAGACAACAGTCACAAAATATTTTTAAATCTGCCAGGAAGCGTTAGTCTTGGATGGGTTCTGTGCATGTGGCTCGGTTGTGTCCTTCAGCGTGACACCTTGAGCATTTAATTGTACGTCTATTCTCAGATCGGTTGTTGATACGTCTATTCTTGTTTCTTCCACGCCTCTTTATCGTCTTTGGTGGAAGTATGTCAATTGTTTCATCCGTGACATCTGGTTTATCGAAATTCGGAACCGGAAAGAGAATTGGTTCGTAACTTTTCTTGAAAGCTTCAGTCGTCATGAACCAATCGCAATACATGTATACATCTCTATGCATAAAGTTAATAGCTGCACACGCATGTTTACAAGGTATTCGCAATATATCCCACGCACGACATGTGCATGTTTTGTGTTCCAAATCAACTTGTACTGATCTTTGTGATAATACCTCAAAGATTTCAGCTGTCGAATGTGAGACTTCAAGTATGCTTCCCTTCATGCAATTTTCCTGTAGAATCTTTTCCGCTTCAGGACAAAGATAGCTATTCCATTTTGTCGCCATCTCGCGGCGAGTATTCATCCTCTCCATAATTTGTATACGAATGTGATCAATCATATCACAAATAGGAAGTGTTCTTGCTACACGAATCCAACTGTTGAACGATTCAGCAACATTGGAAGTGATATGCCCATATCTGTAAATAAATAGTATATGTATCAAACCAAACTGCACAATCACACAAAATACAACAAACCGTCACATGTAATAGCGAACTATCACAAATAACACTCAAGTATCACATATAACACATAAATTTCACATACTACAAGGAACTATCACATTTAACGGGTAAAAGTCACATGTAAATTTATTATGTCACATATAACAGTTGACTGTCACAAATAACAGATCATAGTCACATATTAAAGTATAACGTCACGTATAACAGAACTTTGTCACATATAAAGTTTAAAAATCACAGTTAGATATTGTCACAATATTTGGCGTACCTTATGCCAGGAAATACAGAATTTGCCCAAGTTGTTGGACCATAACTGAAAGCTACTTGGTAAGCTCTTTGGTCGATCATCCTAATCTCATGTAAAACAGCGTTAAATTCTTTTTCCGTATACTTGTATGCAGCAAACTCTAATAATTTTGAAATCCGATGAGCAGCACTTGCGGCAAACCCCATCTCTCTAAGCTTCAATTTGTAATTCTCAACTAGATGAAGTACGCATCTAGAATGGTACGCATCTGGAAATATATTTTTCAAAGATTGTTTTATTCCTTTGTCAGCATCTGACAATATGACTAGAGGATGAGGTGGACTATATGGTTCTGTTCGATTGTACAAAATATGCCGCAACCCTTGAATAAACCAACTCCAATTCGCTTCATTCTCTTGATCACAAACGCAAAATGCGAGTGGATATATGCCTTGATTACCATCATAAGTAGTCGCACCTAATAAGATCCCTTTGTAACGATCTTTCAGAAAGGTCCCATCTAGAAAGAGTAATGACCTACATCCTTTGAGAAACCCCTGGATGCATGCACCATAGGACACAAATAAACGCTTGAATCTCCTTTCTTCTTGTTCGATGATGAAGACACTGCCTGGATTTGTTTCCATCACCTTCATTTCGTACCTTTAAATGATGGTTAAAAGGACAAATAACTTGTTAAATGATGAACAAGTTCTAGCAGTCACATATAATACGTTAATGTCACAAACCAGGTCTCAATGTCACACGTAAGACTTGTCACACGTAAGACTTAATTGTCACAATATAGATCGAAATGTCCCATATAAGGTCGATGAGTCACATTGAGATCTGAAGTGTCACATATGTCGTTGAAGTATCACATGCTATGCTTATATGTCACATGGAGTTCGACATGTCATATTTACTGCTAACAAATCACATATAAGTTCTAAAGGACACATCAACAAATTAACGGACTAACCAGGATAGTAAATCATATGAATGCCTTGCGCAACCAAATATTTGGTCTTTTGCTGTCTCCTTAGAGCGCCAAGCTTTAGAATAGTTAACTTTTAAACCATATTGAGAGTGCAATTCCTTTCTAATATCAGTTGGGGTGATATATGGACGCCTCTTCATTACTGATTGTAGCATACTCGCAATCCACCTTCTCGATGCTCTGGAGTGACCAGCTGTGCTGTTATGTTGTCCACAAGTATGTTGAGAAATAAATTTTTTTATAGAAAAGGTCGACACATGGCTCAATGGCGAAGCGAATAATAACCACGGGCATTGTGTTTCTTTTCTGAACATGCAACTAGCACGAATGCGTTTTGGCTCATTGCTAACATATTTAAAAGCAAACTGCTTAGCTATAGAGTAGTATATGAGAGCCATTCTAACTTCTTTTGCACTTTCAAATTGTCGCCTTCTCCAAGAATTGCCTCATGCCACCATCTTTGGGATTCTTGTCGAGTCATTTACTATGTCGTTCATCACCCACATATGCTCTCTTTGAGGATTGTCATTTGGGATCCTCGCTGATTCCTCGATTGAGATCCTCTCATTAGGTTCCTCGTTATTCTCCGATGAGTGTGAACTTACATTAGGAAGACTGCAAGTTGAATATAACATACATATAAGTCACGTGTGACAATTACAAATAACTGTTAACCAGTATATGTCACAAATAAAGTCGAAATGTCACGTACAATGCCTTCAGGTCACATATAAGGAATAAATATCACAGTTCCCATTATAACGTGTATCCAGAACCTGAAAATAATCTTTTGAATACTTACCTAAGCTCTGTTTCTGTCCCTATGGCATGCGTAGATCCTTCATCTCTTTCAGTAACAGTCATGGTTATCGTACTTAACCCCATTGAACGGTGATAATCTATCATGTTGAGAATGTCTTCATCTTTTGAAATCTCAAACGAGACATTGGGAAACTTCTCAAGAGAGTAGCTTATGAACAAACTTTCGTACGATGCTTTTAAATTCTGTGCAGCTTGCATCTTCAAATCAATTAAACTTGTTGCAGAATTGACTTTAATGAGGATTGCATTTGTGTTAAATGAAATCACACACATTAAAGAATCTTCCATTTTGGTTGTTGGAGAAGTTAAGAGGAAAAAGTGGGGAATATTTTGGTTGTTGAAGGTTGTTGAGTAGAATGTAAAGAGGGAAGAGGGAAGAAGATATTACATTGACTTGGGTAGTATTTTGGAGGGAACTTAGTGTGTTTCCCTCCAATTTTTACTTTCCCTCCAAAAAACCATTCTAGCCATTAATGCCACTTCTCTTGAGCATTCTGTTGAGATGTCATTTCCGAATTAAAGAGAAGGAAGGTTGCCCAATAAGACAAATTATTTTACACACTCCACCAAATGGGTTTCAAAGGGTAAAATGGGTAATACTTCAAAATACGGTATACAATGTTGGGCTTGGGGTTTTTTTGCTTAGAAACTTGGGTCAAAGTGCTTAAAAGAGGTTGACTTATTATGGGGGTGGGGGATGCATAACCCAACTTTTTTAGTTCCTCCAAGCAATTTTCCCTTCAAATAAATATCATGCGGGAGAAACACAACTCGGCAATGCAACCCATTTCTCTCTCTCTCTCTCTCTCTCTCTCTCTCTCTCTAACATCAGAGTGGCAATGAACCCCATCTCTCTCTCTCTCTCTCTCTCTGTCTCCGTAACATCAGAGTGGCAATGAACCCCATTTCTCTATACCCAAGGCCACTGTCAACTTTCAAGTTACATCATAAAATGGTGACAATATGCAAAGTAATCAAATAATACGGCTTTTATAATCCCCGAATAGAATAATTATGCACAAATTTTTTAAAAAATTCTTTTTTGAAACTTTATTAACAAAATCGACATATTTATGATATAATTAGCAAAATCGACCTTTATTTGGCCTCGTCATCACGACTGGCCAAAAAGAGGTCAATTTTGCAAAAATAAAACTTTAAAATACACGGAATTATTAGTCCGGTGTATTTAGTGGTGCCTAATTATACCCTAATGAAATTTAATTAGTTTCATGTATTTTCTAAAGTTTAATTAGCATGTGATTAGCCAACACTAATTACACTGGACTACTCGGTCCCGTATATTTTTAAAACTATATTTTGAAAAATCAACATCTTTTTGGCCAACCGTGATGACGTGGCCAAAAAGATGACAATTTTGCTAATTTAATCAAAAAAGGGTAGATTTTGCTAATAAAGTTTTAAAAACGGTATTTTTTTAAAAAAAAACCCAAAAATTACAATGGCCCAAGCCCATAACCGGGTATTTATAATCCACGTGTAGAATAATAACAAAGGCCCAAGCCGACAACCCGGTAAGATTTCAAAAGTAAGAATAAAAACTTTTGGTTAATTTGGCCCATGCAGGTCTCGAACCTGCGACCTTCGCGTTATTAGCACGACGCTCTAACCAACTGAGCAAATAGGCCCGCTGGTATAAATGATGAAAATATTATTAATAAAAGAAAAAAATAAATTTCTCAGAACGTCACGTAACTGTAGTTACAATATCTCACTTGGCAACAAACCAAATGTTGCCAGATTTTTATTAGAAGATTGTTAAATAGGGTAGTAAGGTAGAGTAATCATTTGGTTCATTGGATTTTTTTTTTCTTTTTTTTGCATTTTTCAGAAGCCATATTTTAAAATACTTTCTTTCTTGATAACTAACCATTCATCAAAAGGAGCGTGAGAGAAATAAAGCAAGTTCGGTAACCAACCTATGAATATTCTCCCCAAACAAGTCTAGTCAGGGTCTTCTAGACTTTGTCAAGGATTTGTAAGTACCTCCGAAATTTCTGAGGTTATATACTAATACCCTCATCATTTAAAAATAAAACAAGTGTGATTAGAAGAGACAATCCCTTGTTTTCCTCTAATTAATCAATCCGTACATCTACATCCTATCAAGTGGCAGAAAATATTTTTTTTTAGAAACCTAGAAATAATAAGCTATTTCCTTGATTTCCTCCCTTTATTCTTTGCGAGCTAAATATATTTGTCTTATTTTAGGTGTTCCACATCTCTCTATCACTGTCATAAATCAGCTCTACCGTACGGAGATTTCTAAAGATAAATTAATCTCTGCAGCCCGCGTCCTTTGAGTAAACTAAAAGGTTAAACATGAATAAATCCAGGAATTACGTTTAATTATCCATTTGATGCCTTCCTGATTCTGAGATTAGGTGAAATCGTGGTCTTGGAGATATACTGTTTGTTAAAACCTAGTGCTAGACAGTTGGCAAAGAAGAAAATTGTAAATAGCAACCTCATCCAATGAGGGAGGGAATGATAGGAGGTGATAAAATGAAATTAATTGTGTTTAGTTAGACAACAAGGAAAAGAGAGAATACACTACAATCTATGTATGTTTATATTAAAACTAATATAAAAATATAACCATTAATCATTACCACAACTTCGAAGTTTTGGTTTAATGATTAGAGGGAATTTAACGCCCTCACCACAACTTCAGAATTTTGGTGTGATGATTAGGGATTTTAACATTTTACAGTAGAGATAGGAAGGGAAATGAAGCTATATGGCTAATTACTCTTTTGAATAAATAATATATCTACTTTTTTTTTATTACCTAGAAATCACATTTAAAATAGGATCATTCTACGAAAATCATCTTTGATGGTCAATTTATACATAAGCCTTCTTTGAAAGCGGATATATTATTTCTTCAAAAAGTAATTAGCCATGTAGCTTCCTTACTCTACGAAAATCATCTTTGATGGTCAATTTATACATAAGTCATCTTTAAACAGTTTTTTGTTATAATCAACCACCTGGGTTCACTTTTACGTTAAGTTTTTTTCGATATTGTTGTAATAATTAGTTGTCAAATACCAATTATATTAGAGATATGATACCTAATGGAGGTTAGGTGGGATCAATTATAAAAAAAAAAAAAGTTAACTGAAAAGTGAGCTCATTTGGTTGATTGTGGTAATTTTTTTTGAATAGTGATAACTACACTACTGCTCCTACTCTTTTTCTACACTACAAGAGAAAAAACAGTGTGGTTCATTCTCTTTAATTTTTTCAAAATTTCTGACTCATCAAGAGAGCTTTCATTTCTCTCTCTTGTATAGTTTAGGAGTAGTGTAGAAGAGAATAGTGTTGTTATCATTATTCAAAAATATTTAATGGTGGTTTATGTATAAATTGACAATTAAAGTGGTTTATGTAGAATAGCCCTATTTTAAAGGTTTTTTTCTAGTAAAGAAAAAACCATTAGGTCGTTTAAATACTCTATATTAAATTCAATCCTTCCCCTCCTAATTCGTCCACTTTAATAAGAATGGTTAAGAAAAAAGAGAGTTGTTGATGGTCTAAATCACACAGTCAATTGATGATGAGTTGAAGATGATGGGGATCCGCTAACTTTCTCCGAATATCTGGATTTGAGAAGGGCTGTCGTGTCCTGCACAATTGAAAATTCGTAAGAGGGCGGGGTCTATTTCCCCGGTGGTTCCTCCGACGATCAAGCCAGCTGGTGCTTGGGTGGAGGAGTAAAAATAAACTGCTGGAGTTTTGAAGTATTGAGCGTTTGAGAAGATGATGAGTTTTTGTTTGAAAAATAGCTTACCTTAATACTGGGAATAGTTTCGTCTTTTATATCAAGAATGTGGGGGGTAATTTGGTCACTTGGTAGGAAGTGGCCGGTGAGTCGACCATTGCTTTACAGGTGTCGATTGCCGAGTGGATGGGGGTCACTTCGATCAAGTATGGATCGACGGCTGAGTCAAATTTGCCTTTACAAGTGTCGCCAGCTGAGTGGATGGAGTCATGTCGGCATTTAATGGGATTTGACGGCGGGTATGCAGCGTCGGCGTGGTCCGATGTGCTTTAAAGACTTTCGGGGATGGAGCAATGATGACAGTGATTATGCATTCAATGTGATGGTGACGACCTGTCCGCGGAGAACTCGAGGTGAGTCGCCCGACGAGTCGCTGAGTGGGGTGTCGAGAAGCACCGCCTTTCGAGTCGACTTCGAGAGGAGTCGACTGAGGCGTCGGTTGGGCAATTGGTTTGTCGAGTCGACCCGTGCCGAGTCGACTTCGAGAGGTGTCGACTTGTACTGCCTTTCGAGTCGACCTCGAGAGGTGTCGACTTGTTGAGTCATCTGATCTTCTGGGATAGGTCCTCCTGATGCGGCGAACTGGTCGGATTATAACTAATACGGGATATACTTGTCTGCTACTAATTGGGGGTTTAATATTTTGGCGATTAAAACACCATAACAAGAGTATTTGGTTACTTTTAACATTTCCCTCCTTTCCTTTGGCTAATTAAAATTTGCAAATAAACACAATATTTGGATGACTAACATCCTAACCTCCCCCTTCCTTCTCCTCTCCCTCTTTAAAAACTCTATTCAAACTCACCAGAAATCCATCTGAGCAATATTCTCATCTGCAGTGGTTTATGTTTCATACTTAACTATCCACTGTTTTGTGGATGACAATGATTCAAATCAAATGTAACTATATTGTGAACGTTATGCGTTGTGTTTGTTTCTAGTTTTTCACATTTCACAGTATACATCGCAATGTTATGCAGGGGCGGTTTTAAAGGATGTGGAGGCAGGGGTGCAATAGTACTCCTAAAAAAAATTATATATTGCATACAAGTTTGGAATATTTTTGCCTTTATGTAAACAGATACCTATTGTCTGCTCCTCCCAACCAACAAAAAAAAGGGATTTTTTTTTGGGATCTGCTAATGATGTTATGTTGCTCCAACACCAATTAATTTAGCTTATTCATAATTTCAGCCCTTATAATTTGCAACATATCTTGGTCTATATTACATTAAGTGCTATTCCTTGCAAATCATAATTATTTTATTGAAAACTTAAAATGAAATAAATATTAGGTGTCCATAAGTAATCAAGTCAAAAGGCATAAAGGCTAATCTGCAATTCTTTAGGACTTTTTCATGAAAATCATCTTTAAATAAGTCAAATCGATAAAAAATCATCTTTAAAGTTTTTAATATGTAAATCACCTTACAAGTAAGTTTAGCTTTCAATCAACTATTTTTTATCAAATTTTGCTCAATTAATACCTTAATTATCTAAACCGTCCTTATTAATAACATGTGTTGTTGGGAAATACGTGTTAGACACATGTAACTAATAAGGATAGGTTGGATGCTTTGGACATCAGTCGAGAAGTAACAAAAAGTGGTTAGTTGAAAATTAAATCCACTTATAAGATGATTTATATAGCAAAACAAACTTTAAAGTTAGATTTTTATCCATTGACCAATTTTGAAGGTGGTTTTCACGAAAAACCCCAATCCTACGTGGGCGTTGGTAGCCACAGCCACCTCACTTCTCATGAAAATTATTACTACGAATTTGCGGTTCAGTCCCGTACAACTGACCGCAGCCATGACCAACATGTACTTTTCTCTGTACCTTGCAATCCTACCTCATCATTTTATTATTTTATTATCAACCCCTCTCTATAAAACTATTCTCCTCCTCTTCACCAAACCATTCTCGATCTACAGTCTAACTTCCTCTATTCCTCTCCAACCTCAAAATCGAACTTAAGATGAAGGAACTAATCCGGCGCCTCTCAAAACTAGGCGACTCTTCATCACAATACAAGCTTCTCAGTAGTGAGACGGAGCAACAGAAGACTGTATCGGAAGGGCACGTGCCGGTCTATATCGGAGAGGAGATGGAGAGGTTCGAGGTGCGAGCTGAGCTCTTGGGACATCCAATTTTTGCGAAACTTTTACAGAGCTCAGCTCAAGAGTATGGATATGAACAACAAGGAGTCCTTCGAATTCCGTGCTCGATATCTCTCTTTGAGCGTGTTCTTGATTACCTTGTGGAGTTTGGCGATCAACAAGAACTACCTGATGAGATTGAGAATGAAATCCTTAGATTTTCTTTAAGACAATTAGGTTAGACTTCTTATTGTTCTTATATGTATGTAAGTTTTCTCTTTCTTTTAGTTTCTAGTTTTTAGCATTAAAGAATAGTACTAGAGAAAAGATGGGAATTGTGAGGGGGTTATTGATAATTTTGTTGGAATAGAAAATATTTGTTTTCATACGCCTCTTTGTAGAATTACCGAGATCACCTCGAATGAAATAAAAAAAAGCATCCAAGTTAAAATTTGTTTGCACGGTAGAGTGATTTTATGTGATTCCTTTTTCTTTTTCCACCAGTTTGCTCTTTGTGGCAATCTTTTTTCATTGATTCAAATGATTAAAGCTGAGTTATTTATTGCATGCTAAGCAAGAAATTGTATGTTGGTTGCAGGTATGTAATTTTCTTTGAGCAGTGATAACAGTACACTCACTCTTGTATTACTGCGTAGTTTTTTGGAGGCCTTTAATTTCTTGTAAATTACAAAGAGAATTTATGAGTTTGTAAGATTTAGAGAATAATCAACGAATCGGAAATGCGGAATTAAAAGTTACCGATTCGAAGCGTTCCAGGATCTTTATCTCCGCCGGCTAGATTCACGCACTCCACGATAATCGCCGTCGAATTTCCGTTTACAACGACGAAACGGAAATGTGATTCACAACTCAAGTGCCTCTTTAACTCACTTATTTTTGATGGCTATATTTTCATAATCGAACTCTCGGATTACTGTTCACGAGTGGAAAAATTCACTATTCACCAGTGAGAGAAAGAAGTTTTGTAGTGTTTTATTTTGGGCATGGTTAGTTTCCATAACTACCCATATGGAGGGGTTATGCGGTTATGGGCGTAACCAATCTTCCAACTTCCTACATCTCCCACTCGCACATGACGAGCATAACCAATCTCCGTCACGTTGAAATAGCCAAACTTTGAGTCAAGTTCATACAGACAAATGAGTCGTGCGACCAGCGAATACACCTGCACTTGGGAGCTCCAAACTAGAAACCCGTTAGGATCAGGATGGAGACATCAACCCGAAAATATGAAAGCAATTAAATAATAGTGTATCGCAGCACCCCAGACTTATTTGGTTACACAGAATTAAGCATATCTAAATCCCTCACTAGATCCACACTCAATCCTTTCTAAACTTCACATGTATCCACAATTGTGTCTGCTAGCATTAAAGCGCGACAACTGGCTAGCCGGTGAATACAAGTGATGTGTGTAATTCCAGATTAGTCTTCCTTTCGCCCTCATGCCACTTAGTCTCGAGCTAGCGCGCGGTAATGTCCCATTAGGCCGAATCAATCATGACCATAGGTAACACACTAGAGTAGCTATCATTAACTCTCCACTTTATGACATAGTCAAAAGTCACATAGGGTACAAATGAGATCATTTTTGACCTTTAGGACTCACACAATGAGGAAACAGGGACCCATTCACTCACTTCCTTATTTGGTCGCTAAGCACATGCAGTATGAAATGCATGCTACGGTGGAGAACTCTACCAATTTAGAGTGTATGTCTTAAACTCTAAACACCGTACAGGTCTTAGTTCAGTCGCGTCATAAGCGCCTAACTCGAGATACTCATTTGCTCACTTTCAACAGCGCCAAATAAATTTCTCGTACCTGGCCTTATGTATAGGTTTCATGAATGGTGGGGAAACATTCATGTCGGCTCTTTATTCTCTTAAAAAAAACCTCATCTTGGTCCTTACCAAGGCGACATTAAAATTTGAGTTATACTCGCTTTCATAGCGCAATAACTAACATATGTCTCATCTTTGCTCGCTTCATCAGCGTCAACAGGCGATTGTTCGTGTGAGAGAACCAATCTTCACCTATCGACATACTTCTTAGAATTTGCTAGTTTTCAAATGATACTTTGTGCCACAAATATATGTGAATATATATCTACTCAGTTTAATCCATCATACAAGTGCAACAAATGTATCATCTCATAATACAAAACATAAAGTAGTCAACAAATCATAAGTATAGTCATATTCTCATGATCCTAGAGATTTAACATGTGAAACAAATAAATCCCTAGCAATAGGTTTGGTAAATGGATCTGCAACCATCTGACTCGTAGAAATATGTTGTAAGACTACCTCCTTCTGTGCCATCATGTCTCTGATGAAGTGATATCTCAGTTGTATGTGCTTGGTTTTCCCATGATACTTGGGATCCTTGGAGTAGGCAAGTGCAGCCATACTATCACAGTTGATTGTCACAGGATCAGATGCATCAGTGACAATCTCTAAGTGCTACATGAATCTCCTCAACCAAACAGCTTCCTGCACTGCTGCAGAACATGCTATGTACTCAGCCTCCATGGTAGATAGGGCTACACAAGATTGCTTCTTACTGCTCCAAGATATGGCGCCATTATTGAGCAGAAAAGCATACCCTGATGTTGATTTGCGCTCATCTAGATCACCTCCCCAATCAGCATCACTATAACCTACTAAGCGCAAATCTCTACTATAGTAACACAACATATAGTCTGATGTCCCTCTAAGATATCTCAAAATTCTCTTGACCGCCTTCCAATGCGCAAGTCCTGGATTTGCTTGAAATCGGCTGACAAGTCCAACAGCATAACATATGTCGGGTCTTGTACACATCATAGCATACATGAGACTTCCGACAGCACTGGAATAGGGAACTCTTGACATCTTTTCCTTTTCTTCTGGAGTCTTAGGACCCATATCAAGGCTTAGGCTCAAATTTCTCTCCACAGGAATATCTATGGGTTTGCAGTTATGCATTTGATAACGCTCAAGCATCTTCTTAATGTAAGTCTCTTGAGACAAACCAAGTAGCTTTTTAGAGCGATCTCTAACAATCTTTACTCCAAGAACATAACTAGCCTCACCCATATCCTTCATCTCAAAATTGGAGGATAACCACTTTTTAGTGGCATCAATCAACTCCCTTTTGTTTCCAGCCAAAAGTATGTCGTCCACATATAGAGATAGGACCACAAAAATATCTCTGGACCTCTTGATATACACACAATGATCCTCCTCCATCATCATAAACCCATCTGCTAAAATGGCTTGATGAAATTTGAGGTTCCACTGTCTTGAAGCTTGTTTCAGGCCATATATAGATCGACGGAGCTTGCAAACTTTGTGCTCTTGACCTTTGGCCACGAAGCTATCGGGTTGGTCCATATAGATCTCTTCATCCAATTCTCCATTGAGAAATGCAGTTTTTACATCCATTTGATAGAGATCTAGATCCATATTTGCGACAATAGTTAGAATGAGACGAATCGAGGCAAACCTAACAACTGGTGAGAAGGTTTCCTCATAATCAATTCCTTCCTTTTGAGTATAGCCTTTAGCCACAAGACGGGCTTTGTACTTATCAATAGATCCATCTGCCTTGCGTTTGATTTTGAGAACCCACTTGTTCCCAATTGTTTTACGCCCAGGCGGAAAGTCAACTAAGTCCCAAACATGATTGTTATTCATAGACTCCATTTTTTCCTGCATTGCATTAATCCATTCCCTAGCAGTGGGGCCTGCAAGAGCTTCCTGAACAGTTTTAGGCTCTTCATCATCCATTGGAGCTATCATGAAGGCCTCCCCCTCAATCTCAAAATGACGACGGGGAATCCTACCTCTAGCACTTTTACGTGGTTGAGGTTCCATTTGATTTCGCTCCACTGGAGTTGGGCTACCAGATGTGCCGCTACCACTAGCCACCTGAGGATGAGGAATTTCATCTATTCGCTCAATTGATTTGTCATGAGTGACAGAATCTGAGATTTTCAATTCATAAAATTGGAAATCCTTAGTTACCTCGCCTCTGCTAGGAAAATCCTCCTCTAGAAAAGTGGCATCTCGTGACTCAAGTTCTGTCACACTTCCATCAGCTTCTTCACCAATGAAAACATATCCCTTAGAATATTCAGGATATCTAATAAAGATACATTTCTTTCCTCTTGAACCCAACTTCCCATACCTATGAAAAGTTTGGTGAACAAAAGCTGCTGATCCCCATGGTCGCAAATTACCTAAATCAGGTTTTTCACTGGTCCATAGCTCATGTGGAGTAGAAGGTACAGATTTAGAGGGTACACGGTTAAGAATGTAGGCTGCAGTCAATAATGCATCTCCCCAGTAAGAGATAGATAAATTAGCTTGCGCCATCATCGATCTAACCATGTCAAGAAGGGTTCTATTCCTCCTCTCTGCAACACCATTTTGTTGCGGAGTTCTAGGAATAGTTAGCTGTCTTGCTATCCCTTTTTCATCACACAATTTCTGAAATTGCTCAGATAGATATTCACGACCACGGTCAGTTCTAAGAGCTTTAACCCTTCTGTCTAATTGATTCTCAACCAATCTAATATAGCGTTGGAAGCAATCGAATGCTTCTGACTTGTGGGAGATTAAATAGACATGACCATATCGAGTAAAATCATCTATGAATGTGATGAAATATGATGCACCATGCCTTGCCCTCACATTCATTGGGCCACAGATGTCTGAATGAATAAGCTGCAGGGGTATTATGGCTCTCACAGCTTTACCAAATGGTTTTCTAGTTATTTTTTCAGCCAAACAATGCTCGCAAGTAGGCAAGTCAACTTTAGCGAGTGGGCCAAGAAGACCCTCTCGAGCTAACCGTTTCATTCTCTCTTGGCCAATATGTCCTAATCTAGCATGCCATTTTAAATCATCACAGATATTATTGCTAGAAGAGGCAATAAAAGAAAAATAACTACTGATATTATTACAAGTAGAAATAGTGTCCAACACCATAAAACCATCTGACAAATATCCACAACCATAATAAGTTGTTCCCAAATACAACATAACACAATCATTTTCAAACACACATTTAAAACCTAAACCTAGAAGGACTAGAACTGAAACAAGACTTCGCCGGATGTCAGGTGCATACAGTACGTCATGAAGATACAACGTTCGTCCACCTCACAAATCCAATTTGCAGGTGCCGATCCCAAGGACCTCTACGCTGGAGTTGTTTCCCATGTAAATACGTCTACTCCCAATTGGAATCCGACGAAACTCCACGTATACTGTCCGATCTCTCGCTATGTGGTCGGTTGTCGCCGAAGTCTACAAATCCAAATAGGAACAGCCAAAGAAGCATCAAATAACTACTAACAAATATAGTAGAGTCGGACGTTGTATCACATACATGCGGCTCAGTGCACTCACGAGCGAAGTGACCCAACTTGTTACAATTATAACAATCCATCTTAGTCTTGTCTTTCTTGCCACCGCGCTGTCCACGCTTGCGCTTAGCATATCTAGCCTTCTTAGGATTCGGTCCAGCATCTCTATCCCATTTAGGTGCTCCACCTCTACCTTTTCCGCGCTTAGAGCCAAATGCTCTGCGCGAGCTAGCCTCAGCCATGTATGCCTCCCCGCTGGGTTTCTCAGTTAGAAGGCGATCCTCCTCAAGTTCCACATGGCGAGCAACATCATCAAAAGTCTTGATGTTATCATTATGGGTGAGGTTAACCCGCATGTGCTCCCATAAGCTAGGTAGAGAACGGATGACACCAACTCGTTGTTCATCGAAGCTCATGTCTGCCGCTCTCAACTTCGTTAATCATGTTTGACATAACGGTAAGATCTTTGCCTCATCGAATGATCATGGCTTCTTATAACCGTCAAACTTGAGAGTGGTGGCCGTCTAGTAGTGGAAGTCCCACCATACTGGAGCTTAACAGCATCCCAAACTGCCATAGCCGACCGATACCTCTCAAAACGCAACATGATATCATCTCTCATCTTTCGGCATCAATATCACGAGCAACACGGTCTTTCCTCTTCCAAGCTTGGAAGGCTTCATGATCACGCTTATGCTGCGCAGTGTTGCCCGGCTCAGGTTCAGTCACTGATTGTGTTATGGTTTCCAGCATATCTTGCTCCTCGAGGAGATACTGAATCTTGCGATGCCAAACATCATAATTTTTCTCATTCAGTTTCTCCCCCTTATTGAGGTCAGCAACGATGCTCTTGGTAGCATCCATAATCAACTAGAAACATAATAAATGGCACATAATTAATAACTAGCATAATTCATACAACATTTTGCTGCATTACCTTGAACAATTTAATAATAATCTAACTGAGTCATGGAATCGAAAGAAATGTAATACATCCAATCATCTCCCATTAACAAAGTTTTATCATTATTAAATCATTCAATTTTGCGCAAAATCTAGGAATTAGGCGAGAAATTTTCTTAAAATTCTACCAACCTAAAACCTCCCACTCAAAATATATATCATGACATGTTATTAAGCATGCTAATTAACAACACATAATTAAGCATGTTAATTAATTTGTAGAAAAAATACAATTAATTTTATGCTAAACATGCCATGAAATAACAACTTATAGACTTCAATAGGGTCAAATTGCAATTAATTAAAATTTTCTGGGTATAACAGTAATTTTTATACGAAACTGAGCTAAGCTATAATTTTCCAGAAACTGTGTCAAATCTGTAAATTTCCCAAAATGGGTCAAAACTGCAATTTTCCAGAAACTGGGTCTGTTTGCAAAAAATAGAAATGTTTTAGACTAAACTGTAAGTTTACACCAAAAAAAATTTGGGTCTGATTGCAAGTTTTCGTAAACTTTGGGTTTCCCTGTAATTTTACACAAAACAGATTCTGGTTCTGTTTATAAAATTCTGGTAATATAAGGGCTTATGTGCAATTTAGTAATAACTGTGATTTTATCATGTCTGCAATAAAAATAAATTCAGGGGTCGAATAGCAAAACCCACATATCATCTTCAACCTTTCACCCTAAACTAGGTTGCATCATCGCAATTTTGAATGAGCATAACTTTTCGATCGTTAATCCAAAAAATGCAAATAATATGTCTATGGAAAGTTCTCACATAGATCTACACATAGGGACTTATAATCGATCAAAAAAGTTAATAACCAGAGAGATATATGACTGCAAACATCAGGCTATTCAAAAACATATTAAAATTCAAAATTTGATATCTCTCAAACCACATGACGGTTTCAAACGAAATTTTGCAGAGATCATCAAAATTGTATAATCTATCATTCGTGCGAATATAGGATCATAACAACAACTATATCAAAAGTTGCCATTAAACATCTAACAAGCTTTCTTTAATGGGCATATAATGATCTTACTTATCAAAGAGCACGAAATCTAGCCTTATGTCTCTGATACCAATGTAAGATTTAGAGAATAATCAACGAATCGGAAATGCGGAATTAAAAGTTACCGATTCGAAGCGTTCCAGGATCTTTATCTCCGCCGGCTAGATTCACGCACTCCACGATAATCGCCGTCGAATTTTCGTTTACAACGACGAAACGGAAATGTGATTCACAACTCAAGTGCTTCTTTAACTCACTTATTTTTGATGGCTATATTTTCATAATCGAACTCTGACATCGTTCACGAGTGGAAAAATTCACTATTCACCAGTGAGAGAAAGAAGTTTTGTAGTGTTTTATTTTGGGCATGGTTAGTTTCCATAACTACCCATATGGAGGGGTTATGCGGTTATGGGCGTAACCAATCTTCCAACTTCCTACAGTTCCTATGAAACTCACTTCTTTATATCGAATATTGCAAGTGTAATACAACTCGTGTAATACTTAGCATTTTCCAAATTTTCTTTTAATGTAAAAGATAGACGAATTAAGTTATATGACGATCTTATACCTACTTCTAGTGGCATTCTGGGGTGAAATTATGTCACCCTTTGCTCCTCTTTTCTCCTTAACATATTACTTATTTCCTTCCTGCGAGACAATACTACATACATATAATTTCGAAAAAGTAATATTTAAGGGGAAAAAAAAACTTAGTCAAATGAAAAAGGAAGAAAAACCAGCAGAATGTCACAAAACATTGAAGAAGAGGAAGAACTAATGGTGTCCGAATATGGGCTAGTGGACAACCCCATCTTAGGTGGACCTTGGCCCATTTTGCAACTAAATTTGGAATTCAAGGCCCCATCTTAGGTGGACCTTGGCCCATTTTGCAACTAAATTTGGAATTCAAGGCTTGTTTTAGATGGGCTTATCTTGAGCTTAGTACAATGCTTGACACTTAGACCTACCTACTTAATAAAGAAAAATTAAAACTCAGCTTTAATTAATAATAATAATTCATTACTAAATAGGGCGAGCATATAATTAAGTGATTACTTCCTCCAAATACGCATTTCTAAATTTGGTTTTCGACCTCCACTATGGACTTACAAAGATATATTGGAGTTTTTTAACCAGCACAAACTATGAAAAATTTAGGAAGAAATGTACTGATCCAAGGATTATCTTTTTTATTTGAGTGTGAGACCCTTCTAGACTCATCAACCGAGAAACTTTTTAGTGGACCGGGCCTATTTAGAATAAAATATTATATTTTTTCATATCCTTAATTTTATATTGATCTAAGAATTCTTATTTCTAGAAACATCACATGTTAGTAAATCCTACCATGAATAATTTCTCCATCAAGATTCCCTCCTCTCCGATTTAAACCCTCTCCTCCCAACTCAAACGCAACCAATCGCCATCTTGCACTCCAAACTACACCTTCAATCTCTCTTTTGTTAACTCATCAAATTCCTCACACTTCATCTAAGCTTCTCCCCCCTCACTCAATATTGATTCCTATCCTAATTCTAAGTCTTGTGAATAATTGAGAATGGGTCTTGTGATAGTGATCTCTCTTCCTCTCATTCTCTTCGCCATCCTCCTCGGTTTAGGCTGCTATATCATCGGCCGAGCAAAGGGGAGGCAGGAAGCGGCCTCCGTCGCCGGATCGCAGATCTATGGCGTGCCCGTGCCACCTCCGGCTGTCCGAGACGCCGGTTTGTCTCCGGAGCATCAAAAGAAGGAAGGAGAAGATAATGTTTGAATGGTAATTCTCGAAGGAAATTAAGGAGGAATGTGATATATCTTATTTGAATTGTGCTGATTTGATTTGTTGCAATTTGTTGGAGTTGTCCGATGGATGATTATGCTTTGTCTTGAGTTTGGAATTATGATTAGATGGTTAAGATTATGTAAGAAGTCTTTCTACTGTGAAAATTAGAGTAGCTAGGGAGATCCCAAATATGTTTGTATTGTGTATCATGAGAGGTGTGGTTTGTTTTGTATGTTTCATTTGTGTGTATTTGTGTAAATTTAAACATTTTGGAGGTGATTTGATGAAATACTCATGTTGATATGTTGTATGGATGATGAGTTATTTGAGAATATTAATGTTTTAAAATTCCTTCTAGGAGCAAAATTAAATTCCAATTTTCATTTATTTTGATTTTTGATAGGGGTAAATTGTTTCTAGGGATTATAAAGCCAGAGTAGGTATTTGCTGGTGTCTTTTTTTTTTTTTGGGTCTTTAGATCTTTGACACTCAACAAAAACTCTATGATGGAAAGTTTTATCTGAATTCCTTCGTGTTCAAGCTTGTTATGCATCCTTTTTTAATAATTAATTACTTGAAACTTTATCTTCAAGCTTCCATAAGCATCTAACTAATCCAAAAGAGTTTTAAAGAAGGTTCTTGAATTAGATCAGGACATATAATTGCATAAATAATCAATTAAAGGTAATTCTAATCCCAAGTCTATCTGCAAAGTATCATATTAAAAATTTACTTGTAATATATTCTAATACAGTATGTGACTTAATTGAATTAAGGTAATTCTAATGCAACTCTTTCTCAAAACAAACAGAAACAAAGACAATTATTGCAATGAGCCAGTCATATTAACATTCCATTTTGCTCAATTTGTTCACTTCAAACAACTCCCTTGGACCTTTCTAGTGTTTGTTAGGTAAAAGAAATTCTATGCAATATTCCACTTTTAGGAATCCATATACTGACATAATGTCATCTGATGTGAAGTAGGAATCATATATTTTGAAACCTAATCCAGGGCTGGTGGAGTGCATATCTATATATTATGACACCTTGCCATCCAAAGATATTAAGATCATCACGTACACTTTGTAAACATGTTGATGTAAATAAAAGTAAAATATTATTATGAATTAAACAGACAAACGGTACCATGATCACAGTTAGTTCAATTTTACATTCTAAATAATAGAATGTGAGTAGAGAGATTGATGAAATTAAATATATGTGTTGTTATCAAGAGGTCAACTTTTCTTATCAAGTTTATTTTATACTAATCTTAGCTTTAGAATCAAACTTCTAGCATGCAGTCGCATTTCCACTTTCTCACACCTTCTCTTCTAGCTGTCTTTCTGGAAAAAAAAAATGGCATTAATTGTTTTTTTTTCTTCCCTTTCCAACCATGAAATTCTTCTTTTCCTAGATTCTTTGCTTTTCCTGTATAAAAAAATGCAACATTGCATGAACACCTTTTGTCTTCCAGTTAGTAATTGAAAATACTAGCTATATGGCTTATCTCAAAATTATTTTGCTTGAATTGATGGCATATTTTGATGCTATCCACTCTTTTGTAGTCTTGAAAGATTTGATATGTTAATTCTTTATAAGATGCTTAGTTTTGCCTCTATGAAGCTTTGAGATGCTTAATTATTCTCAAAGATTTGACTGCTAATTTGGTGAGCTACTCTTCCTAGCAAGTAATTGCATGGAGAGAGAAAATCACATGGCAATACTATGTGTAGATATCTCTCACACATGATAAATCCAAAGCTCACTTCATAATGATTTTTGAGAACTTATACAGGTTGAAGGATGGTAAAGCTAGAGATCAGTTTCATATTTGATCCAAACTAGGTAAGATTCACGTGCATTGCGCCTGATCAAACATCATGATCTTAATTTTTTATAGATATATTTTGCTGTTAAAGTTATATATAATTTAGAAATTGTAACATAATTACCTATAGCTTTTATAGATTAAAGCATTATTTCTTGTCCAGGTAAATACATGTCCAAGCAACCAACTACAATAATCATAATTGAAACATATAAATTGTCAAGTCGTTGACTTAGTGACTAACCGATACACGTAACTATAGAATAAATCTAGAATAAAAGATTAGTATTGAGATGGTAGTATTCTCAGAGGTAAACAAATAAATGTTATCACAACTTCTCTTTGTATTAAATATTAAACATAGTAATTAAAACTATTAAACGCCAACTATTATTTCATGTGAGAAAGTAAAATAATCTATAGTCTTCATACATGTATAGTGAGTTAAAAGTATTAACTTCATAAATTATTTAATAAGTTAACTGAAAACTAAGGAATATTCTATTCCTTAGGTTAACCGTGGAAGGGTGTAGTACCTAGTAACTCGATAATGGGGTTGTAAAATATGAAATATTTGAGAGGTATATAGGCAATAACTCTATAATATAATTTATTATAATATTATATTGCATTTGTTATATCTTATAGTGTAATTATTCCATATTATTTTCAAATAATAATATATTTATTATTTTTGTATGTTAATATGTTATTCTTACATATTATATAATCTAACATTATTATTAATATTATGTCATATTATTACTAACATATTGTTAGTCCCTCCTTTATATATAATGAAAAATTAGTGGTACCCTCAAGACACAAAAATTGCCATACGTCATATTAAAAGGCGACAAGTGAACATCTAATCTATATTCACCTAAGAATTCTTATTAGATTAAATCTATCCATAATTAGCAACTATTAATTATATTTAAATATTTAGCAATCATAATTATCCAATATATCATATTTTACTATTAAACTATAGATAAGGGAATTACTCTATAATTGTACATTGATGAACATTATTCCTCAAGGTCAATATATACTGCTATAAATATTCATATGTGTAGACTAATCCATAAAATTATATATAACCCCATGAAAATACAAAATTACAAATAACCTTCTTAAAAATATGAATCTACTAACAGTCCTTCAAGAATCTAAAAGACTACAGACAACCTCCTATAAATTTTAAAAGTTACAAACAGACCCACAAAAATCCAAAACTACACAAGCCCCTGAAGATATGAAAATTTCAAATAACCCTCTAAAAATTAAAATTACAAAAGCCCTCTAAAAATCCTAAAATTACAAGCAGACCATAAAAATTAAAAATCACAAATAATGATCCGAAAAATTCAAAATATTACAAGTAGTTTCATGCAAAACCAAAAATACAAATAACTCTTTTAAAATTTGAAAATTATAAACAACCACCTCAAAAGTACACAAACTATATACAAAAATTAAAATTATAAACAACCATGTGCGAAAGCACGGACATAAATTGATTCAATTTGAGTTTGATAACAGTAGGTACTAAATCGGATATTTGCAAAGGCTTATAATTCCATATAGGCCTAAATGTATTACACTGTTGGCTTCAACAGAGATTTTGTTCAGTTTAAAGTCCGGCATGTGCATTAATGGAGTTTTTTCTACTTAAAATAAGTTGGTCTAAAAAATAAATAAGTTGGGGTTTATGCATACGTACTCCACAAATATTTCATATTTGCAAACTTTTATCTCTTTACTAATTATTATAGACATTAAAGATCAAAACAAATCCTAATTATCAATTTCTTATCTTTTATTAATCCAATTTCACGTGCATTGAAACACATACATATACTAATATTGTAATTTAAAAATATCAGGTTAGGATAACAACTTTTCATCTCTATACTAATTATCATATCTAATTAAATTTAAAGATAAAAACTAACTCCTAATTATCAATTTGTTATCCCTAATTTAAAGATATTAGGATAATATAACATCTTTTTATCTCTTTACTAATTAACATAAATAATTAAATTTAAGATAAAACCAACTCTTAATTATAATATTTTTGTCCATGAATTTTTTTCAAACTCACACTTTTAAAGGAGTATGCTATGATATATCTTTTCCCTGTGTTTTAACTTAAAAATACCGGTTCGTGTTAAGGATATTTTTTAATGGTGAACTGGATAGTTTATCTATAGACTATATATTATTTACGGTATGACATTCAATGGAATTGCGGGGATAGCTCAGTTGGGAGAGCGTCAGACTGAAGATCTGAAGGTCGCGTGTTCGATCCACGCTCACCGCATTATCTTTTAAAATTTTAAAAAAATTCCATTCATTAAATGCACGGTTTAGCATTTCACGAGAATTTGCATAGACATACTTTTTCAAGTTTTCCATAACTAACTAACTACCCATGCTCTTTCACAGATAAGCCCTTCTTCCCTTTGCACATGTTTTAAAACGTTTCAACATACAAGTGCTATTTTCATTTTTTATTATATATATATATATATATATATATATATATATATATATATATATATATATATATATATATATATATATATATATATATATATATATATATATATATATATATATATATATATAAGCACAAGGGCTTGTTTTTTATAAGAATTTCAGATATATACTTTTTAAAGTTTTCCATAACTACCCGTGCTCTTTCACAGATAAATCCTTCTTCCTTTTGCATACTTAAACACATACACCCTGCCTTATATATGTTAAATTTCTTGCCATAACCGCAGGCTTTAACATGCAAATCCTTATGAGGAAATTTTCAAAATAAACCAAAATATATTTTATCCCAAAAGCGACCCACTCGAAACTTATTTTGAATCGACCCACTTTCTCACCACGTCGGCCTCGTGTGAACCGGTAAAAGCGGTTCCTAATTAGTAGGGTTGCAACCCGACTAATTAGTGGCCTAATCGGTGTGTCACCTTGATTAGGCCACTAATTAGTCGGGGTTGGCAACCCGACTAATTAGTGGCCTAATCGGTGTGTCACCTTGATTAGGCCACTAATTAGTCGGGGTTGGCAACCCGACTAATTAGTGGCCTAATCGGTGTGTCACCTTGATTAGGCCACTAATTAGTGGCCTAATCGGTGTGTCACCTTGATTAGGCCACTAATTAGTCGGGGTTGGCAACCCGACTAATTAGTGGCCTAATCGGTGTGTCACCTTGATTAGGCCACTAATTAGTGGCCTAATCGGTGTGTCACCTTGATTAGGCCACTAATTAGTGGCCTAATCGGTGTGTCACCTTGATTAGGCCACTAATTAGTGGCCTAATCGGTGTGTCACCTTGATTAGGCCACTAATTAGTCGGGGTTGGCAACCCGACTAATTAGTGGCCTAATCGGTGTGTCACCTTGATTAGGCCACTAATTAGTCGGGGTTGGCAACCCGACTAATTAGTGGCCTAATCGGTGTGTCACCTTGATTAGGCCACTAATTAGTCGGGGTTGGCAACCCGACTAATTAGTGGCCTAATCGGTGTGTCACCTTGATTAGGCCACTAATTAGTGGCCTAATCGGTGTGTCACCTTGATTAGGCCACTAATTAGTCGGGGTTGGCAACCCGACTAATTAGTGGCCTAATCGGTGTGTCACCTTGATTAGGCCACTAATTAGTCGGGGTTGGCAACCCGACTAATTAGTGGCCTAATCGGTGTGTCACCTTGATTAGGCCACTAATTAGTCGGGGTTGGCAACCCGACTAATTAGTGGCCTAATCGGTGTGTCACCTTGATTAGGCCACTAATTAGTGGCCTAATCGGTGTGTCACCTTGATTAGGCCACTAATTAGTCGGGGTTGGCAACCCGACTAATTAGTGGCCTAATCGGTGTGTCACCTTGATTAGGCCACTAATTAGTGGCCTAATCGGTGTGTCACCTTGATTAGGCCACTAATTAGTCGGGGTTGGCAACCCGACTAATTAGTGGCCTAATCGGTGTGTCACCTTGATTAGGCCACTAATTAGTCGGGGTTGGCAACCCGACTAATTAGTGGCCTAATCGGTGTGTCACCTTGATTAGGCCACTAATTAGTCGGGGTTGGCAACCCGACTAATTAGTGGCCTAATCGGTGTGTCACCTTGATTAGGCCACTAATTAGTCGGGGTTGGCAACCCGACTAATTAGTGGCCTAATCGGTGTGTCACCTTGATTAGGCCACTAATTAGTCGGGGTTGGCAACCCGACTAATTAGTGGCCTAATCGGTGTGTCACCTTGATTAGGCCACTAATTAGTCGGGGTTGGCAACCCGACTAATTAGTGGCCTAATCGGTGTGTCACCTTGATTAGGCCACTAATTAGTGGCCTAATCGGTGTGTCACCTTGATTAGGCCACTAATTAGTCGGGGTTGGCAACCCGACTAATTAGTGGCCTAATCGGTGTGTCACCTTGATTAGGCCACTAATTAGTGGCCTAATCGGTGTGTCACCTTGATTAGGCCACTAATTAGTCGGGGTTGGCAACCCGACTAATTAGTGGCCTAATCGGTGTGTCACCTTGATTAGGCCACTAATTAGTCGGGGTTGGCAACCCGACTAATTAGTGGCCTAATCGGTGTGTCACCTTGATTAGGCCACTAATTAGTGGCCTAATCGGTGTGTCACCTTGATTAGGCCACTAATTAGTGGCCTAATCGGTGTGTCACCTTGATTAGGCCACTAATTAGTCGGGGTTGGCAACCCGACTAATTAGTGGCCTAATCGGTGTGTCACCTTGATTAGGCCACTAATTAGTGGCCTAATCGGTGTGTCACCTTGATTAGGCCACTAATTAGTCGGGGTTGGCAACCCGACTAATTAGTGGCCTAATCGGTGTGTCACCTTGATTAGGCCACTAATTAGTGGCCTAATCGGTGTGTCACCTTGATTAGGCCACTAATTAGTGGCCTAATCGGTGTGTCACCTTGATTAGGCCACTAATTAGTCGGGGTTGGCAACCCGACTAATTAGTGGCCTAATCGGTGTGTCACCTTGATTAGGCCACTAATTAGTGGCCTAATCGGTGTGTCACCTTGATTAGGCCACTAATTAGTGGCCTAATCGGTGTGTCACCTTGATTAGGCCACTAATATGTCTTTATTCATTATGTGGATGGGCTTTGTAACTATTCAGGGGAGCAAATGCTTCATATATGGCTCGGATAATATATTTACTCGTATCCGTTTACTAATCATGAATACGCATATGTCTTGGTAAAGAAAATGCATACCCTTATGCACTAAAATCTCATATTGATACAAATATATTTGCGAATATGCATGCATATAGAAAGCATATGCCTTATTCCTCCATTAGACTCTCTTGTATCCACTCACCAGTGCACACCTCATGGTAAAATTAGATCTTGGGATAATCCATGAGTATTCATAATGTATTATCAGGCTAGCCAAACAAAAAAGCTATTATTATCAGTAATATGACAACCAAGATGAAAAACTTGGATTTGATCTATTGATCATCAAAATTAATCTCAAATCCATCAATCTAAGATAAAACAATTGCAAACTGTATGATCAACATATATTTGAATAGTTTAGGATACATATACAAATATTTAATTACATATTCGTATTTGTAACTATATTCTATCGGATATAGATATTTAGTAACTATATCTGTATCCTAATGGATATAGATATATTCTCGGATATGAATATTTTTTTGCACCCTGCCACTGTTGATTAATAACTTGTTAATAGAAATAATCTGCTATCAATTATAATTATTAGTACTCCAGTGCACGCGATACGTGCATGCAATATTCACGTACTATTCCGAACCACATCTAACAATACAAAATTAATCAAATCAAAATCATAGAGCATAGGCAAAAGAAAATATCGAACAAAAAGATATAATTACCTCTTGATATTGAAATCAATTTTTAGATGGAAAAAGAAATTGAGAGGAGAATGAGAGCATATTTGAATCCATTTCTTGGGGATTTTGGTAGAGGTTAACCCGTGGAAATTCATAAAGTCCCCTTAACCACAAGTTAAGAGTCTTTTGTGGGCCGAAATCTAGACTCATGCAGCAGTGTCAAAATTTAAAAAATCCGTTTTAAATTTATGGTCGGTGAGATTTGAACCTAAGTTGCTTTGATATCATCTTAAAGCCCCCTAAACATTACACTAAAACTCCAAAGTTGTGGTGATGATTGAGGATTATATTTTTATATTCTAACATAAATGTGAGAGAGAGAGAGAGAGAGAGAGAGAGAGAGAGAGAGATTGGCGTACTCATTTGGTTATTATAACTGTCTTACATGAATAACGTGATATGATTTTTTTTGCTTTTCCTAATTTGTCTCGTTAATGGGGACGGCGTAGTAGGTCACATGACAAAGCCGTGTCACTCCCTCGTGGAGGGCCTAGATTCGATTTCCGTGTCGCCAAAGGCGCGATAAAAAATTGTCTCGTTAATGAGTTTTAAATCACGTTAAATTCTAAAAAAAAAATTATTGGTATTTTCTAAAATTGTGACACATTAGGGTAGATGTGACGCCCCTGGTTTCAACAAGGCTGCAGTCCAAGGTGAAACCAAGGATGTCAAACCTGCCATGCACCCACACAGTGCAATAACATGTTTCACTAATCACAGTAATATCCTCTAGTGGAGTCAAAAGAAGTGTAGGTACAAAACAGGCAAATTAAAGAAAATAAATACAATAGACATGATGAAGAAAGATATCTCATAAATGAAATCATGTCTCAATTTATTAAACTGAGATATAACAGATCTCTAAAATAAATATTAAATATCTCGATATGAGTCAACTGGAAATGTAACTAAGGCTTCTTGCCTTTACAATATGAAAACAAACTCTCTAATGTCGAATGAAAATACAAAACTACAGATGGAGCCTCAAATGGTAAAATCATGTGGCGGCGACTATGCTAGAACTCCGTCATCCCACGCCTCCGAAACTTTGAGCTCGAAAAGAAATTTAAAATAAAAGAACAACAACAAGAGCGCCGAGCTATAACAAGATCACCTCCATCCGCCCCCAGGGGAAAGGCTGCTAGATGGAGTGCAGGCTCTATCTATTAAGCATAGTCTATCTAGATCATTTTTTCCCATATCTAATGGAATTAATATTTAGACACCTACAATACGAGGCGTGAATGCGTCGGCGAAATAATCAAACAAGGAAACCCTCATGTATATACCATATGTCCCGAATCGTAAACATATAAACATTAATACCGATTTAAAGATAAATAATCTAAATAAAATCAACAATTAGAAACCCACAACACGAGACCGGTACGTCGAGCGAAATAATCCAAACAAGAAAACCCTCATGTATATACCATATGTCTCAAATTGTGAACAGCTAATCATTGATCCCAACCTAAGAAATAAAGAAAAGCAGTAAAAAGTAAAGACATCAACATATCATTATTCATAATATCTTCCATCACACCGGGAGATAGAATGAATCTGAGCACAAATCCGTGTACTTTCAAATGCAAAGTACTCTGGGTCATATATTTCAGCAGTGAGTCAAAAACATAACTGGCATCCGCCAACGACTTATGCTATCATTTAACTATCTCGATGCAACTCCATGCAAGATTCTAATACTTAATCTTATCATGTGCAACGGACTACCCTATAGGTGTCCTGATCAGTGTACACGGCTCATTAGTCTCATCGTGATCTCAGTGCGTAACATGAGTACGGGATGGCCTACCATATAGGTATCCTAGAAGTACGGCTCACAAGCCTCATCGCACCCTCGTGCGGACGGACTGCTAGATAAAGCATCCAAAGTCGACTCAATGGCCTGTACGTATGGAATATCGACGCACTACCTCATGTAGTACTGAACTGAGCTCATCAACGATATCCAAACATGTGTGTAAAGTATGTACTAAACTCTTTGTCAAAGTAATCGGGTTAAAATCCACCATAATTCCTTTCAGTATACCCATATATGTGCTACTACACCATTCATGAAATTAGCATAAAGAAGTGCGGCTCAAACCCGCAAACATATATTAATCGTATGCAAAACACAAATTTAGGCAACAGCCTTAGTAGTCGACTACTAGGCTTAGTAGTCGACTACACTGAGTCCATCCAGACTCTGTAATAACATATATCAGTATCAGTAGTCGACTATTAAGAATATTAGTCGATTACTCTGCAAACACATAATTTCTATTATACTCAACTGGGCACGAGTAGCCGACTACTAAACTTAGTAGTCGACTACCCTGTCAAGACATATACTCCTTCGTGCACAAACAATGCTTATGACAATTGTACATATCATGATGTTAAAACGAGGTTTTATACTTGGTATATGCAACATGAATTATCTGAATTATTAAATTAAATTATTATATCTTCTAAATTAGGGTTTAACATCCTAATAAAATAATTTCTTCAATTTTCTCATATGTAAACAAAGTGACTATCAACACATGATAAAACTACGCATGAACAGAGATAAAATTTATTTAAACATGTTTATCTTACTTAGATATCACAAACCTAGGGTTTAAGCATGATTAATTAACATGAAAACTCAAAGAAACCTTCACGTAATATATCAATTATTTCAAATCAGCATATCTGCAGTTTTCTGCAGAACACATTGTTAGTTAATTGAGTATATCTTTTTCTATACAAACTATATTTAAGAATAGTTTTCTGTTTTGGAAACTAGAGCCATATAGCTATTATTTGGCACTGGTGTGGTTCAATTTGGAGTTCATTTGTTATCTCAAATTTCCAGTTAAACATTATACATGTGCAACAGTTTTCTGCAGGATATATCATTAGTAAATTGAGTATATCTTTCTCTATACAAACTATTTTTTAGAATGTCTTTCTGTTCTAGAAACTAGATTCACATAGATTTTATTTGACACTGATTTGGTTAAATTTAGAGTTTATTTTCTATTTCAAAATCTCAGTTAAATATTATATAAGTGCAACAGTTTTCTGAGAAAATATATATCACAACCTTAGGTTTTGCATGGTTAGTTTACAAGAAGAACTCAAATAATCAAATAAACAAGGATTTTCACATGGTAAATTGAAATTTATATTAACCTAATGATCATGATCATATTTCTAACGTAAACATTAAGGAAAAATATTAGATCTAACAATTGTTTACGACCTAACATAAAAATCTAGTCTTTTAATACTCCAGGTTAAGATTTAGACATGTAAACGCAAATTAAACATCTAAACTAGTTATTTAACTATGGAGATGAGTTTGGATACAAGTGATCTTGCCTTATCATGTGTGCAAGCCTCTGAAACTAATAGCAAGCAATCCAAAAGTGTAAACAACCCGTTTTCCCTTGCCACACGTCGATGATCTCGCCCTTGTGTCGATATTTTACTTCACAAAGCTCTCAAAACTCATAAGAAAAAGATCTAGGATTTTTGAGGGGAGAGGGTGGCTGCTAGGGTTCAGAGATATGATAAAAGAGAGAAAATTTTCGTGAAAACACCGGTATTTATAGAGGTAAACCCGAAACAAACCTGTTTGACCCGAACCAGGAAACCTAGTCTGACTAGGAAAAAGATCTTCGGTATTTTGGCTATAACTTTCTCATATGATCTCAGAATGAGGTGATATAAGACTTGTTGGAAAGCTGTTGAAGAGACCTACAACTTTGGTATTTTATGTTGTTCCAGATTCTAACTATATCAGTATGTAAAATCTATAAACTCTTAACTGGTCATTATTTCCATATTTCTCTTCGTGCATGATTTGTGCATTTGCACTCATATATACACAAATATATGTTGAATTGATCTCAAATCAATTCCTAGTATACTCAAACATTAATAAAATGTGTTTATCACCATATAACTCATTTATTATTATTTATCATAAAATATTCAAATTTTCGGGTTTTACAAGAGAACACCATAAGGTAAGGTTCTTTTAGTATAAAAGATAATAGGATACTAATATAGAACTCAATCCCTCTATAGAAAGACTTCATTGAACTAATTTTAGGTTAAAGTTCAAATATATCGTCCTTATTTTTTTATCGCCCAAGAAAAGTGAATTATGGAGGGATATTTTTGTCTTGTTCTACTATGGATTTTTTTAAGCAAACACCACAAAAAAGAAAAAATAAATATTTTTTTTGGTCTCAATAGCACTGAAATGTCATATAGTTTACGTGACTTTGCACTTATTTACCCTAAGTACTTAGAAACCTACCACTGCATCTAAACTTAAAAGTTGTGGTGAGAATCGAGGGTTGTAATTTTATATTCTAACATGTCCCTCGTAGGGCTAACTACTCTTTTAGGGTAGGAACCTGGACTCACACAGCGGTGTTATTTTTTTTAAAATCCGCATAGAAACTTATTGATGACAAGATTCGAATGCGGCTGACTCTGATACCATCTTAAAGATGTCATTGAACCAAAACTCTAAAATTGTAATAAGAATTGAGGATTATAATTTTATATTCTAACATAATGTTCTCCTAAAACTTTCTATATGACTTACACATGATAAAATTTGCTCAATTATGTTCTTAAGTTGGTTGAATCAAATGAAAGTGTGGTAAAAACTAACTTGGGGACAAACTCAAATGAAATAGCGCAGAAGAATTTTTTTTATATAATATAACCTGGAATCACCGCATTTGGGACATAATTCACCAATTTCTATCACGTGCAAGTCTCATGGAATTTTTTTAAGCAATGTTTAACGACATTATTCTAATAATTTACTAACAGAAGGTGTAACATACTACTTCAAGAAATAATAGGATATTTATATGGCAAAATGAATACTTACTCTAAGGCAAAGTCATGTACACTATAAAGTATTTATGTGCTATTTAGTCATTTTTTTGGTCTTGAGTTGTTTAATTTGGACAACAACAATAATACCATGCACAAGAACCGCGTGAAGCCATAGGATAATATCTAAATCCTGGATCCCCATAATGTCTGACAAGCGAGATAATAGCCATAAAATTTTAAGGATAAGTGTTTTCCTGCACCTCACGTGGGTTTTAGGTGTCGTCTAAAATTGATTATATTTTCAAATAAATCACATTACTTATATTTCCATACACTTGTAAAAATTCAAGTTGAAAAATGACATCTTTTACAATTCTTACTATATAAAAGTTACTATTAACTGTAACTGCAGTTAGTTCTATATCAATATTATTCAAATTATTAAATTTTCATGAATCAACTATCCTGTAAATGATATTATTCACTAAGGTCTTCCTTAAAAGAGTTCAAGGTGTAAAGCGAATCGATGAATGACGTTATGTACAATATACATTTAATATTATTTTTATATTATATACACTAGAAATTTGACACGTGCATTTAGCGAATCGATGGATGACGTTATGGACAATATACATTTTATATTATTTTTATATTATATACACTAGAAATTTGGCACGTGCAAATGCATGTGGTAGAATTTTTTTGCATTTTTAATTATAAAAATAATTTTATCCTATTCATGTTGAATGTGTGAATTTATAGTGGATGTAGAGAAGGTGAGGATTAGATGATTTTCTATGAGAAATTATTTTTTACCATTATTATTTGACCTGGGTATTGTTTTACTAATTTTCTCATATATTAATTAACATAATAATAGTATATAGATATATATAAATAAATTTGACACTTTTATTTAGGTATATCTACCTTTACAAAAAGCATCACTTTCTCTTTGTATCATTTATAAAATAAAGTATAATGGATTTGTGAGCTCCAATGTTGTTTTCAAGTAATTGAATAATCTAGAATGTTCTTAAAGAAAGAGAAGGAAAAGAAAGAGAAAAATCTTTTTATAAAATTACTTTTTACCCTTTGAATTACAATGGAAATAAGGACATGTCCGCCACTCATCCAAATTTTAGACTACCCCTACTTGGTGTTTTATATAATAGTATAGATATCAAAATGATGAGCTCCTTAGAGACATATAATACCATGTAACAATTCACGAAAAATATAAATTTTTATTAGAGTACAAAAATAAGTAGGAGTTTTCAATATTAGTCCCTTACATATTTACTATTTTGATATGTGTCCACAAATAATTACCCTCCAAATCTCAATATTTGCAAAACTACCCTTAAATCATTAATTTTGGAAAAATTACCCTCAAAGCAATTAATCATCAACTTTGATAAGCTAATTTGTAATCACAATATAAAAATCATCAACAAAATTGTCAAAATTTTAGCACCAAGTCGATGATTTGTTGATTTTATATGTACTTTTTCACTAAGTTGATGATTTAAGGGATAGTTTTGCAAATACGAAGATTTGAGGGTATTTTGTAAATACTCATGATTTAAGGGGGCATATATGCAAGTAATTTAAATTGCTATCTAGTCACCCAATTCTTATAAATTATTTCAAATTAATCTCTTCAAAAGCGTGGCGATATCAAGATTCACAAACAAGGGATCTAATAGAAATTTCAGTGATTAGAGAGACTAATAGTAATTTCAGTGATTAGAGAGACTAATTTCAATAAGTTAAATTATTTAGGGTCAAATATTGAGGAAATAAACCTAAACAATTAGCATTTTAGGCTAAATTGCACAAAAATATCATAAATTTTCCGTTTTGACAAAGTTTTCAAAATTTGCGAGTTACTACGATCAATCATACAAACGTGAGAATTTTCACCGAATGTTTCTCTATGATACTTACATGCTAATTTTAAAGATTTTAACTAATAATATTTGTTAAATTTGCTATTAATTCAATTATTTTTATTAAACTTACCGTAATTCCACTTTAAAATAGAGTTGTGATATTTCTAATGAAAATTTTAACAAATATTAATTGTTAGAAAGCTCTAAATTAATATGTAAGTATCATAGAAAAATATTCGGTGAAAATTTTCACATCGATGGTAGTAACGGGTAAATTTTAAAAACTTATGGTATTTTTTATGTCAAAATACAACCTGTGATATTTAATTGTCAAAACGGAAAGCTTTATGGTATTTTTGTGCAATTTAGCCCATTTTTTAGAATCAACAGCCAAAAAGTGCCAGACCACAATACAATTTTTTGATATTCTCACTCCTTTTATCTCCTCTAGCTGTCGCTGTACCCTACTGAGATTTCAAATTCGCACAAGAAAAGAGGCTGAGAAATTGAGAAACCCAAAACCCCAAAAAGAGGATAAAAACACTCCAATTGCTCCCCAAACATTTTCAAAACTCTCACCTTTTTCTTCTAGGGTTTCATCTCTCTCTATCCTTATCCAAACCCTAGGGTTTAAGCGAGATGAATCAGAGCACTGATTTCCATCTCCCAGATGAAATCCTCTCGGTGATTCCGACGGATCCCTACGATCAATTGGATTTAGCGAGGAAAATCACTTCGCTGGCGATTGCATCTAGGGTTTCGAAGCTGGAATCGGAGACGGGGAGGTTGAGGCAAAAGATCACTGAGAAGGATCGGACGATTGAAGAGCTGCAGATGAAGTTATCGAAC
Organism: Asparagus setaceus; assembly: GCA_012295165.1. Classification (NCBI taxonomy): domain Eukaryota; kingdom Viridiplantae; phylum Streptophyta; class Magnoliopsida; order Asparagales; family Asparagaceae; genus Asparagus; species Asparagus setaceus. The sequence goes on from CM022702.1 coordinate 23,591,966, forward strand.
CTGGAGAGTTTGTTTGAAGAGGCTGATTCTAGGCGTAGAATCACTGTTGAAGAGAATGTACTTTGATTTTGAATGGGTTTGTTATTAGGTTGTCGTAACTTGTGGATTTATTTTAAAGTTTATGGTTTTTTGTAGGTTAAGTTGGCGAAGGAGCGGGATTCATTGGCTCTCACCGCGAAGAAATTAGCTCGGGATTTGGCGAAGGTAAATTCTTGTTTTCGCCTTGTGCGTGTCGAGATGTTATGCTATGTTATTAAGTCTTCACCTAAGCTGGAAACATACTTAGACTGTTAAAATATTGGAAACTCAAAGTAATATATATCTATTATTCCCTCAAGCAAGGACAATGCTTGAAGACTGATTAATTCTAGTAACTTTTGCTCTATGTGGTTATTTAAGCATATTATGACTGCAAGTGTGGAAAAGTATATTTTTAATTTGATGAAATGAAGTGACATTCAGAAGTAGATAAGCTGAAAAAGTTTGTTTCTTGCCACACGCAAGAAATGTAGGGAGTGCAGGAAGAACTTTGAGTGATAGAGAATGGAGGTTCCTGAGCTATGGCTCTATAAACCATCGAATGTAGGATTATGTAAATGAACTGAGGCTTCAAATTTCCAGATGAAATATAATGGTAGTATGAGTATCTTAGGACTGGAATTCTGAAAATTTCAATTTATGGGCCGTAAGTAATTTATATGTAGTCAAAGCAAAATGATGTTCAGCGGATTTCCTTTTTATTGGGTTGTGTGAAGTATTAGACTGTCAAGACATGCCAATCATTTGCGATAAAGGTGTAAAAATCTTTTCTGTTTTCTAATTTTCTTGTCTTTACTTTAGATAATGTGCATTTTTAAATATATTTCTAATTTTCTATGCAATACCCTTTTCATCTTGGATAGCATTAAAATATGCAATTGTTTTTTTTTCTGTTACATTTGTATAGTTGGCTCATGAATGACCTTTTAGGTGTCAAATCTAGTATAGATTAGTGGACGCCTTGGGGCATATGTAAGTAGTTACTTTTATGATTATATTCTAATTTGAAATTGAATTTTGTTGAAAAAAACATATGAAACATAGATTGTTAAAGCAGACCTCTTTCAATTTCTTTCCCAACTTAAATAAGACGTGTCTAGTCATCCGTATGTTTAAGATGGCTAAAAGCCTCGGAGGTTTTTGCTGTATCTTTTAGTGGTCCCTTTGACACCTTAGAGAAAGACAATATGAGCTTAGAGGAGGATGTTCCTTCCGTAATAAAAATGTATCTAAACACCTAGCGAAAGTAATAGAGAGCAATGACAATGAAAATGAGGAAAAATTGGGAAGATAAGCCCAATTAGTCAATCTATAGGTGAAATGAAAAGACGGGAACATGAAAAGTAGGGACACATGGGTTATGGAGAGAATAGAAGGAAATAAAAATTTAGGAAGGAGAAAAGGACAATAGAGATGTAGAATAAGAGAGGGGGAGAAAATAAATGAGGTTCAAGAAAAGCATGAACATAGAAGAAACAATCCTTAAAAATACACAAGGGAAGATAGTAGAAGAAAGAATGAGATTGAAAGTTGAAAAATAGAAAAGCAAAGAATCGAGAATCGGTTCTCAAAGGTTCTTTTTTATGTCGAAAAAGCTACCACATAGCTAGCTTAACATCATAGATCCCTTAACATCTCTCTCTCTCTCTCTCTCTCTCTCAGCCCCTCCCTCCCTTCCTCCTTAACATCCTTTAATCAATGTTGGCATAACGACACACACTGTCCCTCCCTTAACATTCTTTAATCAGTGTTGACAAATGAGACCCACAAATTGTGGAGTGTGGTTTTTGGGTGGCTTTGTTTTGGGTGAACAAGAGTCGTAACGAAATACTGCATCCACCTTACTACCAATCACCAAGTTTTACTTAAGAAAATGATTAATTTTGTATTCCAAAAAGTAAATATAATGTGATTACAAGCACAATAAAGAATATATGTGCCTTGGCATTTTGTTTGTTTACTCCTTCCCCAAGCTTCGAACAAGGACAATATAGTATTTTTTAGGAAAAGGTAAGGGGACGATTGTCATTTATTTCACGCTATAGTTTCTCGTCAAAATACGCACAAGAGAGTGGTCATTGTGCTTCCGTACTCTGTCAGACCTAAGCGTATGTATTTCGCCACAAGTCTTGTTCACTCGAAACAAAGCTACCCAGAAACCACACCCCATAATTTGTGGGTCCCATATGCCAACACTGATTAAAAAATAAGGAAGGGACAATGTGTGTCTTTATGTCAATATTAATTAAAGGATGTTAAGGAAGGAGGGAGGGGGGCCGAGAGAGAGATGTTAAGGGATCTAAGACACACACTGTCCCTCCCTTAACATTCTTTAATCAGTATTGGCATATGGGACCCACAAATTGTGGGGTGTGATTTCTGAATGGCTTTATTTCGGGTGAACAAGACTCGTGATGAAATACAGACGCTTAAGTCTGACAAAGTACGGAAGCACAATGGCCACTTTCTTGTGCGTATTTTGACGAAAAATTATGGCGTGAAATAAATGACAATCGTGCCCTTACCTTTTCCTTAAAAACACTATATTGTTCTTGTTCGAAACTTGGGGAAGGAGTAAACAAACAAAATGCCAAGGTACATATATCCTTTATTGTGCTTGTAATCACATTATATTTACTTTTGGAATACAAAATTAATTATTTTTAAGTAAAACTTGGTGCTTGGTAGTAAAGTGGATGTAATATTTCATTCGAGTCTTGTTTACCCAAAATCACACCCCACAATTTGTGTCCCATTTGTCAACATTGATTAAAGAATGTTAATGGAGGGACAAGGTGTCTTTATGCCAACATTGATTAAAGGATGTTAAGGAGAAAGGGAGGGAGGGGCCGAGAGAGATGTTAAGGGATCTAAGACATCGTCCCTCCCTTAACATTCTTTAATCAAGATTGGCATATGGGACCCACAAATTGTGGGGTGTGATTCGAATGGCTTTATTTCGGGTGAACAAGACTCGTGATGAAATACGACGCTTAAGTCTGACAAAGTACGGAAGCACAATGGCCACTTTCTTGTGCGTATTTTGACGAAAAATTATGGCGTGAAATAAATGACAATCGTGCCCTTACCTTTTCCTTAAAAACACTATATTGTTCTTGTTCGAAACTTGGGGAAGGAGTAAACAAACAAAATGCCAAGGTACATATATCCTTTATTGTGCTTGTAATCACATTATATTTACTTTTTGGAATACAAAATTAATTATTTTTTAAGTAAAACTTGGTGCTTGGTAGTAAAGTGGATGTAATATTTCATTACGAGTCTTGTTTACCCAAAAATCACACCCCACAATTTGTGTCCCATTTGTCAACATTGATTAAAGAATGTTAATGGAGGGACAGTGTGTCTTTATGCCAACATTGATTAAAGGATGTTAAGGAGAAAGGGAGGGAGGGGCCGAGAGAGAGATGTTAAGAGATCTATGATGTTAGAGAAAATGTGTCACATGGGGAGTTAAGGGATCTATGATGTTAGAGAAAATGTGTTACATGGGGATATACTTTCCATCCAACTAATCTCGCTCATATCTATGTTTGAGATTCCTCCACCTCACTACCAAGCACCAAACTTAGTGTTTGGTACCAAGCATACCTATATTCCTCATATACCCATATTTCTCATACACACATATACATATATTGGTAGGGTTACAATACACCTAGGGTGTAATTAAGTTAGTTACACACACCTGTAAAAGTACATGTTTGACCATGAACATTAACGATCCACACCGTTCATTAATATCTATGCATTCAAAACTTCATAGAGATAAAAAAAATCACATGGATTAGATAGTTCTAATTTACACATCTAAACCTAAAAATAAATGGTCCGTAATTGTCCAAAATGTCATTTATTTTGAGTTGCTTGATTTATAGGATAGAAAATTCCAAACTACATGATTTTTGATCCATACACATTTGATGACATGTAGATTACAATGAACGGTTTGCATTTACAAAATAAATGGTCAAAGATGTATTTTTACAGTGTGTAACTAACCTAGTTACCCCTAGATGTACTGTAACCCTACCCATATATATATATATATATATATATATATATATATTTATAGAGATTTGTTATCTATTAGTTTGTATGAATAAATTATTTTTAATCTAACTAATGTATAAAGGGTTCATACATGAGAAATTGTTTGTGTAAATCTCCGTTAAAATACTACAAAAATTAAATTTATTCAACTATGTATAAAGGATAAGTTAGATTAATGTATAAAGGATCTGTATGACTGATTACAAACTTATCTAACTAATGTATGTAGGAATGTTGGCATAGAATAAGAGCGGGAGATAAAATAAATGAGGTTGAAGAGGAGCATGAACAAAGAAGAAACAATTCTTAAAAATACACAAGGAAAGATCATAGAAGAAAGAATGAGATCGAAGGTTGAAAAATAGAAAAGTAAAGATTTGAGAATCGGTTCTCAAAGGTTCTTTTTGATGTCGACAAAGCTGCCACATTGCTAGCTTAACATCATAGATTAACACCCACCCCCCAAACAACATCCTTTGATCAATTTTGACATAAAGACACGCACTGTCCTTCCCTTAACATTATTTAATCAACGTTAGCATAAAATCTAAACCAATCTCTGACATGATACATTCTCCTATGTTTTTTAAGATTGTATTCTTTACTGCAATGTGCTTTCCTAGATGATGCAACAAAGAATTTTATCGATACAAACCTTGCTAGTTTATGCGGTTGACTTTAACAATAGTTGATACCATAAGAAGAAAACTGAATGAAATTACAAATCCTAAAAGTTACATGATAGTAGTATCCTTATAGTAAAAGACTTATCAGTCTAGAATACCCATGAAAAGTTTGTGAACTTTGACGTCCCAATCTTATTTGAGGAAAAAACCTATTGAATTTTAAATTTGATGGACTCAATTGGTTCTAACTGTTAATGAGAAATCTCTTCTTGAGTTCGCAAGTAAACAAAGCTCGCATTGGTGGTCAGTTGTATGGTTCGGAATAACTGCACCTTGATGATTATTTGTAACAAATGGTAGAAAAATGGTCATAAATCATAATATGCTCTTAAAGGATTACTGAAGATTCCCATTCCACTATGTGATGCAGGACAATCATGGATCGTCCATCAAAAGATTTAAAATCTATTAGAATAATTTTAGTAATATTTGATTTGATTCCATATAATCTTTTATTTTAGTTAGGATTTCTTTAAGATTTGATTTTGAAATCTCTTTCTATTTTAGCTATGATTTTATTTGATTGCATCTTTTCGTTTTGTTGGGTTTTGATTTGATTAGGATTTTTATTTACTTCCTTAAGTGTTTAGTTGTTTTCTTTTACTATAAATAAGAGATGTAATCCTCTATGAGGGATAGACATTGATGAATAAAAAAATAAGTTTGAGAATTCTCTTTTAAGCATGTGAAGTGTTCTTTGGCATGTGATTTGTCTTTTTTCGTTAGGGTGTGAAGCCCCTAGGTGTGAGACCTAGTTATTTATCTAAAATTTCTCCACTTTGAATCCTAGGCATCCGATCTCAACCACAAAAAAAAGAAAAAAATATTGTTCACGGATGAACAGTGTCCGCCATCGCCGGTTCTCATCTGATCATTATGATCCCTCACCGCGAAGATCTTACAACACGGCTCTGGAAAGTTATCGACGACTGAAAAATCTACCATCTCCCCCTTTCAGATCCCGTTCAGATTCGAGCACCTACCAAAATTCACAGTATCGAGAATCTCGTGATTTCTCATCGGATCTGGGTTGGCGTCGAAGGCAACACATTCGGGATCCATCTACTTTCGGATTAGAACCCTCGCCCCGCTCCCCATCATTTGGTATCAGAGCCGAAAGACCCACAATTATTATGGGTAAAATACCACTACCTCCATCGCAAGGGTATGATTTTAATCCACTTAAATTTGGTATACTATCCTACTTTTATGGATTTGATGGATATGAGGAGTTCTATGATTTTGAAGTCTGGATTTTTAATATAGAAGATATATTTTCTATATATGATATATTAGAACTGGAAATGTATTTATATGCTGAGTGTAGACTAAAGAGAGGCAAAATATTGGTGGTATAGAAACTATTATCATTCAAACATTCGTTTGTGGACAACTATGAAAGCTCTTTTGGAGAGAAGGTACTATAGTCCACCATCTAGAAGATATTGTTTCTCTTTAAATTCTGAAGCAAAGCCAACACAAATTCCTCAACCTCGGCTAGATGTGGATCTTCAATGATTTCATTCCAAATCCGAAGCCTCAACTTGAGTCAGACGAGAAAGCAGAGCAAGATAAAAAATTTAATCAAGAACCAAAGCATGAGTCTGAGCGTGAGCTAGAATCAGATGTAGATCAAAAGATAAATCCAGAGTGCGAGCCTGAACTACAGCCGGAAGAAGCAAATCAAAAGATAGATCCATAGCCCAAGCTTAAACAAGAGTTGGAATAAAAAACAAAGCAGCAGGTCGATCTAACGCTCGAGCTTGAATCAAACCCAGAGCTAAAGTCAAGCCTAGAATCCGAACTTAAGATCGATATGCTGTGCAAATTTCAAGATAATGTGGTTATTGAGTTCATTATTCCAGACCCTTCACTACCAACTCAATATCGGATTTTACAGCTTATCTTGAAGATCTTGCAATCTACAACAGAATTCTTCTCACCAATCAAGTCAAACATTACACTCTCCCATTATAAAACTCGAGGTCGAGTTTTCTCTAACAAGGGGAGATTTGATGCAGGACAATCATGGATTGTCCATCAAAAGATTTTAAAATCTATTAGAATAATTTTAGTAATATTTGATTTGATTCCATGTAATCTTTTATTTTAGTTAGGATTTCTTTAAGATTTGATTTTGAAATCTCTTTTTATTTTAGCTAGGATTTTATTTGATTGCATCTTTTAGTTTTGTTGGGTTTTGATTTGATTAGGATTTTTATTTACTTCCTTAAGTATTTAGTTGCTTTCTTTTCCTATAAATAAGAGATGTAATCCTCCATGAGGGATGGATATTGATGGATAAAAAAATTGAGTTTGAGAATTCTCTTTTGAGCAAGTGAAGTGTTCTTTGGCATGTGATATTGCCTTTTTTTCGTTAGAGTGTGAAGCCCCTAGGTGTGAGACCTAGTTATTTATCTAAAATTTCTCCACTTTGAATCCTAGCCATCCGATCTCAACCACAAAAAAAAGAAAAGTTACTGTTCACAAATGAACAGTGCCCGCCATCGCCGGTTCTCATCCGATCGTTATGATTCCTCACCGCCAAGATCTTACAACACAGCTTTGGAAAGTTATCGATGACTGAAAAATCTACCATCTCACCCTTTCAGATCCCGTTCAGATTCGAGCACCCACCAAAATTCAGTGTCGAGAATCTCGTGATTTCTCATCGGATCCGGGTTGGCGTCGAAGACAACACATTCGGGAGCCATCTATTTTCGGATCGGAACCCTCGCCCCGCTCTCCATCATTATGCCTTTGTGGCTGAGAGCCTGAGATATATGGTGTTCTAAGTTTATTGTAATTACACAGTCAGAGTTGTTTGCTTCCAAAGTATATTTCAAGTTGGATGAAGAGCTAAGCAATCAGTTGAACGTTTGTTAGATGAGTATATTTTTTTCGATATGTTTCTTTATCCAAGGCTTCGTTGGATTGATTTATGCATCTCTATTAAGCTCAGTTATGTGACTCCTCTATTCCTTGCTTTTGGAATATGAAGAGGTGTGGTTTTCTTCATTTGATGCACCGATTCTAACATTTATTTGTTAATTTATCTGTTGCTTTTGTATCAATTTCAATTTAGATAATTGCCAGGATGCCAATTGTTTTGAGAAATAGGGTGGTTGGTTCTGGAGATCTAATTCTGGTGTGATGAGTCCCGAACTTGTGTCAGTTGCGTGCAGTTGCATCATACCTATTTGCATTTAAAGTTTGGCTCAATATTTTTTTCATTGAAAGATGCAATTGTTGTGAGTTTCAGATAAGTTTTGATAGCAGCACATGCAAGCCAGTTATAATCGTTGAAATTGTATACCAAACTCAAGTTCTATGTTCTCTTAGACTCTTACATTTTTATTTGAATTTATCTAGGCTTAATAGTACTAGAATGGCCTATGACTTGATCTTCCTCATCATTTTTTACATTTATGGGAAAACAATTTCCTTTAAGGTTTGGAAAAGAAGGAGAATCTAGATTACATCCTCTATATTTATAAAAAATACTTTCTACCTGAAGCTTTTCTAGTTGGATTTTTTTCTTCAGTTCCTTTACAAGATAAATTAAAAGTTTGCTGTTCCACAGTTGGAGACATTCAAGAGGCATCTTATGCAGTCACTGAGTGAAGATAACTCATCTGTAAGTTTAACAATAAGACACTTGTGAAACTTAGCATCTTTTTGTCATGTATTTCACCTTTGAAAGCTTAAGGATTGATCCTCTTTCCCTTTTCTTTGGTTCTCACTTGTTTCATTTCTCCCTCTTTTGTATTACCAGCAAGCAGCAGAAACAGTTGATATAAGGACTTGTGACCAGACAGTTTCTAAGCCCCCTATTTGGAAAGGTACTTCCTATGTTGGTGTGAAACACATTTCTCTCTCTCTCTCTCTCTCTCTCTCTCTCTCTTCATTTTCCCCTTCGTTTGGTCACTATTGAAGCCTCTGAAGTTGTCTATATTTTCTTTTACCTGACTTGTGTGCTTATTATTTTGAAGAGAGAGGGTCTATTAGCTACACTTCATCAAATTTAACAGGTGGTTTTGCTGAATCAGCCGACACAGTTCAGGATGGTATAGATGCAACCATCCTATATCAGCTTAATTAGAAGACATCTATATTGTTTTATGAATCAAAAGACTTTTATATTGATTGCAGGACAAAAGCCCGGTGGACAGAAAATAACACCCTATATCAGCCCTCGATTCACCCCAACTGGTGGCTCTCCTAAACGATATTCTACTGCTGGATCACCAAATATGACCTCTGGAGCCACTTCTCCTACAAAACCTCGTCTTGAAGGATACACTTCCATGTCACCGTGGTATCCCTCTAGCCAGCAGTCTTCGGCAGCCAACTCTCCACCTCGTGGGCGCTCTTTGCCAGGTTTACTTCTAGCCTCTGCACGCACCCATAATAATAATAATAATAATAATAATAATAATAAAGAAAAGAACCCTGTAGAGGGCCCTTTATATAATATCACATAGGGAAAGAGGGCATTCACTATCAGTGAGTCACAACTACACTGGTAGACAATAGTGACTGGACAGATAGACATTAGTGATTTGTGCATCAAGATTCATGATATGCCAGCTGTCATCATTTCCCTTTTCCCTATACAAAACTCTGTAGAAGACCTTCATAGGATTTTCTTGGTAGAGGGAATAATCAGTATCAGTGTAGTCACATCTCCACTGATAAAGGATAGTTATTGCACTGAAAGACATCAGTGGTTTGTCCATCAAGATTCATGATATTCCAGGTGTCACCGTCTCCCTTATCTCTATACAATGCTCTATAGAGGAACCCATAGAGGTTTTTTCTTACTAGGCGCAAAAGTTTCATATAGTGTGCAAACTTTAGTTGTATCTGTGTAATCGTGTCGCAAATTTGGAAGTGTTTATGATTGCTGTTTGTAAGTTTCAGGTCGCACTCCTCGTATTGATGGAAAGGAGTTCTTTCGTCAGGCTAGGTCAGTTCATTATTTTAGTAGTTGATGTATTATTTAGCGCAAACAATTCAAATTCATTGTTTGTCTGTTTTGTTGCTTCTAGTTATAGATATTACATCGAGTACGAAGTAAATTATCTTTTGATTTTCTATTTGAATTCCTGTATACAACAGGAGCCGTCTTTCTTATGAGCAGTTTGGGGCATTTTTAGCCAATATTAAGGAGCTCAACTCCCACAGGCAATCTCGTGAGGTAATTTTGCATCGACGTACAGTTTCTGAAATAGCCAATTGTAACAAATCTGCCATCGTATTTATACATTCAAGTCAGTAAAAGGCACTCTCATTTGCTTTCATTTTATCATGGTGCAGGAAACCTTGAGAAAGGCAGAAGACATTTTTGGAACGGATAACAAAGATCTTTTTCTATCCTTTCAAGGCTTGCTCAACCGCAATCTTCCTTAAAAGATGAGGCAACCGACACTTAGGCAGGTTATCTCTCTTTTGCTTGTATCTCTAGTTGAAGTTCAATTTGAAATGATGATGCTTATGTGCATGCTCTAATCTGTATACAATACTTTCAATTTACAGGGAACGTCCAGGTTGTTGTAATATTTGCATTCGGGTTCTTACATGATGGCTATCGTATCAAAATACTGCATGGATTTGTGTCTCAGCTCGTTAATTATTGAAGAGTCCTTTTGGAGATGCGTAAAGTGCCAATTTTGGAGTTCTTCAGACTTCCACATTTCCTTATCTTCAAATAGCTTTCTACTCGAAAGCTAAGAGGGATTTGATGGTTTTTTGTATGTATGTAAAATTGTGGCAAGGTAACTTATGTATTGCATCTTAGTTCTTCTGGGACATTCGAGCTTCTTAATGTGCTATGTAGAATTAATAGCCATTATCCAATCATATTTCACTTTGAGACTTCATCTGCAACAACTTTCCGCATGTTATTATTTTTACAATTTAATGGGATGGTTAATACATTTTGGCAGGAAACACTATAGCGGGGACGCTTATACTAATTTGTGTTGGTCATCTATGTGATAAGTTTTATTCTGTTTATTGAAAAGATTAGCGCCAATTGTATTACTTATGTTATACTACATTGGTTACTATAAAGCAAAGCATTTTAGAGGCAGGAACGGGTTTTCCTGTTAGCTAACCTCTGCCTTCTACTTTTATTTTCTATGAGTTTTGTATATTTAAAGGACCCAACTCGGTGTCATCAGTGTCCTGGGAGCGCATTGCAAATCTAACAGACTAGAAATGCAACCGCATATCCACAAACATACACAAATAGTAAATATTGTATGGGCTACTTCACCTTATTGGTAGGGGTGGGTGTGGGCCGGTTCGAGCCGCGGGTCGAATTGACCTAACTTGCCATGGGTTAAGGCCCAGTCCGGATCGAAGTGGGATGGGCATGAACCGATCGGGTTTAGAGTTGGGTCATGGGCCGGACTGGGCCTAGGCTTAGAACCAGGAACAAAAAAGCAAATTCCACCCGAAAAAGCTCAGTTCATTGTTGAACCGGCTTGAATCCAACATGGGTCGACCCTGTTTTTTTTTAAAACTGTTGCCCAGCTCAAAACTGACTCTTGCTGCTAGCAGGCCAAGACCAACACCCATACGAAAAAGAAAGAGAAAAGTATGATGGGTTTTTGAGGGGGCTCCGGTAATGGTATTGATGTTTTTTCTTTTCTATGTTGTGTTTTCTCAAAGAGAAGACTACTCTATATATAGAGGCTACACCCCATCATCTCCACCCTCTCAAACTCAATATATGAGGGAGATATTCTCTCAAACAACCCACTACCCATTATTCTCTTAACAAAATATCCTCTTGTTGAGCAATTAGTGGTTGAATTGGTCACTAATTTGAATGGGTCAAATAACATCTCCCACTTGACCAATTAAACCAAGTGATATGTTTCCACTATCCGTGAGATCAGATGTTTCTTCTTACCAATACTCTCACTATTCGTAGAGAGTAACTCCTATTTCATTATTCAAGAAATTTTACTTGGACTTATTTATTCCTAAGTCCCATCAAACTTACATGTTTGATAAAGAATTCCGCTGGTATTCCTTTTGTCAAAGGATCAGATATCACATTTGTAGTTGGATATAAGTCACTTTAACTTCTCCCTTTTCTACAATATCTCGAATATAGTGATACTAGATCTCAATGTGTTTTCCTTTGGAGCTATTCGCGCCACTATTGATCAAGCTAACCGCTGCTTGATTATCACAATAAATATCAACAGGTCCTTCTAACAAATTGAGATCTAAATCAATTAAAAATCGTCTTATCCAGACAACATGTGTAGTTGCCATACTGCAAGCTATATATTCAGCTTCTTGTGTGTATCTAGCAATACACCCTTATTTCTTGCTACTCCAAGAAACAGCTCCTCCTCCAAAGATGAACACGTGTCACGAAGTGGACTTGCCATCATCTTTATCACCTCTGAAATCAGCATCGGAATAACCGAGGAGATCAAGCGAATTGGCTTGATAAACCAATCTGTGAGTCAATGTACCTCTGATATACTTCATAATCCTTTTAACAGCTTCCCAATGTGCTGGTCCTGGATTACTTTGATATCGACTAACCAGACTTACAGCATAAGCTAAATCAGGTCTGGTGCACAATATTGCATACATCAAGCTTCCAACTGCTTGAGCATAAGGAACATCTAATGACTTTTGCCTCTCTCCAGGGCTTTGCTCTTTACATAATCTCTTTTCCATGACTAACGGAGTTGGTGTCGGATTGGAATTCACCATTCCAAACCTTTTAAGAACTGATCTTAAATATTTTTCCTGGTTTAAACTTAACATTCTAGACTTTTTATCTCGAATTATTTAAATTCCAAGAATATATGATGCATCTCCCATGTCTTTCATCTCAAACTTTTCGCTAAGATCTACCTTGATTTTATTCAATATTTCCATGTCATTTTCGGCGAGCAATATATCATCCACGTATAAGGATAATATAGTAAATTTGCTCCCACTTTTCAAGACATATACACAATTATCTAATTTATGTTAAATAAAACCAAGTTTGGTGGCTGCATCATGAAATTTGAGATACCAATGTCTAGAAGACTGTTTTAAACCGTATATAGATTTCATTAATTTGTATACTTTATGTTCCTGTTCTTTCACCTGAAAACCTTCAGGTTATTGCATATATATCGCTTCATTCAACTCTCCGTTAATGAATGCTATTTTAACATCTATTTGGAATAACTCTAAATCAAGATATGCAACGATAGCCAAAATAATTTAAAGGATGCAAATTTAGCTATAGGAGAATACGTCTCCTGAAAATCTATTCCTGCCTTCTTGTTGTAACCCTTGGCAACTAACCGTACTTTGAATTTATCAATAGATCCATCAACACGGTATTTTTTTTAAGCACTCATTTGCATCCTATGGCTTTTCTATTTTCCGGTAGGTCACATAACTCCCAGACCTTATTCTTTTCTATAGAATCAAGTTCATCTCTCATGGCTTCTAGCCATAAAGCTGATTCATGCGATTTCATCGCATCAAAGAAGATTAAGGGATCTTGTTCTTCTATATTTGTATCTACCGAGAAACAACATGGCTCACATGAATACAAATAGTAATCGTCCATCCATGAAGGTTGTGTTCTTGGCCTTTTGTTGCATACAATCGGTTGATGAGGTACATCATTTTTCATAGGTATTTCATCATTTTTAAGGTTAGGTTCATTTATAATATCTGGATCAATAGTGGGAACAACACTGTAATAATCATCATATATTATAGTTAGAGGTTCTATTTCCTCTTGGACTTGTTCCTCTTCTCTTAGATTCTCTAGAAGTGTAGCATCCGTGCTTTCAATGACCCCTTTTTCTTTATTGTAGAACTTATAACCTTTTGACTTTTTTGAATACCTTAAGAATCTATACTTTACTGTTTTAAAATCCAACTTATCTCTAAGTTGGTATAGAATGAGAACAAGGGCTATAGATCCCCACTTCCTGAGATGACTCAGATTAGGTTTTCTCCCATTTCATAATTCATAAGGTGTAGATAAAACTTATATGGTGGGAATTCTATTCAAAATATAGTTTGCAGTTAACAATATTTCTCCCCAAATTTTTTTTGAGAGACCAGAATGAGACAACATGCATCTAACTACATCCAGCAATATTCTATTCTTTCTTTCAGCAACACCATTCTGTTGTGGTGTATACGACATTGTTGTATGCCTTTTAATTCCATGCTAAATATAATAACTCTCAAATTCTTTAGAGTTATATTCCCCACCTCTATCAGTTCTCAAAATTTTAATTTTCATTCCAAGTTGGTTTTCAACTTCTGTCTTATATCTCTTAAAGCATTCAAAGGCTTTCAATTTTCTACAGATAAGATAGATGTGTGCAAACTTGAAATAATTATTTATAAAAGTAATAAAATATTTTTTATTACTACGAGTTTTAACACTTAGGGGACCACAAATATCCGAGTGTATCAATCCTAAAAGTTTATTGACTCTTTATCCGCCAATAAAAGATTTTCTGGTTATTTTACCAGTTAAACAATGTTCACATGGTGGCAATTGAACATTAGATAGTGCATGTAGTAAGTTCATTCTGATAATTTCTTTTATTTTTGAAACACTAGCATGTCCTGTTCTAGAATGCCAATTCAGACTCAGAAATATAACATGACAAGTAGTTCAAATTGAAAGTTTTATTATCAGAATTATTACAAACTACTAAAAGTATGCATAATTCATGCTCGGGTACATATTTTCCCATAGCATATACTTTATTATTTTTGCCTATAGAAACCCTGTTATTGTAGAACCTAACTTCCAGTCATTTAATCATCAAAGTAGGAACAAAGATCATATTGTGCCGAATTCCTGGTGTGTAGAACATATCTTTGAGGACGCGAACACTATCCCCAAGGTCCAATCTGTACGAACCAATACCTTTACATCGAGATAGGTATTATTTCCCATATAAATTTTCTGTTCTCCTTTCTTCAGCTCGATGAACTCCGTGACTCTATTTTTGTCCTTTGTGATATGCCTTGTTGCACCAGAGTTTATCCACCAGCCGTTGATATCCGTCATCGCAGCGTTGCATTCTGTCACACCGATGAATTCTTTTTTGCTAGTACCCCTTGTTCCAGATGCTTATAACCTCCCTTATTCTCCTACTTTTTCACCTTGTGGGCTAGCGGATCTGAAATGCCCGAACTTCCCACAATTGTAGCAGGCTCCACGGGGTACTTTATTTCTGTTGAACTGCTGCGATTTCGGTCCTCGCGGTTGTGGTTTACTAGGACCAGAGTTTTTATAGCTTCCAGCATTATACCTCTAGCAGACATAATTCATCTCCTAATACACTATGTTCAGTTCTGGTTCTTTCATGTTGGCTATTAAATCCTGTTTTATCGCTAGGTGCATAGGAAAATCAGTGACAGATTTAATAGCAGTGTTCATTCTCAATGTGGTGGCAGCCACAACAAGGGAAGGGGGAAGACTATTCAAAATGATTGCCACTTGCATTCTTTTCAGGATTTCGGTCCCAGCAGTGGATAAGTCCATAATCATGACAATCATCTTATTAATATGCTCTACGACATTGTCTCCCTCTTGCATACGACAAGAATTATACTTATGTAAGAAGAGTTGAATGTTAACTTCAGAGGCGGTGTCGTATTTTTCTTTTATAGCATTCCACATGTCCATGAAAGTCTTGTAAGTTTTAAAAGCTTTAATCAAGTTATCTTCCATGAACATGAGCATTAGGCTTTTTGCCTTTTTGTCTTTTGACTTTCACTGTTCAAACACTTTCTTTTCTTCAGGTGTAGATTTATCAGTAAGGGTTGGAGCAGTGGTTTTGATTACATCATCGATATTGTCATGAATAAGAGCATATCCTATTTTTCTGTGCCACATGTCATAATTACTGCTATTAAATTTATCAATTTTCTCTAGTTCTGATAGAACGAGTTCACTAGCCATCGAGTAGAGAACTAAAACTAAAGTTCCAATTTAAAAATATGTATAAGGTTGATGTATAGACAAATATACTAATAATAGAATCAACCCTTCTATTGGCTCGCGGTGGTTGGGCTCGCGCCCAACTCTCGTGAGGGAGTAGGGGGGTGGTCCCCATAAGTAGGGGGTGGGCCCGATTTATGGGGCCCTCCCCCTCCTCCCTCACGCGAGTTGGGCGCGAGCCCAACTCCCGCGAGCCAAAAATCATTTTCGTAATAGAATATGGTTAGATATCTAAAAAAAATAAAATAAATAAAAAAGAACCTAACTGCGACTAATAGGGTCTAATCGAAGGAAATCGACTCCGATTCTAGCGAGATTGTCACTAACGTCGAAGTCAAGTCGGACTGGGTTTGGAGATGTTCCGCTGGTGCCTGGTTGTGTTGGACTGGATCTGCAGGGTGCTGATTGGACAGTTACAAACGGCAGAAAGTGAATGTAGGGCAGAAGAGGAGGACCCGGTGAGTTCAGTAGGAGTAGCTGCCAGAACTTAGAGGAAGCAGGTTCATGTATGAAGCAACTAATTTGGGAAGTGAGAAACAGAAACTTTTGAGCTCTTCGGGGAAAAACATAAAAGAATGGGTAATGGTGAGGGCAGGTTCACGTGATGATTGTTGAGAGAATAAAACAACCACACAAAAAAAACAAAAAAAAAAAAACTTTTGACTAGTGGAATTCACGGGTGAGGTTTGGGAGCAACTCAAAACTTTCTTTTTCTCTGGGGAAGAGGCTAGGGGAGAGAGGGAAAGCTGTGGGTACAGAACTATTTGTTGCCAAAAAAAAAAAAAGAGGCTACATATATATATCTCTTTAATTTTGAAGAATTTTGAAGAGAAAGAAGATATAAACCATTGGACAACCAGCTCTGATACCAGTGTGCGAAAATGGAAGAGAAAAGTATGATTATGCTCAGAGCTCCCTTCCGAATGATTATGCCCGGGGGTCTTATCTATCACCAAAGCTTCTTTCCCTACTTACATCCTTCTCAACAAACCTTGAATGGAGCCTAAGCCTACAAATACTTCAGATGTCCTCAGCTTATCATGGATAAGGCATGCAATGTCTTTATTGTCAAAGATGCATGCTAACATCAAAACGCTGGCAACTTATCTTCAGTTCTTCATTTCTTTATAGTTTAAAAGTAAATTAAATGTATAATTTTATAAATATACAAGTATAGATTGAAAAGGAAAAAAATCAGAAGAAAACACAGTCCGACCCGCGGCTCGAACCGCCTGTTCACGGGTCAGACTCAGCCCTGCCCAATGCGGGCAGTGGACCGGGCTGGGCTCAGCCCCAGACCAAGGGTCAGCGTAACAACCCTTCTCCTCTCTCCCGATCGCAATCTAAACGCTAGGAGAGAGAGAGAAAAATGGCGGGAGCTTCAGGAGCTCTAAACCCTAGGCTCTTGTGGGCGATCCTGCTGCTAGTGGCCCTCGGGCTGGCCGCTTACGTAGTAGCTCCTCCTCTCTATTGGCACCTCGCGGAAGCCCTCGGGCGATCTTCGTCGTCTTCGTCTTCGTCTTCGTCTTGTCCCCCTTGCTCCTGCGATTGCTCGTCTCGGCCTCTGCTCTCGCTTCCTGAAGGTAACTTTTAGATCTCTACGGGATCTGGATGGATTTTGGATCGTGAATCTGGATGGATTTTGGATCGTGAAGTTAGTTAGTTTGTTGATTTAGGTACGGTTGCTGATTTTTATTTTTATTTTTTGTGTTTGCAGCATTGAGGAATGTTTCATTCACAGGTCAGTAGATTTCTTCTACCTTTAGCAAAGTTTAGATTTCTTTAAACTAAATTGCTGGTCACTATAGTAATAATGCTTGTTTAAAAAATAGATCAGTTAGTGTTCTAGGTGAAAGGATATTACTCATCTGAGTATACACAATTTCTGAACTTTTTATGGTGCTCGTAAGAAAAGGATACTGGGGGGTGTTCCTGAGTAACACGAGAACTATTTTTTTTCCTTTCTTTTTGGGCATTTTATGATGGCAATCTTCACGAAATCTTGTCAGCTGGCAAGTTGGTTGCAAATGATAAAACTTCATCAAATTTTCATAGAAGATTATTAGCATGAGGTTGAGCTAGGGGTGCATTCGGTCCGGATACGGCTCGGATATGATGCTTACCATATCCATATCCGCTTACCCATCTCGGATACGGATACGGATATGGATACTGATATATCTCGGTAAGGAAAATTCATAACCATATCTGTTAAAATCGGATACGGTTACGGATATACATGCGGATATATAAGCGAATACGCATGCTGATACAAAACGGATATGAGAAAACTAGATAATATTGAGAAAAACATAGTTCATGTGATAAAAAAGAGTTTGTTAATATGTTCATTATAACTAAAAAGCTAAGATTAGACATCTTGATCATCAAAATTAACCACAAATCCATAATCTAAGAATTAAAACTAGGGGTTTTTGCTTCTAGGCCCACTTGTTTACCATGATTTATCTATAAACCCAATAAGTTATATTTGTATCCTTGAACCCAAATAACTTTATGTATTTATCTCTAAACCCAACTTCTAAAATACAATACATACATATGTGGGCGCCCCATAAAATTTTTTAAAAATCCAAATTTACCCCTCTCTCATACCTCCTGGGTTCTTATTTATGTGGGGCCCTTAAAAAAATTTGAAAAATTATATTAATTGATTTATTTATGGGAGAGAGAAGGGAAAACCGGCTCCTGCTTCTCCTACGCCTTCATTCATGATGTCTTGGTGAGGAGAAGCAGGGAGAGGCTGTCGTCCCTCTTCTCTCTCTCTCTCTCTCTTAATTTCCCAATTACTTCCTCTCTCCCTCTCTCTCTCTCTCTCTCTCTCTCTCTTAATTCCTCAATTAATTCCCCTCTCTCAACCATTATTTCATTCATCCACTCCTCTAAACCCATCAATGAATTCTTAACCACTCTTCTAAACCCATTAATGCGTGGAGATTCATCACTTTGATTGAAGGTATAATTTTGTACTTTAGTCAATTATGAAAATTATTTTCCATTATTTTGCATGAATTCATAAAATTAGTTTAATTTGTTATCTTTGATGAAATTTTAGTTAAATTTGATTTTAGCCAACCACTCATTAATTTCACATTAATTTATCATTTTATTCACGAAAATTATTTCTCAACCACTTATTAATTGCACATTATTATTTCACATTAGTAATCTCACATTATTATTTCACATTAATTTCTCATTTTATTCATGAAAACTATTTCTCAACCACTCATTTTATTGTTAGTTAAATTTGATTTTAGTTGTCTATCTTTGATGAAATTATCCATAAATTTATTTATTTTTTGTGACAAATATAGATGGATGAAGAATTGTACTGTGCATTGACGGATTTTAGAGGAAATAATCACTTTTTGAAATTAAATGTCAATGGGAGTTATAATGATTTGGCGGTTGCGGTGCAAAGTCTAATTGCTTGTAGTGCAAACATTATGCACTTGACTTACAAAGTCCCATGCACACAAGAGATTTATGTGCATGTATGTGATGATGATGATGTCTCAATAATGTTCAATATTCATCGAAGTTGCAAGGAGAATATAGTAATTATGAAAGTTGAGATGAATCGAGATGTATTATTTGGGCAACAATCTAATACCGTCCATATAAGGTAACTTACACTTTTGATACACTTTTATATTTTTACCGTCAATTCTAAGGTTCTAACTTTATTTAACTCTAGTACATTTTTCTATGCAGAAATCCGTACATCCCCTCTATTGAAGAACCAGCTTCTAATTCACAAAATCATTCATCTTCACAAAACATGCCTTGGGAAGTTGGGAGCTCTAGTATGATTCTTATTGCATGGCACAATGCAATAAGAAGTGTTGGTCAAGAATTTGATGATGTTGAGCATTGTCGACGGAGTTTAAGTAATTACTCTATTGCATGAGGTTTTAATTTTGTGTTTGTAAAAAATGAACCCAAAAGAGTAACAGTAAAATGCAAGGCCGCAAATTGTGAATGGATGGTTCATTGCACCCGTCGTAGAGATAGTGATCGATTCTATGTAAAAGAAATTCGTTGTTCTCATAGTTGTTTGGGAGGAGGCATATGAGAGGAAGGATATAGACGGGCATCTCGTAAATGGAATGCTAATCATCTCAAATCCATCTTGAAGGAACAACCTACTTATCGCGCAATTGATTTTCAGAAGAAGCTTAAAATGGAATTTGGTTTGGACATCCCTTATCATAGAATTTGGTGGGGAAAAGAGCTAGCTCAACGTGAATTGTATGGTGATACTAAATATTCATATGACCAACTCCGATGGTACAAGGATAAAGTTATGGAAACTAATCCGGGATCAATTGTTCACTTAGATCATGAAGATGAAAGATTTACAAGAGTATTTGTGTCTTATTATGCTTGTTGGAAGGGATTTATGGAGGGATGCAGGCCAATGTTGTTCTTGGATGGTACACATCTTTTTGATAGGTATAGTAAATGTCGATCTAATCAAAAATTACATTAATGTCTTATTCTTTATAATAACATGCTATTATTTCATTTTTTAATAGGTATAAAACATGCTATTATTTCATTAAAACATGCTATTATTTTATTTTTTATAGGTATAAAGGAACCTTACTTGCCGCAACTGCTCTTAATGGAGATGGGGGAATGTTTCCCGTAGCAATTTGCATATGCGGGACGGAGAATGAGAGTAATTGGGAATGGTTTTTGGAATGCATTCGAGACATTCTCTTCAATGATGAAGATCCATATACTCCAGATGATGAGTTGGTTTTGATCGAAATATTTTCCTTGGTCACATCACTCTTATTGTATTCGTCATCTTTTAGCTAATTTTAAGAATAACTTATCAAAAAAAGGCATTACGCCACCTTTACGAGATGAATGTGTGCAAACTATGAAGAGAGCTGCTTATGCATGCACTTATCATTCATATAACAATGAATGCAACGAGCTACGGAACAAATCAGAGATTGCCTATAATGAAATGTTGAGGATGAGTCCAGAAAATTGGGCTAATTGCTACTTTTAAGGAAAAAGGTTAATATTTTAGTTTATGCAAACTTTATTTGCTAATCATTTAAATATATGTATCACTATACTGACTATTTATTGATATGCGTGTAGATATGAATGGTTGACATCAAACCTAGCGGAGTCATTCAATTCTTAGATTAAAGAAGCTCGTTACTTGCCAATTACCCAAACAATTAATAATATTCGCAAGAAAATGATGAAGATGAGTTTTGAAAGGCGGGAGGCATCCCAAAAGTGGAACACAGTATTTGTTCCTACTGTGGAAGAGCACCTCATTCATATCAATGAGCAATCACGTTGTCATTTTTCTACTCCTACTACAGGAAGGTATGAGGTATATGATTTCCCCACTGTGGAAGTAAATTTGAACGATCGCACATGCACTTGTCGGGAATGGCAAGTAGTCGGATTACCTTGCAAACATGCTGCTACAGGAATTCGACAAAATAACGATGTTCTTTACTCCTATATTTCTCACTACTTTAGTGTTGAGACATACCGCAAATGCTACTCATTTCCTATATACCCAATTCCTGATGATGACAAGCCACATATAGATGATGAAAGTATGGTGATTCGGCCGCCAACAACAACAATTCTTCGTGGAAGACCAAGAACAAAGCGCATTCCTTCAGGATTGAATCCCCGTAAAGAGTTAAAGTGTAGTAGATGTCAACAGTACGGTCACAACCGTAGAACATGTAGACAACCGATTGCAGACTAAATTGGCTTTATATTTCATATTTTTTGTAACTTGTAAGTGTCATACTTTTGTAGTACACGCTATACTTTTGTGTAAGTGGCATATTTTTGTAATACACGCCATACTTTTGTGTAAGTGTCATACTTTTGTAGTATATGCCATACTTTTGGATCTATATGTGCCATACTTTTGGATCTATATGTCATAAATATGTTTGTTATGTATTTTGTATACTTTCAGTTTATCCCGCTATACTTACATATTATCCCGCTATACTTTTAGTTTATCCCGCTATACTTACATATTATCCCGCTATACTTTCAGTTTATCCCGCTATACTTACATATTATCCCGCTATATTTACATATTATCCACTATACTTTCAGTTTATCCCGCTTATACTTACATATTATCCCACTATACTTTCAGTTTATCCCGCTTATACTTACATATTATCCCTATACTTTCGCTTTATCCCGCTTATACTTACATATTATCCCGCTTATACTTACATATTATCCACTATACTTTCAGTTTATCCCGCTATACTTTCATATTTTCCGCTATACTTACATATTATCCCATTATACTTACATATTATCCCATTATACTTACATATTATCCCATTATACTTACATATTATCCGCTATACTTTCAGTTTATCCCGCTTATACTTACATATTATCCCTATACTTACATATTATCCCGCTTATACTTACATATTATCCCGCTTATACTTTTAGTTTATCCCGCTATATTTACATATTATCCATTATACTTACATATTATCCCACTATACTTTCAGTTTATCCCGCTATACTTACATATTATCCCGCTATACTTTCAGTTTATCCCGCTATACTTTCAGTTTATCCGCTATACTTTCAGTTTATCCCGCTATATTTACATATTATCCCATTATACTTACATATTATCCCTATACTTACATATTATCCCACTATACTTTCAGTTTATCCCGCTATACTTTCGGTTTATCCACTATACTTACATATTATCCCGCTATACTTTCGGTTTATCCACTATACTTACATATTATCGCAAAGTATACCTTTGTATGCATTCACAAAAGATTCACACAACCTGAACAACTTTCTAAACTAATAACTGAAACCACAAAAACATTCACACAATAAAAATTACTTGAAACGATACAAATAATGCCTTAAATGAATTAACTTGAACAACGTGACAATATATACATTTCTCAAACCCTTCAAGTAAGATGAATAACCAGAAACCATACAATATTATAAAATCTGATACCATACAAGCTGAACCTAAACAAACTATACAACATTTATCGAAGTATATCAAAAAAAAGTGCGTCATTTTTATCTTCTCGATGGCTTTCTCCGCTGATAAGTGCATTGGCTCCCCATGCATCAATTACGCTTTTAGCTGCACATAGAGATTGCTGTAAATTAATCTTGAGATGGCCTTAACATAACTGAATGATATCATATAGTCAGCAGTGAAAATTTTGGATATAGACTTTGTCTGCCTGTGCCTGCAAGGATATCAAAACAAATATAATGGTCAACGTGATGACAAATACACTGTTTCACTGGATCTTGAGAAATAGAATTGTCAATTACACCCTTAACAATAGCTAAAATACATAAAGTCAAGTTGGTAATGTGCAAATCTTCAAATAAAAGCCTCCATCCAAACTAAACAAGATACATACAGTACATAGGATTAAAGGGCTTTAGACTTACCAGAGCTCCTCAACAACAACAACACAATCTGCAAGATTTCTTCGAGTTCTGTAACTCTTGTAAACCTTTTGAAGCTTCGCATTCTAAGAAGATGATCTCCCTTCAGATAAAAATAGAGCTACAATACGAGCTCTATGTCTCGCACAATCCTTTTGGTCTATTGAAATTGATTGATAGGAGACGATGCTAAACATGTATGACATCAAAAAAACCCCGCAATCTAGACTACTGCAAGTACAAATATAAAAGGTTTTTTAGATTCAATATATAATTTCTATGTGTCAACCCATACAGAAAAATAACAACATACGAATAATGAAATTACACTAACCCACGTTGGCGAGGGACATCAGCACTTTCTATCTCATGACAAGAACTGATATCCAAATTCCATTTATCGGGAATGGGGGACATCAGTTTCACTCTAAAATCAGTAGCGTCGGACATGTATCCACGGAGAGAGGAGTAATGATAAAACCTTTTGTCCTTTACAGATAATACCAACATGTGCCAATGAAATGAAGTTAAAAGTGAAAAAATAATCTTATCAAGTTCAAGGAAACGTATAGTCATTATTGACTTAAACACACGTTCTACACTTGACGGATTATTTTTATTAATGCATCTCTACAAAAATAAAGATAAGATAATTTTTTAGTATTTAAGACAACATTGGAATACTACTTATAAGCTAATCGGATTTGTACTTACGGTTACCAATGGACTACAGATGTGTATGTCCTTTGCATAGTTTGGCTTCTCCTCCATCAACCTATTTAGAAGCACCACATATGAGGCTATGACCTGAAATGTACATAATAAAATTATAATAATTAGACTTATATACTCCAAATGTGTATCGTATGAAGCATGAAAAAAACAGGTACTTACATCATAACTAATTGCATCTCCTTTAAGTAATTTGAATGCATCTTTGCGGGTTAACCAAGCATCATTAGATGTCCACACAAATGTCTCCCTACATATGAAATAACTTAGTAAATATGTTAATAAAAAAATGATATACAAGTGATAAAATGGGTTTTTCGAATTCCTTACATGGGCATATTTTTGTCCTTCCAAAACTCATCGAGGAGTTCTCTCTCATTATCCTTTACTTCCTTCCTTCCCGGATAAATTGGTACTCCTTTTCGATTAGCAAGTGGGACAAAGGGTGAACGCAAAGATGGTCCAGCAAGCCGAGATCTCGAGAGGACTGTTCTTTTGATGGAAGGGGTTTTACGATTGCCTTGAATCACCGGAATATCGCGTGGGCTAAGAACAAAGACATCATCATCCACTTCCATTGAAACCATGGACATTTCGTCAATAGCACCATCTCCACCATCATCTTGATCTACATTCATTGCATCACCATCTCCATCTCCGTCATTTCCCTCATCTCCATCACCATCAACCTTCGCATCTCCACCAACATCCTCATCTACATCGCCACCATTCCCCTCATCTCCGACTCCACCATCATTTTCACCTTCTCCTACATCTCTATCATCATCCTCATCCCTGTCATCCTCCTCATCTCCGTCATCACTATCAACATCCTCATGCTTTCCACCAAATATTTCTCTCTTCATCTTCAAGAGAAGGTCTAATTCCACTTTTTTATCGTGTACGAGCTTATCCAAATCAGCTTCACAGAGTACCTACATGTAAGTAAGCCAAGTCCAGTTAAATCCATTGATGAATATCAAATATAAATTATTTTCTAAAAGCTACCCATGTCAAACAAGTTTATAAAGTATAAGTCATGGAGCTATTAGCTATAGCTAACAGAGAATAAATATATGCAGAAACTTTTATTTATAGGCAACAATTCTTATGACTTGAATCAACTAAATACATACACAGAGGAAACACAATGATCCACAATAAGTTCAATTTTAGAGAAAAACACATTAAAAATTAAACAAATCAATCATTATACCTTTCCCTTGAATTATGTAGTGGCAACTTTTGTAGTGGCAGCGGCGGTAAGCCTCTCATGAAATTCCTCGGCCCTCGGGTTATTAGCACACATATTAATTGTAGCCGGGTCTCTAACTAAATCCTATGCCGCATTCCTTCGTAAAGTTTTTGGACACTTGTCGAAGCTTAGCATGGGTGGTAGTGATTCAGCTCCTATGCGAACGCTCAATGCCCCGACAAGCTCATAAAACCAAATCTGTCAAAATATGGAAATTTTAGCGGAACAATATATATAACTAAATGACATAAATATATAAAATGGAAAATGACATAAATATATAAAATGTTAACTTACCATCAAAACCGAGGCAAAACCGCCCATATAACCACCTTTAGATCGTTTTCCCGTGGACCTCTTAGTGACCCAACTCTTAGCCTTTTTCATCTCAGTCCGCAACACATTATATACTACTTCAGCCCAATTATACTCCTTAAGAGTGTCTAATTTCTCAGCATATCTAAATACAAATAAAGGACAACCCCAATTACTTTGAGGGCATAATATAAAGCCTATAATGAAAGCCACAAGCATATGTGGTAACATAGGATCTCTACGCTCAGCCATCTCCTCGATAAGTTCACCCATCCTATCTCGTCTAGCACACACAACCTTCTTCTTTCCCTCATCAATATTTTTCTTTCCTCTTCTAGTCCTACGCTTCCCATCCTCCTTAATTTCTGCCTTTGTCCTAAATGAAAGTACGAGTTTGTAGAGTGTCTCACGATCATTTCTACGAGACCTCGTATCTATTATTGATCCTTCCATCGGAAGACCCGTAATCCGCCCAACATCTTCAACACCAAAGTAGGTCCATTTCCCTCCAATTTTGAATCTACTTTTTTCAACATCAAACACTTCCAATAGGCAATCAACTAGAAGTGGCTGCATTGGAATATTGGGAACATCAAGATATCCATAGAATGGGGTATCAAAAAGGGTCGTCCGATAATCCTCCAACAATGTGGACGGAATACGGTTTTGAATTAAGTCCCGGAAGTAGACCACATTGGATGGTATTCTGACTACTTCCATAGCCATAGGTTTACTACAAACAATGTACAACATAAATCAACTTTAGTATTATATCAAGGTTATACTTTTATTCATGGCAATAAAGAGCAAAGCTAACAAATACTTGTGCAATTCAGATTACACAGAAGTGAAGTGGGGCTGCCAATATTATAGTTGCAATTTACTAGATTCTGACTTATGACGATAGTTACAGAGACAAGAAATAAAATATCATTTCTTTAAATATTGCCATATAAAGTTGAACTTATACAGAACTTATATAAAAATTCCCTCTCCTGGTTACCTTATCATGTACACAAAAATTCACTTGATTAACACAAATCTAGAAATGATGGCATGTTCGTGCAATTAAACAGAAACAAGATGAAAATTTCCACTTGAACTTGGGATAAATTATAGCCAAGACCAGCAACCAACCAAATTCTGGCTAAAAAATTTCAGATTTCTAAAAGGCAACTATTTTTAGCCAAGAACAACCAACCAAACCAAATCAATTTCAGATTTCTAAAAAGCATCAATGCTCGGTTAGGGCATTTTAATTTACAATAGAATGCTAAAAAAAATAATTTAACATGTTTATTACCTCTACCGGCAGGAGAGGCACTGGAGATGGTGGCGGCAAGCAAGCAAACCGCTGGAGGAGGAGGCGGCGACTCTAAGGTGATGAATCGCTAGAGGCGTCGGGCTAATTGGGGAAATCTTGGGGGAAATCTTGAGGAGAAGAGAGGAGATGAGAATGGAGAAGCAACCAGAGAGCGGAGAAGAGAGAACGAGATTTTTTGAGGCTGTTTAGGTTAGGGCACGGAGAGGAGAACGAATTCGTGAGATTTTCGTGAGATTTTTGGGGCGAGAGATGAGACCGACGAAATCGTGAGATTTTTTCAGTTCTTCGGTTAGGGCACGGAGAGGAGAACGAAGCAAGAAAGTGAGATTTTTTTGGGTTTTTTGGTTAGGGCATGGAGAGGAGAACAGAGCAAGCTGAGGAGATTTTTTGGGATTTTGCAGTGAGGACACGGAGAGGAGAGGAGAACGGAGAAAGAGGAGAGAGATTTTGATTCAAGTGGGGGTATTGAAAGGGGTGTTTTGGGCTTTTAACAGTGTAAATGTATAAATACAAGATACTCTACTTCTAAATTATACAATTTGGGTTTAAAGGTAAATACAAAAAGCTGATTGGGTTCAAAGATACAACCTAAAGATGTTGGGTTTATTCATAAATCAGGGTATACTTTTGGGTGTAGAAGCAAAAACCCCTTAAAACTATCGTAAGAGTATGACTAATATGTATTCGGATATTTCGGATACGGATACGGATATTTCACTACAAAACCATATCCGTAACCATATCCTATCCGTTATAGATTTGAGTAACCATATCCGTATCCTAACGGATACGGTTACGTATATTTTCTCGGATACGGATACGGTTTAACACCCTTAGGTTGAGCTCTATAATTTAACCTTATTTTCGTGATACGGGGCTGGGATGATAATGGACAAATGGGTGTCTTGCAAGTTGATACCCTCATCGAAGTTTATGTGGTATGTGTTAGACATACATGGACACCATGAAATTTTGATGAATTTCCATGGTCAAACTGCTCTTTTTAGATTTTTGATTATGGAGGTGCAGATGTTCCCTTGCTTCATGAGAATTTGACATGGCAGACACGGAACAACATGTATCAATATCCTGCAACTTTACTTGTGTCATTCAACCTTAAGTTTAAGATAAGTACCTTAAACTAATGATTTCTATGTTCAAAGGCTTTGGTAAAACCAATAACATGTTTGGAATCATGTGTTCCCACTAGAACTGCTCTTAACCTCCTATCCTCCTATAAGTTTTACTCCATAAACAAAGTTGGTCATTCCTGAATTGGACACCATACATATATGTGTGTGTGTATAGCAATATGGAGGAACTTGGTACTAATCACAAGTTTTTGTGCTTGGTAGTGATGTGGCTCATTCCCATCCACTCACTCAAATGGGGGACCACATTCACATTGGTTAGAGAGTGGATGAGAATGAGACCTCACTACCAAGCACAAAATTTGTGCTTGGTACCAAATTTCTACATTTTTCTTTTATATATATATATATATATATATATATATATATATATATATATATATATATATATATATATATATATATATAGTAAAGTTCTATAAACTTAAGTGGATATGAGCACTTGTCCACCAACTTTTTATCCCTTCATTATGCTTTGAGATTTGTGCTACACGTCAAGGCTATCTTTGAGATTTGTGTCTTGATTTGTATCACATGCTAGCACAAATCTCAATACAAAATCAATGAATAAAAAGTTAGTGGATAAAGGACTCATATCCACTTAAGTTTATAGGAGCTTTACTATATATATATATATATATATATATATATATATATATATATATATATATATATATATATATATATATATATATATATATTAAAGAGAAAAAGGGTACACGGTAGGTACAAATCAATAATCTGCTGTAGTTGTTTGTTACTGTAAGTGTACTGTCTGTATGTCATATTTGATTCTGATTTCAAAAATTCCATGGATTAAACATTTGAATCTGGTAGCATTACTAAAATTGTACGAATCAAAAAAATCTGAATCTTGTAGCATAAGAATATTATGTGGTTCACCCACTTCAAACACAAAACGGAAATCCTTTTCTTCATTTCTGTATTTTATCATAGAATAGCATCATCAGATGAGCTTGGAATGGTACGTAGCAGCAACTAAAGCCAGCGTTCACTTGCACATTATCATTATTGATGATCCATAATCATGCCAGGGATAGGTAATGCTTCACAAATTGGAATCTGGATCGTTCATTTATATACTTAAAACTTGAAGTAGCTCTAAAATTTTGTTTGCCTTATGACTCGTGCGTGTATATAAACTTGACCAAAAGGATGACGTTTTGAGTATTATTTGCTGGATAAAACTTTAACATTATCCAATTGTTATCTGTGTCATCTCAATACTTCTCGCACTATGTAGTATTCTCTTCAGACTGTTCAAAGCGTGACCAAGAGGTGAGTGAAGACATGGAGAAGAACTTCACGGATCTTCTCTCCGAAGAAGTAAAACTAAAAGAAGCAGAGGCAGCAGAATCCCAAAGACGTGCTGATGTGACACTGCTCGAGGCCAAGAAGTTGGCGTCTCAGTATCAAAAGGAGGCTGACAAGTGCAGCTCAGGCATGGATACCTGTGAAGAAGCGAGGGAAAGAGCAGATGCTACGTTATTAGAACAGAAGAAATTGACTGTAATGTGGGAGATGAGAGCTCGGCAAAATGGGTGGAAACAAGGGAATGTAAAATCTCATTCTTCTTCTTGAGAAAAGATAATTGATTACTGGTTATTGTTTTGGTTGCTGCTGACAGAGCGTAACACAGGTTAAATGAGTACTAGCCATAGAGGAAAAGCTGCATTATACTTTGTTTTGTTATATTAGTGCAACAGTCTGTTGTCTGGTCTTAGATACACGATTTGCAGTTAACCCATTGTTATACTATATTTTATTTGATTTTAGGGTTAATTGCGAACACACCCCCTGTAGTATCACTGAGTTGCACTTACTACTCACTCATGTAGTATTGTTTGTTGCGTTTACACCCCCTAGGAACCAAACTCCCTCTAACCAATTTTTCAAAAGGCCTTTTTTAAAAATTTCTTCAAAAATCAATGACAAAAAATATACATGTCCAACTCATATACCTACCAAGAATAACTTCATCAAAACTCCAATTGTAATTTTTCTCCCCAATAAACAACAA
This sequence comes from Asparagus setaceus, assembly GCA_012295165.1. Lineage (NCBI taxonomy): Eukaryota > Viridiplantae > Streptophyta > Magnoliopsida > Asparagales > Asparagaceae > Asparagus > Asparagus setaceus. The sequence goes on from CM022702.1 coordinate 23,622,091, forward strand.
TGAAGAGAAATTGGGATGAGGGGGTAAATTAGCAAATATCTAAATTTAGTGATTAAACCTGCAAAATTTGAATTCCTTTGGGGGTTTATAGCCAAAGAGCCCCTATAAATACCAAGTGAACTAGCCCTAGATTTCCCAGACGCTGGGTTGAAGCGGCGAAAGGGGCACAGCAACAAACGAGAGCGGGAGAGAGCTCTTGAAGCGGCGGGCGACGAATTAGGATCGAAAGAATCGCATGTGGAAACGAAAACAAACCCCAAGCGAAGATCCAATCGCTGAAATAATTACGGCTAATGATGCAGTTTTTGTTAGTTTTCAATCTGAACGATTCAAGATCCCCTCGAGATTCCGCTGCTCGAGCTCTCTCTCTCTCTCTCCTTGATTTGATTGTTTGCCCTCTCCCGCCGTCTTCAACCTAGCTCGGCCTCGTGATGGATCTACGCGGCAAGCTGAGTGCCGCTCTGAAGGCTAATCTTTCGAGATTCGAGGTCCTCTGCTTCCTCGATTGTATAATACTTTGAAATTAGTCCCTCAAATCATTGAATTTGCTATTTAGTCTCTTGATTTAAGGGTAAATTTCAGTAAACCCCCAATAATCAACGGAGAGCTCGAGCTCTCTTGTATATTGGATTCGGTCTGCTGATGATTTTTATGGTATATAAGTGCAAAGGTGGTGAAACTATAGGGTATTTAAGTGCTATGCAGTCTATCAAAAAAAAAAAAAAAGGGAAAAGAAAAGATAAAGAAAACATGTAAATGCCGAGTTACTGACCCTAGTTTTTCTCAGACGCTGGGTTGAAGCAGCAAGAGGGGAGCAGCAGATACAAGAGAGCTCTCGAAGCGGTGGATGACGACTTGGGATCAGTAATCGCGTGTGGAAATGAAAACAAACCCCAAGCGAAGATTCAATCGCTGAAATATTTATGGCTATGATGCAGTTTTGGTTAGTTTTCAATCTGAATGATTCGATGTCCTGAAGATTACGCTGCTCGAGCTCTCTGTTTGCTTGTTTGTCCTCTCTTCGTCTTCAACCTAGCTCGGCCTCGTGATGATCTTTATGCGGTAATGTTAGTGCTGCACTGAAGGCTTATTTTCTTTTCTCCAAATTTAATTTGGGTATTTTTGATGTTGATCTAGGGGTGCCAAAAAATATCCATATCTGCAAATTATATCCGTATCTTACCGGAAGAATATGATTACAGATACGGATATGTAGCGAAATTATCTAAATCCATATCCGATATATTTTAACATATGTTGATTATACAATTTTGAGGTTAATTTGGATGATCAAAAGATCTAATCTTAATAGGTATCATGAATATATTAATGAACTCTTTTATAGAGATGAGCTCCAAACTTTTTATCCACTCATCTTGTGTTTAGATTTGTGCCATCAAGAGATGCACAAATCTCAAAAAGGCTCTTCATATCTTTTATGGATCCCAAGGCAAAATCAATGGATAAAAAAGTTGGTGGACAACTATTTCCTATCAACTTTAGTTTATAGGAGCTTTCTTTTATATCATATGGACTATAATTTTTTCAACCTTATGTGGTTTCCTCGTTTTGTATCTGCATGTATATCCATGTATACACCGTATGTATGGATAAGAGGTTTTCTGTACCCGTGATTGGTATTTGGATGGTGATATGAAAAGTATCATATACGAGCCGTATCTGAACCGTATCGGAACCGTTTGCACCCCTACATTAATCCCTCAAATTTTCAATAATTCCATCTTTGAAATTGGCATACTTCCATCAAATTTTAAGGGGTCTTGCAATTTGGTCCCTAAATCTTTTGATATTTTGAAGTTAGTTCCAAATCTAGGATGAATGAGAGCTCTTGAAGATGTGGATGAATGGTGAAATTTTTGTTTTTCTTGGAGATGTGGGGTACCGAAACCTGTACCTCTCGCATGCAAAGCGAGCACTCTCCATGTGAGCCAACTCTGAAATATTCAAGGCTATGATGCTGTATTTGTTAGTCTTCAGTCTGAAGACTCTGAACAATTCAAGATCATGAAGTTTCTGCTGCTTGAGCTCTCTTTTTGATTGTTTGCTGCTGTTTCGTTGTCTTCAACCAATTTGGGCCTTGTTTGATATTTTGAAATTAGTCCCTCAAATCATTGAAATTGCTATTTAGTCCCAAGATCAGTTATAGTATTGAACTGTCATCAATTGGGTATAAATACTGTCACATATTTCAGTAGACCCCCAACAAGTTTAACCATTTTTTCAAAGTTACTACTCTTCGCAAATTCTAGGTTGAGGGCGGCGAAATGGGAGCAAAATAATCAATCGAGAGCTCTTGAAGCGGCAGATGAACTGGGATCAACAATCGCATGTGGGAATTAAGACGGACCCCAAAGCGAAGATTTGATCTCTGAAATAAATATTGGCTATGATGCAGTTTTTGTTTAGTTTTCAATTTGAATGATTCAAAGATCCCGAAGATTCTGCTGCTCGAGCTCTCTTTTTGATTGGATTGTTTGGCCTCTTGTCATCTTCAACCTAGCTCGGCCTAGCGATGAGCTTTATGTGGTAATCTGAGTACCGCTCTGAAGGCTAATTGTCGTGCTTGGAGATCATCTACATCCTTGGTTGTATAATATTTTGAAATTAGTCCCTCAAATCATTGAATTTGCTATTTAGTCCCTCAGATTTAATTCTATGACACTTTTAAGGGTAAATTTCACTAAACCCTCAATAACTTTGGCCACATTACTGGCCCTTCCCAAATGCTAGGAAGAGGGTGGCGAAATGGGAGCAAACTAATCAATTGAGAGCTCTTGAAGCGGCAGATGAACTGGGATCAACAATGCATGTGGGAATTAAGACGGACCCCAAAGCGAAGATTTGATCTCTGAAATAAATATTGGCTATGATGCAGTTTTTGTTTAGTTTTCAATTTGAATGATTCAAAGATCCCGAAGATTCTGCTGCTCGAGCTCTCTTTTTGATTGGATTGTTTGGCCTCTTGTCATCTTCAACCTAGCTCGGCCTAGCGATGAGCTTTATGTGGTAATCTGAGTACCGCTCTGAAGGCTAATTGTCGTGCTTGGAGATCATCTACATCCTTGGTTGTATAATATTTTGAAATTAGTCCCTCAAATCATTGAATTTGCTATTTAGTCCCTCAGATTTAATTCTATGACACTTTTAAGGGTAAATTTCACTAAACCCTCAATAACTTTGGCCACATTACTGGCCCTTCCCAAATGCTAGGAAGAGGGTGGCGAAATGGGAGCAAACTAATCAATTGAGAGCTCTTGAAGCGGCATATGAATTGGGATCAATGGTCACATGTGGAAATGAAGATAACCGGAAGCGACGATTTTGATCTCTGAAACATGTATTGACTGTGATGCAGATTTTGTTTAGTTTTCAATCTGAATCATTCTAAGATCCTGAAGATTCTGCTGCTCGAGCTCTCTTTTTTATTGGATTGTTTGTCCTCTCGTCGTCTTCAACCTAGCTTGGCCTCATGATGATCTTTATGCGGTAATCTGAGTGCTGCTCTGAAGGCTAATTTTTGTTTCTCCAAAATTTATTTTTTAATCCTTTTAGCACCTTTTTTTTTCATACTCTAATTGTTTTCAAAATTTCTACTTTTCTTGTCGAATTAGTAGTTATTTCTAAACTCGAGAGGAGGGAGCTTGAATGGGTTCTAGGCATTTGAAGCATAATCAATTCTATAGTTGTTGATTCTTGTTGATTTAGATGAATATTAGATGGCATTGTTTTAAACTCTTTTGTTTTATGTTCTGTTGAGGACTTGAGATCATTCATTTTTAGATATATCTTCTTTGTTTTGCAAGACCATGTAAAGTACATGTAGCAACAACACCTACGTTTTTTTATGAATTATTAGAATTATGAATTATCAGAGTAAGTCTACTGCCTACAACAAGCATATTAACTTGTCATTGGCAGAGAGCCTCAAGCCTTGACATTTTCTGCAACTCTGTGAGGTAAGTTCTAACTTAATCCTTTTTTTTGCCTTTTAGGTTTATGTTATGCGCGACCATGGTAGCTTTTGAGATAGGGTCTATATATGAATGAGTTTTGTTTATTACCAATAGCCACGTGTAAAACAAAGGAGGGGAAAAAATGATGAAAAAAAAAAAAAAAACTGTTTAGAGATAATTGCTTTCTGTTCCAATGCATACAACTTGCGCCCAAAACTAAAAGAGCTTTAATGTTAATGCTAATAAGATTTGCATTCACCTCAAAATATTTGCATGCTGATGCAATTATTTTTATCCTTCAATTGTGTAGTTAACCTCTTGAATGAAAGCAGCAACAGGTTCAGTTTGCCCTGATTAGAATACGTATTTGACATGTTATAGAAAACTTGAGAATGGGATGGATAGATTGCTACTAACCTATCATGGACTTGATCATTACCTTTGAATATGATTGAGGTGATTCTAGGGGAAGTTGAATCCAAGGTAAGTAGAAGGAATGATTCATTGAAAAGAGGAATCAAGCTTCTTCGGTGAAGATGATTGCAAGTTCCAAAGGATTGTAAGTTTGATGGAGAATGGGCTTATATGAACTTTACTACACTCAGTCATTGTACTTTACTATTACCATAGTGCAATCTACCTGGTTCAACTGTTGTGGATAATTGTGTCATTTTGGCTTTTGTTATTTTTCTATTCCTGTGCCAGAATGAATTTGGGGACAGGGTAGACCCTCCTCTGACTCTGTAAGAGGAAGAAGTTGCTTAGATCAATCTATTAATAGAATATATTATAACGTATGAAGAGTAATTAGGTCTTTCTAGTATCGCTTTCCAATAAAATTAGAGTTTAGCATCACGGCTTCTAGTCCGAGTGCAAAATACATTTGGAAAAAGGGTAGACTCTGTAAGAGGAAGGCGTTGCTTAGATAGGTCTACTGATATAACAGATTATTATCATCTACAGAGAGTATTAGATTCTTCTAGGTTTTCTTTCCAATAAAATTAGATTTTACTATGTAATGTTGGTCATGGACTCATGGTGATCTTATATGTTGGTAGAGCAAGTTAATGTTCATAACATTCCACGATGGAGCCCAATTTATTCTCCCAGTTCCTCCAATTTGAGGTTGATAATGCCGCAGCTACGAGCAATGACATTTAAAGATGATCAAAAGAGTGGATTTCTGCATGTACTGTTAAAGAGTTGAAATCGAGATTGTGGCTGGTATTTTGCAATTTGAGGTGTACACCTTCCTTGCACTTTCATTTCATCTATTTACAATTTCTCAGAGTTTCTGGTTGTTTGTTTGTATGTACTTATACAGGATAGAGGTCTGATTTATATTTGATTTTTTGCCTGTCAGATTGAGAACTCAGAGGATATGGAGCCATTGGGATCCTTCATCATGATCAGTCTTAAGAAAATAAGGGATTTAAATCCCAGTTTGCAAAAGGCTTCAACCATTTGCTACAATTCCACTCCATTTGCATCTTTCCTCTTTATTTTTTATTATTGATCAGCTGATGCTGAATGTATTAAGAATTATGATAATGTATTATTTGATGTATCATCAGTAAGTTGGTGTAGTACTGTGGTTTTCTTGCATCAGGTGAGAAAACAAATAGTAGATTGGATAAAAGAAAACTGCAGAACCCAATAAATATATTATGTTTTTGTTTCGTTCCTGAAACTTCAGTCTCTTGGTTGTGTGTATGCTCATCCATGGAATTTGTTCTCCATGTGTCTTCTGCATTTAGGGTGGGCATATTTATGTTGTTTTGTGTGGACATATGTATGCTGCCTGCAGAAAATTGTTGTCCTTATGAAGAGTATAATTTTGTATCTTCAGTATTTGACAATAATGTAAACAGCATGTGCTGTGTGTCCTTAAGTATTCCTCCTGCCTGTATATGCATGGTTTTATGTGTACAGGATTTGCTCATTTTTCGATATTAATCTCAAATTTTCATATTTATATGCTTAATAACATTCCTAAGTCCTTTTTGAGTTGTTTAAATTACAAGATGAGAGGGTAGGATGCAGAAACTGCCTATTTCATTTACAATGAGAAACCTGTAATTTCTCCCCAAAACATTTTATAAAAAAATACTAACTTATAATATCGGAAAAAAGCAACTAATAAATACCCTAGACCCTTTCCCTCCACCGTTCAAAATTTTAAAAAACTCAACCACAGCGTACAAAAATACTAACCCCTCCATCTCCAAAATTTCCCCCAAAACCCCATGAAATCTCTCCACATCAACAAATTCTTAAAACTCCCAAAACCCAAACGCTCCTCTTCTTCCTCATTCTCCACAAACCCTAGCTCCAAATTCATCCCAAACCACCCAATCCTCTCCCTCATCCAACAAGCCCAAGCCCACAATCACCCAAACACCCTCAAATCCCTCCACGCTCATTCAGTCACCTCCGGCCTCATCTCCGACCCTTTCGCCGCTAGCCGAATCGTCCAATTCTTCCTCCAAACCCCCAACAGCCTCAACTACACCCTTGAAATCTTTCATTCCCTCAGAAACCCTGACGTCTACACCTGGAATCTGTTAATCTCTGCCCACATAGACCTCAACTTGCCAGAGGCCTCCATTGAGCTCTACTTCAAGTTGCGGGGCAGCGGGGCCCCGCCGAACAATTACACTTTCGCCCTTTTGGTGAAATCCTGTATTCATGGTAGGATTCAATTGGGGAGGTTGGCTCATGGGCAAGTGCTGAAATGTGGAGCTGAGGACTTGATTGTGATCAAGAACTCTCTCTTGAGAATGTACTGCAATCTCGGGGTTTTAGAGGATGCCCGGGTTTTGTTTAAGAGGAGTTTTTCGCTAGATTTGGTATCGTGGAATACTTTGATATCGGCTTATGGGAAGAATGGATATGTAGATCTTGCACGGGAGTTGTTCGATAGAATGCCGAATAGAAACTTGATTTCTTGGAGCGCCTTGATTGACGGGTACGGCAGAAAAGGAGATTTCTTCGAAGCGTTGAGGGTTTGGAATCGGTTTAAAACTGAAGGAATAGAGCCCGATGAGGTTATATTGGTGAGCGTATTAAAGGCGTGCGCACATTTGGGTGAGCTCGATCAAGGAAAATCAATACATTTATACACGGATCAATGTGATTATGGAAAGAAGGGAAATGTGATTCTAAAAACGGCTATTATAGATATGTACTGCAAATGTGGATGTATCGATGAGGCAATCAAATTGTTTGAGGCAGTCGAAATTGGCGATATCGTGATGTGGAATGCTATGATTAGCGGACTTGCAATGCACGGCGATAGCCAGAGCGCGCTTAATCTCTTCAAGAGAATGAAGCATGAGCATCCGACTCTGGTTCCAACTAAGTCGACATACATAGCTTTATTGTGTGCGTGCACTCACGCTGGAATGGTTGACGAAGGAATTGAGATATTTGAGTCCATGAAGAATCAAGGGATTGAGCCTCACAGAGAGCATTATGGGTGCATAGCTGACCTCTTGGGTCGAGCAGGGAGGCTGACGGAGGCAGAGGAGGTGTTGCTGAGTATGCCGATTGAGGCTGAGGCGCCGCAGTGGGGGGCATTGATGTCTGCGTGTCGAGTGCATAAAGATGTTGAGGTTGGTGAGAGAGTTGGGAGGAGGTTGATTGATAAGGAGCCGTTTGATGGAGGAAGGTATGTTATGTTGGGGAATTTGTATGGGGATGTAGGAGAGTGGGAGAAGGCAAAGGAGGTGAGGAGGGAAATGGAGAGAAAGGGGTTGAAGAAGGAGATTGGACATAGCTTGATTAACTAAGAGAATGTATATGAGTTTCTTAAAAGAATGAAAATCTTATGGAAATTGCACATATTTGGCTCAATCCTATATAATCAATGTCACATTTGCTCCATCCTTCAGCATCAAAATCACATCCAGGATCCGATGAAATATGAGTGTATCTGATATATTAACCATAGAAGCCAAGAGCCTTCTGGCAAAGCTTAATCAGACAGAAGAATGTAAATGAATTGACAACGCTCATGACATTTGTATGCACTTTGGGTTTTGGACATAATTGATACTGCATCCAAATTTAGAAAAACCGTACACAGATCTAATGCTATTCGATATTTGCACATAACAGAAGAACAAATAGGAGTTGCCAACTCTTTCTACGTTAGCCACAGCCAGCGGACAACAAATTTTTCAGCAACATTGAGATTACAGACCAAAAGCCAATAGTCATAAAAGTTGCATATTATTGAATGAGATTGCCAGATATTACAAAATAACCGACTCGCAGATTACATTATATCAAGATTCTACGATAAGAATTAATAAAATCCGTCTTGTATAACATCTGAGATTACTTGTAGCAGTTCTCCGTTTACCAATGAATCAAATTGTCAGCAGTACGATGCCATTTTGTTCCTGCTCCTAAAACACAGAGGAGCCACCTTTCAACTTGCCGGCCAATAAATCTTTTGCCTGATTGATCTTAGAAGCAAGATAATGACTTCCACCGCTGTCAGGGTGGTTAGCAACCATCACTCTCCTGTGAGCCTCTCTAATCTTTTCTATAGCAGCGTGCTCTCTGAAACAACGCCCAAACAAAATAAACATTAGAGATGGACATCTCATATAGCATCCGAACAAGTTGGGGAAGATCTGAACTTAATGGCAAGAAGGAAAATCTCATTGATAGTTCGGAGTCTTTGGAAAACTACAGTGGATTAAGTATGGAAGCCTTTTGTAGTAGATCAGATCTACGTCTATCTTCTTAATTGAATAGAGAGAGGAGGTGTTAATCCTATAATCTCCTTCTAAAGGAATAATATAAAGCAAAGGCTGCATCTGAACTAGCCAACGAATATGGGAGTAAGCACCCCTACATCCTTTGTTGCAGAGAAATCTCTACAACTCACCAGTCACAACTCCTCACTTAGTGGACCCCGTGAGTGATATTCATTATATAAATTATATAAAAAGTTATTTTAATTATGTGGTCCACTGAATGAGGCAATAGTATTAATCCACGTAACCAATTCTCTACAATCAAGGATGTAGAAAATCTTTGCCCACAAATATAACACTTGATGAGTTGATTTATATTGATCGAGAATGATCCCTATGCCATTACTAAATAAAAATAGATCCATCGACGTTCCATGGACACATAAACCCAAGCATTCAACAAGAAAGCAAACTTCAAGCGATTGGAGATTACTCTCTGTATCATTGTGAAACATTAGATAAAGAATTGCAATTGCTAGTCAATCAAGGGCAAAAGAAAGCCCTACCATGAAAAAACTAAGAGGCTAGTCACGTAACTTACGCAGTAATTTTCCTTAAAAAAAGTGACTTATGCAGTAATTATCCTGAGAATCAGACGTTGCTCTATTGCAAGTTTACGCTTAGGAATCATATGTTAAAACAAGCATACCTTACTCCAAGAATCAACGCAGCTTCTCTTCTTGTCATTTCCCGCTCAAACCCTCCAGGATAAAATTTTCGCATCCGGGGAACAACTGGACGAGCTTTAAATGCTTGCCATGCCTGAATCATGAATCTACCACCTAAGGCAGCTGCTGCAACTGACAGGCCTGTAACTAGTGGAGTCGCCTGTACGTAAAAAGGAAAAAAAGATTGCCCATCATGATCCAATTCAGATAAAAGAATAAATTTTTTCATACTATTGAATCAATCACAAACATGTAATTGGAGAAGAAGGCAGAAGCAAAATTCTAGAAGTTGCATGAACGAAAATCAAAACCTTGGCAACAGTGCCACAAAGGAAAAAAATGCATGTCAGTGACTCGCAATTCAAGTGTCGAAAAATTACAGGAAAAGCTTCTAGGAGGCATTTTTCTAGCGCCTATCCGATTGTTGAACCCACAATCACTGAACTAAAACTGACTGACGGTAAGTTTCTTTGTAATGCAATAGGTGGATTTTGATATTTATACGACTTTTTTAATGCTTTATCGTATCAATTAGACCAAACGTAAGCATAGATGAAGGTGGTTTACCAAAAACCAGACCTGACTGATATATCAGGCTAAAATCAAAATGGGAGCCAAAAGTTTTCGAAAAATCATGAAAAGTGCTGGTTTATGCTATAGGTTAACATGTTCTTGATACACTTTCAAATCAGTAACCTGAGTTACTGTGTTGTATTATGGCACTAATTCTTCAATTTGTTGTCATAGTCATCTTTGAAAGTTGCGTTAAAACCAAAAAAGTTGCTATTAGAAAATATGCAATTTCTTGTTTCTGTTTAGTCAAACAATAAGACCTAAGGATGCATCATCAATTCCTACCAATAATTGACATTAGCAATAATATCATCAGTCTATGAATTGAAAACCGTAACTGCACAAACACATGCAGCTTGAAGAAATGTAATACCACCATCACTGTTGTAAATAGCGGTAAATAGCCCCGCAATAGCGGCGCTAATAGCGTTAGCGGTCCCTTCCCACGACGCTATTGCCTGCTATCGGTGACATTGCGGAATATACACTTTCTGCTCGTAAAAGCGGCCAATAGCGCGCCATAGCGGTGAATAGTGGGCGATTGCGAGCAAAATCCACTTTTTGACCGCTATTTAAAAGCGATTTGAGGTTTATTTTTTAAAATTAAACTGACTTGCAACCACTGCATCCCACTGCCTCCCGCTATTTCTTGACCGCTATTTAAAAGCAATTTGAGGTTTATTTTTTTAAATTAAACATGACCCGTAACCAATGCATCCCACCGCCTCCCGCGATTTCTTGACCGCTATTTAAAAGCAATTTGAGGTTTATTTTTAAAATTAAACATGACCCGTAACAATGCATCCCACCGCCTCCCGCTATTTCTTGACCGCTATTTAAAAGCGATTTGAGGTTTATTTTTAAAATTAAACATGACCCGTAACAATGCATCCCACCGCCTCCCGCTATTTCTTGACCGCTATTTAAAAGCGATTTGAGGTTTATTTTTAAAATTAAACATGACCCGTAACAATGCATCCCACCGCCTCCCGCTATTTCTTGACCGCTATTTAAAAGCAATTTGAGGTTTATTTTTAAAATTAAACATGACCCGTAACAATGCATCCCACCGCCTCCCGCTATTTCTTGACCGCTATTTAAAAGCGATTTGAGGTTTATTTTTAAATTAAACATGACCCGTAACAATGCATCCCACCGCCTCCCGCTATTTCTTGACCGCTATTTAAAAGCAATTTGAGGTTTATTTTTAAATTAAACATGACCCGTAACAATGCATCCCACCGCCTCCCGCTATTTCTTGACCGCTATTTAAAAGCAATTTGAGGTTTATTTTTAAAATTAAACATGACCCGTAACAATGCATCCCACCGCCTCCCGCTATTTCTTGACCGCTATTTAAAAGCAATTTGAGGTTTATTTTTAAATTAAACATGACCCGTAACAATGCATCCCACCGCCTCCCGCTATTTCTTGACCGCTATTTAAAAGCAATTTGAGGTTTATTTTTAAATTAAACATGACCCGTAACAATGCATCCCACCGCCTCCCGCTATTTCTTGACCGCTATTTAAAAGCAATTTGAGGTTTATTTTTAAATTAAACATGACCCGTAACAATGCATCCCACCGCCTCCCGCTATTTCTTGACCGCTATTTAAAAGCAATTTGAGGTTTATTTTTAAATTAAACATGACCCGTAACAATGCATCCCACCGCCTCCCGCTATTTCTTGACCGCTATTTAAAAGCGATTTGAGGTTTATTTTTAAATTAAACATGACCCGTAACAATGCATCCCACCGCCTCCCGCTATTTCTTGACCGCTATTTAAAAGCGATTTGAGGTTTATTTTTAAATTAAACATGACCCGTAACAATGCATCCCACCGCCTCCCGCTATTTCTTGACCGCTATTTAAAAGCAATTTGAGGTTTATTTTTAAATTAAACATGACCCGTAACAATGCATCCCACCGCCTCCCGCTATTTCTTGACCGCTATTTAAAAGCAATTTGAGGTTTATTTTTAAATTAAACATGACCCGTAACAATGCATCCCACCGCCTCCCGCTATTTCTTGACCGCTATTTAAAAGCAATTTGAGGTTTATTTTTAAATTAAACATGACCCGTAACAATGCATCCCACCGCCTCCCGCTATTTCTTGACCGCTATTTAAAAGCGATTTGAGGTTTATTTTTAAATTAAACATGACCCGTAACAATGCATCCCACCGCCTCCCGCTATTTCTTGACCGCTATTTAAAAGCGATTTGAGGTTTATTTTTAAATTAAACATGACCCGTAACAATGCATCCCACCGCCTCCCGCTATTTCTTGACCGCTATTTAAAAGCAATTTGAGGTTTATTTTTAAATTAAACATGACCCGTAACAATGCATCCCACCGCCTCCCGCTATTTCTTGACCGCTATTTAAAAGCAATTTGAGGTTTATTTTTAAATTAAACATGACCCGTAACAATGCATCCCACCGCCTCCCGCTATTTCTTGACCGCTATTTAAAAGCGATTTGAGGTTTATTTTTAAATTAAACATGACCCGTAACAATGCATCCCACCGCCTCCCGCTATTTCTTGACCGCTATTTAAAAGCAATTTGAGGTTTATTTTTAAATTAAACATGACCCGTAACAATGCATCCCACCGCCTCCCGCTATTTCTTGACCGCTATTTAAAAGCGATTTGAGGTTTATTTTTAAATTAAACATGACCCGTAACAATGCATCCCACCGCCTCCCGCTATTTCTTGACCGCTATTTAAAAGCGATTTGAGGTTTATTTTTAAATTAAACATGACCCGTAACAATGCATCCCACCGCCTCCCGCTATTTCTTGACCGCTATTTAAAAGCAATTTGAGGTTTATTTTTAAATAATCAAATATGCACTTTTAGATTTTCGAGATTTGTCTTTAATTTTTCTTTTTTTTAAATATTTATACATATCTAAATTAGACCGCTATTTGACTTTGCGCTTTTTACCGCTATTTTGCCGCAATAGCCCCAAATAACCTTAGCGATGCCTCACCGCTACGCGACGCTATCCGCTATCGATAACCTTGACCACCATAGCAATAGAAATCTGAGACAGGATAATCGACGAGATACTCTGACACTCTGATAATAACAAGTGAATCTATTAAATTGAACATATTAAGCTAGAAGAGCAAAAGATAGTAGTAATTACCATTGAAGAAGCTCAAAAACTCGTAGAACAACCAACTGAAAATTGATCTGCAAATACCTATCTGCAGACATGAAAAGTAGGGGGGAAAACTTAGATGCCACAAATTGAATTTACAATTTTAATAAAAAGATTCGATAGTCCAACATCAGCCTACTGAGGTGAGTATGAGAAATTATATTATTTAAAAGAGAGAACCATATGAAAACAGTAGGCCTGGTCTGCCTTATCCCAATTTTTAAAGAGTTTTGAAGGATTTTTCTATATCAACAGACTTTACAGAGAAATGTTGGAATTGAATACTCCCAATGCAAATTAACTATTACTGCAAGAAGATTATGCAGCGGCAATTTCCCAGCGCAAGATGCTCGATTCCAAAAATCCAACAATTGACAGGAATTGATAGGCCAAACCAATTTGTCTACTACATCAATAGTTATCTACATGTATGCAAAACCCAAGGGGTTCATAATTCATATCCAATTACATCTGTTTTGTTTGATTCATTCAAACATGTCCATCATAAAGATCCAAGAAAAGTTACAGATCCATGAATATATCTTAGTTTACATCGATTAAGATGTATGTATCCCCATCTTTTAGTAGCATGATACATTTTGCAATATCAAAACACTCTTCTCAAAAATATATGGTCTTAATTTTACATAACACTTTGGTAGTTTGGTGCTTAAAAATTTGACTGAGCTCCCAGTTCACAAGTACGTGCTTCCAACATCCAAAGAGCTAGCAATAATTTAATTCCATCACAAGAAACTGCTTAATGCACCAATTAGGAGACTGATAAAATTGTAGTCAATGGAGAAGGAGGATTAGAGGTCGACCTAAACGAACTTGGTTGGAAAATTGTAAGAAGGATACACTAATGGTTAACTTAATGGAGGAGACGTCCCTTAACAAAACTGGGTGTAAGAATAAGATTCATACCCCTAAAAATTTGGGATAAAGGGTTGTTGTTGCCATTGTTGTTGTTACAAACAGGTGATCTGCACTCGAGATATAATAAAAAAGATATATAATGCAACAATAGTAATTATTCTTTTTATAAAATCAAGCAAGCTGCACAGCTACACTACTAAAAAAAAGTGTTTGGTTAATACTGATGACCTCTATATGTCTACACCAATTAACAAAAATTGCAAAACTTCCTTTTGATAACAATGGAACAGAATTTGATAGCTCACATTAGTATACTAACTAAAGCAGTTCAAATTTCTGCAAAGAAAATAAAGCTATTTTATCACTATACCTCTGTTTATATATCAATTTTGTAATTTACTTCCAACAAGATAGCAGGAAAATCTTACCAATGATCATCAAAGTTCCCATTTTGCTCTAACTCAATTGGTTTTATGTCAAATATGCCTCAAAAGTTAAATTTTCTGAAGAAAAAAACTAAAATTTTCTCCAAAAAAAATTTTCTTTAAATCAAAAGGGCTCTCTTTCATTGGGTTCTCCAAGGCTTAGCATGCTGATTCCAGTTTCATTCAATTGATGCACTAAAACTATTAAAAAAAATTTGATACAAAGCAAAAGGAAAGAGAAAATACCTGCAATAATCGATTAATTTAGTATTTTTAGGGTTTATTTGAGAAATTGGCCTCGCGGCAGCAAAAGAAAGAGACGCTGATGAGAAATCTCGGAACAAAAGTAGCAATTTTTATAGAAGTTGCACGAAGAGAGGTGGGGCCCGCTGGCTTGGGCTTCAAGAAAACAATGCCGGTACTTTGATTTGTTATTAGGCTGTCGAGGAGAGTAAGTGTTAATGGAGCGGGTCGGATCGGGTTTAGGGTCAACCCGTTAACTTAGTACTCTGAAAATTTGCAAATAAGCCCCTCGGGCTCGGTTGTACATGCAATGACATTTATTAGGTAAATTGAGAAATGATAACCTCTCCTGTAGAAGACATGAAACAAGGAATTTTCTGTAAATTTACGCAGAAGATTAATGTGGACTTACGAAGATATGCCTTCATAAAAATAACAAAAAAGTAGAAAGTTCTCAAATAATAGACCTCAATTGCGAATAGACCCCTTTTAGTATTAGCCGAAGTGCGAATACATCCTCTTAGCGAATTTTTTCCACTTGTTTAAAAGTAAGAAAATTAATAATTGAATGTTTATCCTTACCAGTAGAACTATAGAGGATCTACTCGCCTCCTCAAACTCTTTTAACGATTTTTAAGAGTCAAAGAAGATTCATTCAGGAGATCAACTCGCAAAAATAAAACTAAAGAAAATCTATTCGCAACTGAGTGATACTACATAGGTCGCAATTAACCCATTAAAAAAATACATAGATACTTCCAAAACAAATTATTATGAAAAGTATCTCAAATGAAATTATTACATCAAGTAATAAGGTAGATATCTAAGTCTACGGCTGAAGGAAGTCTGTAATTTGAAACATCCATGTTTTATGAGAATGATAAACAATAATTAAACATGCTATTCTGTGAGAAAAATTGCTTGAAGAACGAAACTTCAATACAAAGTGTTACTAGTAACATACATGCATGATCACAAATCCATTGTCGTCTAGTCCGGTTAGGATACCTGGCTTTCACCCAGGCGACCCGGGTTCAAATCCCGGCAATGGAATTATCATTTTTACCAAGAGCAAATTATCCAAATTTTGAAGAAAAATGTTGAATTTTATCTATGCTTCATCGGGTTCCGTACAGTAGTCTCTCTCGGTTGAGATTCATAAGCCGGTGAGCTAAATAATTTGCTTTGTGGAGATTGCAAGGAGTTAACAAAATTACAATCCAGATATATATATATATATATATATATATATATATATATATATATATATATATATAAAATTTCCTTTTAATTCACAATCTTCTTATTCTGTACCAATTATCATGCTAACATGTTTGGAGCGATTCAATGCGGCTATTCATGTAAAAAGGAGTTCTTTACTCTTAATCTCTTTTATTTTTTCAACAAAGTAGAATCAAATAATATTTTTGCACTCTTCGCAATTTGTAACCAAAAATCATAATCAAAATTGGACTCCGATCACCCTAACTAGGTCGCCCGACAAGATTTCGCCTCCTACTGTTTTACTCCTCTCTTTATGTAAGACCTTGTATTTATTTTCTCTAGTTAATAAATTTTTCACAACATCTTGTTCTGGTTACTCAATACTCAGAAGTTACTGAGCTAAACCTAAAATCATAGCTTGTATCAGATGATGCTTACGGTTTCAACCGTGTGCGACTGTTTCGGCCCTGAGTGAAGGAGTTTTTTTTACTCTAATCTCTTTTATTTTTTCAACAAAGTAGAATCAATTAATATTTTTGCACTCTTCACAATTTGTAACAAAAAATCAAAATCAAAATTGGACTCCGATCATCCTAACTAGGTCGCCCGACAAGAGTTCGCCTCCTCTTGTTTTACTCCTCTCTTTATATAAGACCTTGTATTTATTTTCTCTAGTTAATAATTTTTTCATGACATCTTGTTCTGATTACTCAATACTCAGAAGTTATAGAGCTAAACCGGAAATCATAGCTTGTGTCAGATGATGCTTACGGTTTCAACTGTGTGCACCTGTTTCGGCCCTGAGTGGAGGAGTTTATGTTTATGAGATGATTATCTTGTTTAGGGTTAATTTTGGATAGAGCCCATGTACTATTGCCTACTTGCAGATAGACTCAGTGTAGTTCTATTGTTGCTCATAGATCCCCTCTGAAAATTTTGACTCTTTAACCTTACAAGAAATAGACCCTGTGGAGGTAAAAGAGTCAAAGCAATTTAATTAGGGGTCTATTCGCAACAATAAAACTACACGGGTCTACTCACAATTGGACAGTAGCACAGAGAGTCTGTTAATGGTGAAATTTTTCGGGGATTGTTTGTAATTTTTAAAAACTTTTGAGATTTGTTTATAATGTTCAAGACTTTCAAGAGGTTATTCATAAATTTAAAAATTGGAGGGATCTAGTGGGTGCATAGCCAGCAAAGAAAAAGGAAAATAACAAAAGAATAATTTTGCTACATCATCAATGCTAATAGAAAAATTCAAAAAGGACTTTTGTTTATAACAGAGTAAATATTAGGGACCTCCTTTAATAGCTTCTAAAGTTTAAGGATCCAAATAAAAATTGGCTAAATCATTAAGGACCTATAATAAAGTTTTGCTTATGGTAATCTTCAAGTACAAACTGAACTTCAAATTTATAAGGGAAAATTGTGTCCAGGCCCCAAAAATGGAAAGCCCATGTGACCGGGCCCTCTGTATTTTGGGCCATGAGTTTCGGCCCCAAATACAGTCCGTATTTGTGTCCAGGCCCCAAAAATGGTGCCATGTGAGCAGAGAGAAAGATAGCGGTGAAGTTACTATCCTACCTCGGACCGCATCCTAAAATCCAGCCTCCCTTCCTCTCAAGTACTCTCTCTCTCCCTCTTGGCCTTCAACTGTTCAGCGACCACCGGAAAATCCCAAACATCTCTAATTTCGATCTAGGGTTTTCGCTCTCGCCGGGAAAATGTCGTCGAAGGAAGCCTCGGTTAACGATTTCGAAGTCGAAATTCGCGGCGGACAGAAGGAGAAAGATGAAGCGAAATCACAGGCCCGCCGACGCCTTGAATCATCTGGGAAAGGCAGCACTGAGGAAGCCTCGAAGACCCTGTTGGTAATGCAAAGGGGCGAACCACGAGGTCGAGGCCGAAAGAGAAGACAAGAAGGGGATGATTCCAACCCCCAAAAGAAGTAAGTGCTAGGAAAAATCTAATTAAAGAACTTAACCCCTTTGGATGTTATCCAAACCGAGTTTCATGTTAATTCTAATCCTATACAGGAGAGTTAACCGATTTGTGTTTCATGTTAAGTCAAACCTAAATCGTGTTAAGTCTAATTCGATTCATGTCAAATCTAATGTCTTCTCATGTTAAGTCTATTTTTCATGTTAATTCCAATTTTGTTTGTGTTAAGTCTAATTGGTTTCATGTTAGGTCTAATTGGTTTCATGTTAAGTCTAAACTAGGTTCATGTTAAGTCTAATTTCAGGTCATGGCTAGTCTAATGTCTTTTCATGGTAAGTCTATTTTTCATGTTAATGCCAACTTTATTAGGTGTTAAGTCTAATTTAGTTAGTGTTAAGTCCAATTTGATTCATGTTAAGTCTAAGTTAAGTTCATGTTAAGTCTAATTAAACGCTTACATTTGAATTTATTTTCGGAAAATAGTTGGTGAGGCTACTGGAGATATTAGGCCAGCTGCCGTTATTGGGGCTTATTGTGATTTTATGAATCGGCTTGGCCCAAAGATTCGCCAATGGCACAGGATGCCTATTGTGGATCCACATTTGAGCACTATATACAATTTGGTGCTCCCGCACTTGATCGTAAAACACTTGAGCACGTATTGAGTTTTACGTGGTCGATAAACGAACATTTTCTATCCCCGATGCATATTACGGGAAAAGAAACTTATTAATTTTGGCGTGGATTGGGTCCGTAATCATACTTTATTTCCAATTCACGGTGAGATTATTTTGAAGAATAGGGACTCCAAGTGCAGAATGTGGGTGCAATATTTTTCTAAACTTTTTAAAGATGACAAGGGCGGAAAAAAAGAAAAGCTGACATTAGCATGAGAAGATATGTTGAAGATCTGCTAGAAAGTCTAGTGGAATCAACAGAAGAGAAGGATATCAAGACTTTGTTCTCCTGCAAATTCTTTATCAGTGCTCGATGATATGGTGCCCCAGAAGCGGGGATGGTTTCCCTAGAATAGTACTGAAGTATCTGGATAGCATTGAGAGGGTGAACAAAGTCGCATGGGGTGACTTCATTTATAAAGAAATTATTAGAGGCATAAATGTTGCTCTGGAAGGGTTGAAGAAGCCAGGGGTTACATATATCCACGGATGCATGCCATCGATACCGTAAGTTCCATGTTAAGTCTATTTAATTTTCTACTAAGCGTACATTGCTTCTTGTGAAGTGTTAGGCCTTTCATGTTAAGTCTAATTTGATTCATGTTAAGTCTAATTTAGTTCATGTTAATCCTAATTACTTTCATGTTAAGTCTAGTTATTTTAATGTTTTAAGGTTAATGGTGAATATGATCGATCATAGTTGGAATGGTGAATGTATTACTACGACTTTGGTACTATGAGATGACCGGCATAAGGAGATATGCCACCAAGGATGATGCCGCCTCCAATGACAAATTGGGTCTCGTGGGGAAAAGGCTCTTTTAGGAAGGGACAATTAAAGCAAAGGCAAAAGCGGCTTCAATAATGCATCTAGAGAAGCCTATTGTGGAAGTTGGGCCATCTCTCCCAAACCCCGAGGAAAGATTTCAAGCCAAGCCGATTAAGATTAAAGGCGAAGAATGAAGGAGCAGAGAAGAATGACTCCATAGGCCATGTAAGTTTTCTGTTAAGTCTTATTTCATGTTAAGTCTAAATTCCAGTTCATGTTAAGTCTAATTTTCGGTTCATGTTAAGTCTAATTTTAGCGTTAGGCCTATTCCATTTCATGTTAAGTCTAACTTCCGGTTCATGTTAAGTCTAATTTTGGTTCATGTTAAGTCTAATTTTAGCGTTAGGCCTATTCCATTTCATGTTAAGTCTAACTTCGGTTCATGTTAAGTCTAATTTTAGGTTCATGTTAAGTCTATTTTTCGCGTTAAGCCTATTCCATTTCATGTCAAGTCTAAATTCGGTTCATGTTAAGTCTAATTTTAGGTTCATGTTAAGTCTATTTTTCGTTAAGCCTATTCCATTTCATGTTAAGTCTAAATTCGGTTCATGTTAAGTCTAATTTTGGTTCATGTTAAGTCTAAATTCCAGTTCATGTTAAGTCTAAATTCCAGTTCATGTTAAGTCTAATTTTCAGTTCATGTTAAGTCTAATTTTCGCGTTAGGCCTATTACATTTCATGTTAAGTCTAACTTCCAGTTCATGTTAAGTCTAATTTTCAGTTCATGTTAAGTCTATTTTTCGCGTTAAGCCTATTCCATTTCATGTCAAGTCTAAATTCCAGTTCATGTTAAGTCTAATTTTCAGTTCATGTTAAGTCAAATATTAATGTTAGGCCTATTTCCAGTTCATGTTAAGTTTAAATTTTAGTTAAGTCCAATTTTAATACTTGTTAATCCTACTTTCAGTTCCTGTCAAGCGTAAAGAGGTCGAGAAAGCCGAAAATTGAGGAAGCCAAGAAGAACTCAATAGGCTATGTAAGTTTAATTTCTAGTTCATGTTAAGTCTAATTTCCCGTTCATGTTATGTATTTCAAGTTAAATCTAATAGTAATTTCTATTAATCTCTTAAAATCTCAGATCATTGCAAAGCATCCGGGCGATGCTTTTGAAAAGGAAGAGGAGGTGGAGGCTCGCCTATTGAGAAACAAGCGATGTTTTGGAGAAATTACGCTAAATTTTGCGACGATTACTCGGTCGCGACAAAACGCAGAAGAGTACATATTGTCAAGTATTTATGGTTGAGATTAGAAGACTCAACGGAATATTGGAATCTTTGGGAAGAAGTGGTGATGTTATAGACCGGAGGTCTTGAAGGAAAGAGTTAAGAAGAATTTACCAAAAATAAGTAAGTTGCGATACGGGTAGATGAAGAGGAACACCATTATCCCAAGAAGCATTGTACGTGATTCGAGAAGGAGAGGATGAAGATGACCTTATGGATGAAGATTCCATGAAGAATAAGGTTGAGGAAGACCCCATGATTGAAAAAGTCAAGAGGAACCACCTATGAAGGAAAAAGTTGATGATGAAGTCCCCAATGAGGGGAAAACCGAATGAAGCCGAGGAGGAAGAGGAAGATCAATTTGAAGAAAGAGCAAGTGTTGTAGATTACTTTGGCGATGCAAAGGAAATTGTGCATAAAGGAATAGAGGAGAAGATTGAGAATAAGATTGAGGAGGCTATTGTAGATAAAGATGTAGAGGAAATCAGAATAAAGGAGTAGAGGAGAAAATTGAGGAAAAATTGAGGAGGATATCCTAAATAAAGATGGAGAGGAAACTCAGAATAAAGGAGTAGAGGAGAAAATTGAGGAAAAATTGAGGAGGATATCCTAAATAAAGATGGAGAGGAAACTGAATAAAGGAGTAGAGGAGAAAATTGAGGAAAAATTGAGGAAGCCAAGAAGAACTCAATAGGCTATGTAAGTTTAATTTCTAGTTCATGTTAAGTCTAATTTCAGATCATGTTAAGTCTAATTTCAGATCATGTTAAGTCTAATTTTCATGTTAAGCCTATTCCATTTCATGTTAAGTCTAATTTCAGATCATGTTAAGTCTAAATTCGGTTCATGTTAATTCTAATTGAAGTTCATGTTAAGTCTATTGCCGGTTCATGTTAAGTCTAATTTTCATGTTAAGCCTATTCCCATCTCATGTGAATTCTATTTTTCAGATCATGTTAAGTCTATTGCGGTTCATGTTAATTCTAATTGAAGTTCATGTTAAGTCTAATTTCGGATCATGTTAAGTCTAATTTCATATCGGTGAAGTCTAATTTCAGATCATGTTAAGTCTAATTTCATATCGGTGAAGTCTAATTTCGGATCATGTTAAGTCTATTGCGGTTCATGTTAAGTCTATTGCCGGTTCATGTTAAGTCTAATTTCATATCGTGAAGTCTAATTTCATATCGTGAAGTCTAATTTCATATCGGTGAAGTCTAATTTGGATCATGTTAAGTCTAAATTCCAGTTCATGTTAAGTCTAATTTTCATGTTAAGCCTATTCCATTTCATGTCAAGTCTAAATTCGGTTCATGTTAAGTCTAAATTCCAGTTCATGTTAAGTCTAATTTTCGGTTCATGTTAATTCTAATTGAAGTTCATGTTAAGTCTAATTTTCGGTTCATGTTAAGTCTAATTTTCGGTTCATGTTAATTCCCACTTTTTCGGGAGGTATCATGTTATCGAAGCATTATGACGGCATGAGCAGACATGAGTACTATACTTGCTTCGTGGTGGTCGGCTTGACGACAAAGTAAGATTCTAAATTTCTAAATTGAATGAGCCTTATTTATAATGAATGCTAATTTCGGGTTCATTCTGAGATGGAAGAAGCGGTGTTAGATAGGCTTGACAAGAAGCCTATGACAAAAATATGGCACGGTGTCGGTGTTCTTTTGTGTAAGTATTTCAGTTCTGTTAATTCTAATTGAAGTTCATGTTAAGTCTAATTTCATATCGGTGAAGTCTAATTTCGGATCATGTTAAGTCTAATTTTCATGTTAAGCCTATTCCCATCTCATGTGAATTCTATTTTTCGAGATCATGTTAAGTCTACTTTTCATGTTAATTCTATTTCCATATCATGTTAAGTCTAATTTCATATCATGTTAAGCCAAATTTTGATGTTAAGTCTATTGCGGTTCATGTTAATTCTAAATTGCGGTTCTCGTTAAGTCTAATTTTCAGTTCATGTTAGCCCCAAATTTCATGTTAAGCCTATTTCCAGCTCATGTTAATTCTAATTTTCACGTTATCTCTAATTTCATTTCATGTTAAGTCTAATTCATGTTAACTCATTCTAAATTGGATTACAACATTCACTCTACGCCGATCGCCCTGAATTTTACATGATGTTTATAAATTATCTTGAAAAATATCTGACCCTCGCATCGGCGTCTATTGATTCCTTTGGTCAGGGACGATCACTGGCATCTAGTTGAAGTCCTTTTGAACGAGGATGAAAGGGTCGTGAGACATTATAGTTCGGCTCCCCACGCCACGTATAAGGCTCCTGTAAATAAAATCATAACATATTTTGACTACTGGGCAAATGATTTTAAGATTGTAGATGTGCGTAGAAAATTCCGATATGAAGCCATCAAATCACGAAGAACAAGTTGGGAGGTTAGTATCATGCTTAAATACATGATAAATTCTCTAAAGGAATAACGTAAACACTAAACTAAATTTATATGCTCACGCTGCGCCTATGACCGTGGTGTATTCGTTTACCATTATATTCGGGCAATAATTGATGGTCGATCGACAATCCGCGTGACTCTGAAGGTGAGCGGTGGCGTTATCGCGGGCTAGACTTGCCTGAAATTACTAATAGAAGGGCGGAAAACGAGAGAAAAAGGGAACACTACGAAGATGACACGAAGTAACATGATGTGTATAGAATTAACATCGTGTATAGAATTAACATCTTTGTGTAATAGAAATAACATGATGTGTATAGAATTAACGTGATGTGTAATAGAATTAACATGAAATGAAATAGAATTAACATGATGTATATTTGAATTAACATGATGTGTAATAGAATTAACATGAAATGAAATAGAATTAACATGATGTATATTTGAATTAACATGATGTGTAATAGAATTAACATGAAATGAAATAGAATTAACATGATGTGTAATAGAATTAACTTGATGTGTAATAGAATTAACATGATGTGTAATAGAATTAACTTGATGTGTAATAGAATTAACATGATGTGTAATAGAATTAACATGAACTAAAATTGAATTAACATGAAATAAAATAGAATTAACATGCGGTGAAGTGGAATTAACATGTAGTTGTATAGAATTAACAAGAACTGAAATATATGAATTGACGAGCAGCCTTAGAAAGTTACAGTAGCGAAAGATACAAGAGAAAGTTCAGTTCACAAAATCCTACATCAATTACACAAAATATCTTCTGACCCTCCATTTATTCTATTCCTACTCTAGGAATTTCTCCAGCGGTGGTTTGCGATAACTTCCATCTTTTTCTTTGACAATCCTTCATTACCCATGCCATGTGCGTCTTTGTTTTAGTTCTTGCTTAGTCCACCTCTTTATCTTCGGTTGATGCAAAATGGACATCTCCATGAACCGCCTTGACGGCGACAGTTGAGTAGTCCATCGCGTAGGTCTTCTTGAACTTTAACGATTTGCTCCTGCAGTTCCTCCTCCTCCTGTTCTTCGATGCTGTACTCATCGTCAGCAGCAAGGTTTAGCCGCCGACGCCGCAAATTAAGGATGGGGTATTTGAGGGTTTTCATGTTACAAGATTAAATCCATATAAACATCAAGTTCAAAAAATTAAATGCAGTTTCACGAGCATCGGATGTTAGGAGAAGGGCTTCTTGCTCTACGACTCATGTTCAATAGCTTTATGGTCGTTCATATGAAAATAGTTAATATGATGTGTAATTACGAATCATTAGCATGTGCGAGAACAATTAACATGAGACATACCTTACTTTCTTTTCCCTCAAGATCGCAGCACGATTTCTTTGGGAAGAAGATGCTTCACTGAGATTTTTAACACAAAGTGGTTGAAACCATTCAATGCAACTTTAGTTGGCCTCAGTTCTAAATACTTACTGTAAATAAGTGGTTAACAGAATTCAATTGGGAAGCTCCGTGATTGACATTAGTCTTATCAACATTTACTACCCAATTGGGAAGTTTCGTTGTTGTCATAATTCAATTGGAGATATTGGACTTCGCCTGAATTTATTAGACTTAACATGAACAGGCACTTTGACTTATCATGAGCAGTAGTAGACATAACGTGACCTAGAATTAGACTTAACATGAAGCGAAATAGAATTAACATGAAGTGAATTAGACTTAACATGAAGCGAAATAGATTTAACATGAAGAGAATTAGACTTAACATGAAGCGAAATAGAATTAACATGAAGTGAATTAGACTTAACTGAAGCGAAATAGAATTAACATGAAGTGAATTAGACTTAACATGAAGCGAAATAGAATTAACATGAAGTGAATTAGACTTAACATGAAATGGAAATTAGGATTTACATTTACGGAAAATATTAACACGAACTTTAAGTGTCATACATAGCAAAGAAATTGCTTCCACCGTGAAATTGCTTACTAACTTAAAAAAATAACTTAGTCTCAGAACTATACAAGCAAATAACTTTACAGCATATAACACACTTAATCTGCAATAGGTTCGTTGCATGTTTTACGGTTATGACCTTCCATATGGCATCGAGAGCATTTTACTGGCCGTGTGTAAACCGTTCTGTTGTTGATCCGTCTTGTTTTATTTCTCCCTTTCCTTTTGTTGTTAGTGGTGGTAAAATCTGGATCTCATCACGTGGCTCGCTTCGTGTCGGGGATGGGGTAAAGAATTGGCTCGTAGCTTTTTAAAAGCTTCAACCGTCATAAGCGAATCGCTGAAGCGGTAAACATCTCTCTTCATAAATATTATGGTCAGCATGCATGTTTACAAGGGATCGAGTTATATCCCACGCACGGCATGTGCATGTGTTTTGTCCGCATCCACTTGACAAGTTCTATGGGATTGTACCTCAAATAATCCTCTATGTGATTGACGACATCCAATGCGCGGGCATTGTCCATGTTCTCTTTAAGGACAAGCTCACTTTGGGACAAAGAAATGAATTCAATTTTCACCATGCCTCGTCGATCATTCATTCGGACCATAATTTGCTTCGTATGTGTTCTACCATTTGTAATATCCTTAGCGTTCTAGCCTCGTGTATCCATTTGTTGAAGGACTCGTGACATTAGATGTTACGTGACCATATCTCAAACAATTAACATGCCGTGAAATAGAATTAACATGCAAAGAAATAGAAGTAACATGCGATGGAATAGAATTAACATGAATTAAAATAGATTTAACATGGAGTAGAATAGAGTTAACATGAAGTGGAGTAGAATTAACATGAAGTGAAATAGAATTAACATGCGGTGAAATGGAATTAACATGCGGTGAAATAGATTTAACATTATATTGCTTATACTTTACCTAATTCCGGGAAAGTGCAGCGTTTGCCAGTTCTCGGGCGTAGTTCATGACAATATTATATGCCCTTTCGTTTATCGGCTTAATGTCGTCCATATAATCGTTCCATTACGCTTTAGTATACTTGTAACAAGGCGATTGTAATAGATTACCGAATCTGAGTATCCTTTGCCTTTAGTCCCAAGTCCTTCAATTTTGACACGAAATTTTTCACTAGATGTAGAACACATCACGGAGTGTAGAGCATCTGAAAAAACTCTCTACGGCTTCTCGATTCCCTTATCCGCATCCGATATTATAACTAGTCGATGTGGAGGATTGTATGGATCGGCCTTTCATAGAGTATAGACCACAAACTGTCAAAATTTGCAATTAACATCTTGAATTTAAAATAAACACGAAACAAGTTAGGCATGAAATGAAATTATACTTAACATGACTCAAAATAAGTATAAAGATAGCCTAGAAAGATAGAGTATTGACATAAAACCTTGTAAGAACCACTTCCGCTAACGTTATTTTCTTGATCGCATATGCAATAGGCTAGTGGAAATATCCCCGATTTCCATCGTATGCTACTGGTGAGGAGTATTCCTTTGAATCGATCTTTCGAAAGGTCCCATCCAAAATATAAGTGGTCGACAACCACGCAAAAACCATTTATGCAAGCGGCATAGCAAATGAATAATCTTGTAAACCTTCCCTCATTTTGTTCAACATGAATATAGCTTCTGGATTTGTCTCCTTAACATTTTCTACATACCTAAATTTCATGTTAAGAAAAGAGCTAGAATTAACGACATCACGGAATCAAGTTGGAATAAATAGAACTAACATGAAATTCATAGAATTAAATTGCAATGAAATAGAATTAACATGAAGTTCAATAGCATTAACATGCAATGGAATAGAATTAACACGAAGTGAGATTGAATTAACATGAAGTTGAATAGCATTAACATGCAATGGAATAGAATTAACATGAAGTGAGATTGAATTAACATGCGGTTGAATAGAATTAACATGCAATGAAATAGAATTAACATGCGATGAAATAGAATTAACATGCGGTGAAATGGAATTAACATGCGATGAAATAGAATTAACATGCGATGTAATGACTTGCATTCCATTCATAAAATTAATTTGTATAGGATAGATACTTTACCATCGTAATTGATCATAGGACTCATGAGCATCACCGTATAATTGTTCTTGTGCTCTTTCTTTACCCCACCATACCTTACTATACTCGACCCTTAGCCCAAAAGAACTTAAAAGCTCCTTCTTTACATCAATAGAGTATATTCGGCCGGTCCTTTAACATGGGTTGTAATTGGGTGCAATGAATTGTCGGGAGGCCCTACGTTGACCGGCATTATTGCCATCTTGACCACAAGTGTGATTGTTCACGAACTTTTTATTTCAAGTCTATTTTCATCTTTGGGTGGAGAGGCAAATAACATCCACGGGCAACTTTTGGTTTTCTTAAACCGCAACAAACTCGAATACGCTTTGGTTCATTCTTTTCAAAATCGTTACTCAAATTTTTGGCAAGCGAATAAAATTGCAAAGCTAATCTTAATTCTTTGGCCCCGTCAAATCGTTGCCCCTCCTCAGTTAAAGCATTGTGCCACCAAGCAGGAATCCTCTCTGTATTGTTTATCATGTCATCATACATCATAACATTTTTCGCAGTAGGATTATCATTGGGAATCCTATCCGAAAGACTAATCAATCGAAGTAGATGTCGGCCGTGCAATCTTTATTTTTGTCTTTGTAAATGTTTTGAATAGAAACAAATAATCAAAACTAATCATATAATTAGACTTAACATGAACTAATATTAGACTTAACATGAAGTAGAAATACACTTAACATGAAATAAATTAGACTTAACATGAAGTAGAATTACACTTAACATGAAATAAATTAGACTTAACATGAAATAAAAATTACACTTAACGAAGACAAATTAGAATTAACATGAACTGAAATTAGACTTTACTTAAAAATTTGACTTAACATGAACTAAAATTAGAGTTAACATCAATTGGAATTAGACTTAACATGAACAGGAGTTAGAGTTAACATGAAAATTAGACTTAACATGAAATAGAATTAGACTTAACATGAAATAAAATTAGACTTAACATGAAATAAAATTAGACTTAACATCAACCGGAATTTAGATATAACCCGAAAATTAGACTTAACAAGAACTGGAAATTAGACCTAACATGTAACGTCTTTGACTTAACATGTAACGACTTCTGATTAACGTGCAATAAATTAGACTTAACATAAAACTCTTTTGACTTAACATGTAACGCCATAAATATTGAACTTCTTGGTCTTCTAGATCTTCTTTGGTCTTCTAGATCTTGCTCCTCGTCATAGATAATTAAAGAATCCTCTGTTACTTGAGTAGCTTTCCGTGAATCTCTTTTAACCCAACATTGCGGCAATGCTCCATCATAGATGCCGATCACCTTCGTTCTCAATGGGAAAATTGAGGTTGCAGTATGTTGCTTCATCCTTGTATGACAAAGATAAAGACTCATATGGGATTTTTAACCTCTCGACGCATGAAATTTGATATCCTTCATGGTGGTTCTGAATTAATCTTTAAGAAAACGGCTTTGTCACCGATGAGACCACGCAGATGATATCCTTCTACCATTATGAAGGGAAGGTAGAAGGAGTAATGGCGAAGGAGTAATGGCGAGAATTTTAGGACAAGAAGAGTTTTCAAGAGCAAAAGCATATAGTTATTGCTCATGATCGGTCAAAAGGGAGGAGATTTCCTCCACCCCCATCGATCGCCATTAATGGTTGAGTAGATGAAGTGTCTGAGGAAGAAGGAGAAGGACATTTTGGGTTTTCAAAATCTGACTTCTCATTTGTATTTAGGTGACGTGGAGGGGCAGAACACAAATGTATATTGTTTGGGGCTGATCCACACATTCAATAATTGGAGGGGCCCGGTCACATGTAGTTTCCATTTTTGGGGCCTGGACACAATTTTCCCAATTTATAATCTACAATTTAGTCCTTACGGTCTAAAAATTGCAAAAGCATGCCATTTAAATATGTAAACTGCTAAAATTTAGAAATTGCAAAAAAAGTCGTTAACAATCTAAAAATGTAAATCAGCCCCAAAATTTTGAAAAATTTAAATCAGAGCCATAAAATCAAAGATTGCAAGAGCAGCCTATCAACAATTTGAAAAATTGCAAGTCAACGGCCCCCATAAGATCTGCAAATTGCAAAAATAGGCCCTTTAAACTATGGAACTTGCAAATCACTACCCGACAATCAAAAAAAAAATGAAAAACATCTCTTTCAAAATTTTAAAATTGAAAACAACTCCCCTAGAATCTGAAAATTGCAAAACCAGTCCATAAAATTATAAAATTGCAAATCAGTCCCCATAAATCTGAAAATCGCTAAAAAAATGTCCCCATAAAAACATGGAAATCACCAAGCAACCTGCAAAACCTAGAAATTGCAAAAATAGCCTATTAAAAATATAAAATTTGCAAATCAGTCCTCTGCAATCTCAGATTTGCAAAATTAGCCCCATAAAATATGAAATTACACAAAACTGCCCTTAAAATTAGAAAGTTTCCAAATAGCCCCAGATTAAAATTTCAAAAACAACCATTTAAATATGGAAATTGCAAACAGGTCCCCTACAATCCAAAAAATTCAAAATCAGCCACTTACAAATTTGAAAATCACAAATCATTCCTCTAAAATTTGAAATGCTGCAGAAAACAACCCAAAAAAAAAAAATCCAAAGTTACAAAAATACCTTAAAATTCAAAATTTACGAAAATATCTCCTTAAAGGTATTGAAATTACAAAAATAGCCCTTAGAAATATGAAAATAATGAAAACAGCTCGTTAAAAACATGAAAGGTACAGAAGTAGTTCTTACAAACAAACCCTCGAGTAATACAAACTTTTCAAAAATAGTCCGGAAAATGCAAAAAGGACAAAATCAACCGCTTAAAATTTTAAAAATACCTGTAAAAGTTTGAAACTTGCCTAGTCATGGATTCAACGTAAACTAAAATGAGCTTGGGATTTCAGACATTCTAGTCCAAGGACTCCAAATAGGAAAGCAAACATGGGATGGGACTTTGAGTCTCAATCCCACTTGACCCCAATCTCATCTACTCTCCGAATCCTACAAAGACTATGAAGTAACTAGCGCCTCAGAGAAATAAAAAGTATTTGTTGGCAAATACTGATATTGGAGGGATTTATCTGCAAAAATAAAACTATTGAAATAGTAATCTCAGAACAAAGGCCTTATCCTCAATTTAACCCCGCTTCTTAATGAAGCGCACCGAACCGAACCTTCTAGGTTTTTCAGCGCCCAACCAAAACGACCGGTGGAATCTGACCCTGACTCACGCGCTTGCTTTCGTCACCCAACCGTTCTGCTACACCTCTTCGCCTAGTCTCCCAAACGAATACCCCGAAGCCTCTTTATCCACTGAACGGGCTTGTCGTATCCATATTAGCATCTGTTAAAGAACACCGCAGGTGCACCAGAACTCGAACCCGGTCCTATAAAAACCGAAACCTAAAACCTCTCCCCATTCTACCCGCTTCTTCAAAAAATCCCAATTTTACAAATTCGTTTATAATTGGAGCGATGGCGACTTCTGCAAACAAGATCAAGAACGCAAAATTGGTAATTTCGTTTAAAAGATGAAATTTATCGTATTTTTCCTTTAATTTCTTGAAATTATCACGATTTTCTTCGAAAAGATTCATATTTTATAGACTAATTATAGTAATTTGGCCTCGTTAAATTTATCTGCGACTAAAAGATCAGATTTTTTGTGACAGGTTCTTCTTGGGGATGTAGGAACGGGGAAATCTAGTATAGTTCTTCGATTTGTTAAAGGGCAATTTGTTGAATTTCAGGTTGGTTTTATGCTGAAATTGATGGTGATTAAAATAATTTCTAAAGTTTTTCTCCTGTAATCTATAATTTGAAGAATTTCTTTTGTTTTTGTGTAGGAATCGACGATAGGTGCGGCTTTTTTTGCGCAGACGTTGGCAGTTAAAGATGAGACAGTGAAGTTTGAGATATGGGATACAGCAGGACAGGAGAGGTACCATAGCTTGGCTCCAATGTACTATCGGGGAGCTGCGGCAGCTATCGTTGTGTATGATATAACGAACCCGGTTAGTGAAAGATAGATTGTTTTCATTTGGATTGTTATACTAATTCCATATGGTCCTTTTGTATAGACACACTTGAATTATAGCTATATGAGGTCATTGGTTAGTGTATGAAAATAGTTAGTCATGTCAGTTTTCTGTATTTTGAATGAAGGCACAGTCTAGAAGATACATAATTCCTTAGGGTGTGTTTGGCAAACTACACAAAACTGCCCAGTTCAAATTTCATTTCTGCAGGATTGAGGTGAGTAAGTTAAGAAAGAATTCCTTTAGATAGGAAGTGTGCCTTCAACTTCTTGTCGTACCTTGAGTGCCTAATTAGGATTAGGCTTGATGACTTGTGAATTTAGTTAGAACTTTCATTAAATTTCATTTCTTGTCGTACCTTGAGTGCCTAATTAGGATTAGGCTTGATGACTTGTGAATTTAGTTAGAACTTTCATTAAATTTCATTTCTTGTCGTACCTTGAGTGCCTAATTAGGATTAGGCTTGATGACTTGTGAATTTAGTTAGAACTTTCATTAAATTTCATTTCTGCAGGATTGAGGTGAGTAAGTTAAGAAAGAATTCCTTTAGATAGGAAGTGTGCCTTCAACTTCTTGTCGTACCTTATGATAGTGGTTTTTCATGTACTTTTCGTGATGCTTTGGTACAACCCAAAAAAGAGGGGAGGGAAGAAAGGAAAAAAAACGTAAACCCAGCAATGTTATGCTAACCACCACAACAATCAACAGCTAATTAGCATGATAAAAGAAAAGGGTGAACAGCTATTTATCATGCTGCTCAAACCGCATGTTTCTAGCTTTCTGCCTGTGTTATCCACTTGTGTTTCAGGCCATCATCTTCTTACCGTGCTACTTTTAGAATCTATTGAGCAGTTCGTCCACTTCAATATTTTTTTAAGGTCTCGAGCAGAAACATGTTATGAATACCTCATGCTCTATCACACCTAACATCCACTTCCACAATATTATTTCAGCGGGGCAGATTGTCAGACTCTTCCACATAGCATCGATGTAAAATTGTCGAAATCCTGTTATCAATCACCTTTTCCGTTCTTGTCAAACCATCTACCCTGATATATTACAATCAGTTATGTTTTATCCTCTTTTTCCATTGATCAGCCTAGGATGAATAGTTGAATTTTGTGTCCTCACTGTCCTCTTTTCTATAAGCGTCATCTGGCCTAACCCATATCATACCCACCCACTCATCTATTTCCAAAGGATTAGTAAATGGAGATATGCTATCAGCTTTTAGCAAGCTAATATTATGTGCTAGAGTTTGGCGAGCCTTATTCCACCTCTACCTCTTGTTCTTGTAACTTAATTTCTTTTTTTCCTCCACTGGTTCAGTCTTCATGCAGCATTTTTTTGTGCTTTTGTTCTTTCTCTACGGCCTATACATGACACTATCTATTATTACAGCCTCACAAGATGTATAACAGTCTCTATCTTAAGTTCAATCCTCAAGATTGTTATCCTTTCTATGCGTCGACTATATTGATAATCACATCCTTCCAAACATGATCCACCATGTTTTAGTAACTTTGCATATTTTATCGTGTCATGTCTCTTTCCTCTTTTCAAGTGCATGAAAGTGATTCATCACATTCGCTGTGCATATGGAGCATTACGGTATGGTTCATGATAGTCATGGGATCAACTATGAAGGAAGGGTTGGTGAGATTGCTTTTTTTTCTTTAACGTTGCAAATAGATTTCTTAAGTAAGGATGGCGATGTAGCTCATCTGGTATGAGCATAGAATATAACTGCTGAGAATCACGAACATGCTCTCCCGATGCTTACCTTTTCATGGAAATCATGCAATTAAGGTTTATCTCTTGGTAACCGTTACTAAAAAAAATCTCTTGGTAACTGTTGCTGTATGCTTCTTCCAGTGTGTTCTTCCTCGGTGTATTGATAATCATAAAAAACTAAAAAATAAAAAGAACATAGTCAAAAAATTCCTTAACAGCAAAAACACTGCCATGCTAACATTTTTTGAGTTTTCTATGGCATGTAGGTCACGAGCTCCTGTAATCTATTACATCTTTGATGCAATTAGCTGTTATTCTTTCTTGGTAGCCACAAAGCCTAGGAACAACTTTTAGGAAATGATGGAAGTGGGAAGTTATATGCAGGCTTTTCAATTAAAAGAGGGATACAGTGTCAAAACCTTGTTTGATTGCAAGGCATATGAACATCTTGATTTATATTGGATTTTTCATTCTTGGTGAGACCAGTATTTGGTGCTTGTCAACACCAGCACTGATAATGATTCTGCAACGTATATCCAGACTTTTCTTTGTGAAGAATGTAGAATCCCCAAACCATTTAGCAAGTACACTTTTACTCTCTTATTGTCTTCCTTATTACTAAAAATAATAATTTATTATTTTGAAATTCCACTATCCTTTTGCAATAACCGCAAAAGTAACAAAGATGTGGCTCAAAGATATGTGGACAGTATAGGGGTTATGCTCTGACATGGCAGTTCAAGATCATGTGATGCCCATCCAAATTGATGATTTATGCTGATTATGCTTGAAAAGTGTCAGTGATTGAAAACCATGGAATTTGGATACTCTTCGCTTATGCATATAGTAATTACATAATGATTTGGTTTTCAATGGTGAATCGGATCAATCGACTGATGATCATTAGTGTCTGATTCACATATTAGCAACTTGAGGATAATTGCAATATTTCTCTTCAGTAAGATTTGCTGAGTACTCTTGTGTTTGAAAGGAATCATGTAACTGGAGAGGCATTAGAGGTGAATAGAGAATCAGTTAACCTTTATGACTATTAAGCTAATTCCTTACCAACTTTACCACACATCTGATACCTGCTATTTAGCCTATTTTACACTCTATGAAAGATATGGTAAACTTTTTGCAGGCCTCATTCACTCGAGCAAAGAAATGGGTTCAAGAACTTCAGGCCCAAGGTAAGTTTCCTACTAATGCTTTTAGTGTTTTCTGATATTATTAGTTAGGCATTCAGCCTTATTTGCTGAAAATATTTTGTTGTTTTAGGTAATCCAAACTGTGTTATGGCTCTTGCTGGAAACAAAGCTGATCTACTAGAGTCTAGAAAAGTCTCCACAGAGGTTTGTATATGTTTCCAGTCTTCGAAATTTTTTTTGGTGATATGTGAAGCTTGTGTATGCTGAAATAGTGAAACTTCATATTAGTATAAAATGATCTGCGTTATAGAGAGTTGGTGCTAATGCTTTTATTATGATTTCAGGAGGCCAAAATATATGCTCAGGAAAATGGTCTTTTCTTCATGGAAACGTCAGCTAGAACAGCAATAAATGTCAATGACATGTTCTATGAAATTGGTAAGCCTCCTTTCAGGTTCTAATATTTAAGGGAACTTAGGGAAGCACACATTCTTGCTTTAAGTTTAGTGGAAGGCACGGCTACTTGTCATTCAAGTTTCTAATTCTGATGACCATGTTTCTGATTTTAGTATTTCAACACTGCACATATTTATTTGATTACTCTTTTTGTAATATCTGATTTGCGATCCTTTACATCACATTGTTTTGATAATCAGTTGGTCATGACATCAAAAGTTCCTTTCTATGACCTAACCTCGGGGTTGGTAGTTTTTGTTCCATGCTTTTGTGGTGACTGGTGAAGTATGACTCTCCTATTGGAGTGGTGTTGTCCCAGTGGGTAGTTTAGTTATCGCATTGTCCTTTAGTTAGGTTGCATGGATACGGGTGCGGACACGGACATGGATACAGACATGGAACACGACAAATTTATAAAAGGCAGGGTACGGGACACGGATACAGACACATTTATATGTATATATATAATATTTACATTAGGTCAAATATTGAATTAAAATACCCATTATATTTGTATGTTTCTTTCACTATCTATAACAATTAAGAATCAAGTTAAATAAAACTAACAATTAAGGTTTAACAACAAAATTTTAGTTTTGATTGCATGGAATACGATGGCTATTTTTCAAATCTTTAAGTAATCGTTTTGGTATTCGGTTCAAAAACCTGTTGGTTTTGAGCTGGATATACCAACTAATTTAGGGTTATTATAAGTAATGGGGAAATCGGGTTTTTCTTTGAACCATACGTGTCCATGGCGTGTCCGCGGTGAATCGATGTCCGACGCGTGTCCGGAATCCAAAATGAAGTGTCCGGGTAACCTAGGTTATATGTCGTCCATAAGCATAAAAAGATATTCTGAGCTGTCCTAACTTACAAGTGTGCTAATTTTAATGATTTTTTCAGATATACCCCTCAGGAATCTTCCTCATTCGGTACACCTCTTGCAAACCCTCAATATTTTCTAATCTTCATCTCAAGTAAACCCCACCCTTAAGTTACCTTTCTTAACAGTGACAATCAAGGGATCCGAGGTTTGAAATGTCCCTGGAGATTGAAAGAGCAGAGGCGACGCATCAATTTAAAGCTTAAAATTTTTCTTACTTTGAAACCCTAATTTCGTTTAACTTTAACTTTAAAAATCGCTCCTTGTAGCGGTTCTCATCAAATTGTAGACATGATCCCCTGGTTATGGAGAGAGACATTTGGATTTGACATTGTTTCTTTCATAGGAGTTAGATGAGGCCTAATTGATAAATTTTCAGTGAACTGTTGGTGCATATGGGTAAAATGTGGTATAGTTCAATGCATGAGTACGAGGAGAATAGAGGTGAACGAAGATGTGGATGGAAATTAAATAGAAATAAGTAGAGATATATGAAAAAGGATGTGATGGGGATGTACGGCCATTGAAGAACTAATGCTGGTGGGGCTCTATGGAAGTAACCATTTGATAAGATGGGTTAGATTGAAATGGTTGTTAGGTTTGACAATGAACGGTAAATACTGGGATCAGAAAAATAACCCTTAAATAGGAAATAGTCCTGGGCTATTCTTGTTCTCTCTCCCTTTCTCTGTGTGTGCATTGTGGGGTGGCGGGGGTTTTAGAGAACTTCATGAAACTTTGGCTATATTAGAATAAGGTTCGGGGTTATAGCTGGAAAAAAAAAATAATTTTTGATTAATTTTGCAGTACTCAGGAGTTTGGAAGTGGGGGAAGGAGAGACTGGCTCATTATTAAAACCCCCTTAAATGTGCTTTGTCTTCAAAGCTTATGAAAAGCTTATAACTGCTAAATTGAGGACATGTTCAATGAATTGTTGTTTAGCTGGTCAAATGCTGAATCAGTAAATACATATACTACACCGCATGCCTTTTTTAGTGTTAGAAAGTTTGACATGGTTTTTGAAATTTTTAACTTTTTATGTTGGATAATTACACCCACTTACATCCAACTGCCGTCCTCATTCTTAATCTGATGAGGGAAACTAAATCTTATCTGTTTAGTATATAAAAAGAGTTAATTGCTCATAGACCCCCGTGCAGTATCGGTGATTTGAACTTGCAACCCCTGTAGTTTCACTTTTTCTGCGGATATTTCCCTGGGTGAAATTAGTAGCCTAAGGGTAAAAGAGCAAAAAAGAATTCACCAGGGAATCTATCTGCCAAAATGAAATTACAAGGGTAGTAAGTTTGAAACAATGATACATTACAGGGGTCAACGTGCAATCAACCTTATAAAAAATCCTCATCTAATTTTGTCTGTTCATGTTGTTCCAGCAAAGAGACTGTTGCTTCAGGCCGAACCATCTCCGAACCCTACAGGAATGGTTCTTTCAGATAGACCGGCTCAAAGAAATGCTTCTTCATGCTGCTCTTAATCAGATGCTGGGTCATCGATTAACTCGTGTTTACCGATAATTTAATTTGTTCCTTTTTTATGCTATATTCTTTTTTTAAGGCATCTCCATTTGTGTATACCTTTCGCCTCTTACTGTGATGTGTGCTCAATCGCTGTCTGTGTATATCGTATTCTCTGGATTATCAATTGTAGATTTCATGAAAGTGAAATAGCAAGGCATGGATTATCAGAGGCTTATTAACTGGAACTGTATCTTATGTACACATAGTTCTACTTGTGATTGTAATCCATATTAGACCGCCTCTTGCTTTGCAAGAGCTCTCCGCGATATATTTGTCAGCATAACGCAATGTAATAGAATTAGATCATTTTCTTCTTTGCAAACAGTGTGGACGAAAATTCTCAATCTACTCTCTTTGTTCATTTTTAGAAAAGAAAATAAGAACCATTGTCTTTGTAGAGCTGTCTATTATGTATCATCATAGTTAGAAATGTTTATACAGGCTAGAAAATCTTTCTACAAAGAGGCTTCACATACAATTATTTTGCGGCCAAATTTTCAAAATAGACCCTTTTAGAAACTTACTCGCCATTTTCGACTCAGTTTTCATGTATTTACCAATTTCGATCTAGTTTCAGCCATGTCAGGAACGTGGGCTGAAACTGGGTTGAATGTGGTAAATATTTTTCACGAATTTCACGGGATTGAGAATCTTGTGAAGTTTTTAGGTGGGAATTAAACAGCATGAGATTGGGAATCTCATGGAGTTTGTTTTAGCACAAACTCCACGAGATTCCCAATTCCATGGAGTTGCAGAACAAACCACAGGGAGTAGTTTGCTATCTATCTCTATCACAACCTGCTATATATCACAACCTGTTATATGTACACAATCTCGATATATATCAAACCACATGTACACAAAAATCCAATCACATACATGAAAATCCAACAACATAAATACACAAAAATTCAATCACATATGTACACGAAAATCCATCCACACAAGTCTTCTTTTCGAACAATCCAACCATATATATTCATGAAAGATCCACAATCACAAAATAAACATCATATCATATAAAAAAAAGAGTCACATACATCATATTATTCCTCCCCTCCTTCCTCTTCCTTTCCTACCCCTTCACTTACCCCTTCGCCCCCCCCTCCCCGTCCCCAATGTCTGTGATCATGAGCCTCGATGATCTCAGTATTTGGCTGCGTATGAAGTTGTATAGCTAGTGGATCATCCTCATTAGGTGGAGCACGCTGAGAAGTGCTAGTTCCATCATCACGCATATTAGAAGAGGCCGCCTTACGTCTTCAAGTGTATGCTATTACGAATTGGTGTGTCCTGTCCTCACGGCCTTCAAACTTGTCGACGTGATTCCTATTGAACACATTAGCTATCATCCGTCTAATCCTATTGATTACTGATAGTGCTTTTGGATCCTAAATCTCAGCAATGCTCTCATTTATATCTTCTTCAATTTTATCAAATGCAAGGACCTGCATTTTAATAAGAAGATACACAGCTTAGCAAGTCATATGATTTCAAAAGAAGAATATTCTTTGTGCTTGAGTTTAAAAGATTACATAATTTCTCTTGACCATGACCCTCAGCATGTAAGTATCTGATGGAGGGCGTGGTATGAATCCAGCTGCTGAGTGTGGGTTACGTACGATCCATCTGCATGTGATAGCCCAATACCAATGCATATACTATGTATAGGAAAGTGGATCTCTCTCTCATGCTCTACAAGATTATGTCTGTCATTCCACCTGATTATGTAGGATTCACGATATCTCCCCCAGTCCACATGGTGTGATGTCATCCGACGCATGCGATCGATTTGCTCAACAGGATCGGGCAAATGCTGATCCAAATGGAATTACCGCATAACACGATTTGGCACATGCATCTCTATAATCTCGAAATAGATCAACGATACTCTGGCCCTCCACAAATCAGAGCTCTCTTTGCGAATAGATGCAAGGGAATCAAGATCATCGGGAGTATAGGACGTCCACTAGAACTGAAAAATTAATTTTAAAAAACGTGTATTAGCATATATAGAAAAATATGAATATAAATTTTGAATCGTAAGACAAATTTTACCTGTTTGTGTTGCATGATATCTAGCTCATTTCTATAAAAATCTGCATATCTGATCAAGGTATTATAGAATGATTTCCTCACATAAATATCTATTTGACATGAAAAAAGATATTAGAAATTTCCATATGAATAAAATTAGGCAATACAAATAATTATAAATAGTATATTTGTATACATGCATGCTGCATCCTAATGGAAGCTGACCCAAAAGATCACAATGCGTATTTAAAGTAGGTCATCCAATATGGATGCATTCCCATGACCAAACTTGTAGCAATGTCATGCAACCCCTAAAATCCTTATTCTCCATCAATGACACCATTGCTAGATCTCTATAGAGATATGACAATACCGCACTACCCCATGAAAGAGTGCCACACTCCTCCAAATCCTCAAGAAGTGGCAACCATCGACAATGTACACGATTTTTGCTCACATCAGAAAATAACATAGCGTCTGGCATGTGTAATATGCAACCATCGATAACGTACATGATTTTTGCTCACATCAGGCAACCATCGACACTTGCATCCTCCCCTTTTATCATCACTCTGTTGGAAGGCCTTATATCTTGATGGAGAACGTCATCATTGAAGGCACTTGAAGTCCCTACAAGCGAAGGCCCGCTCAAGTGTTGTGATTGTGTCCAACCATATTTCGTTGTGGAGACAAAAAACCGTTCGAGTCAACTTCAAGGTCCTCTAACATGCGAGAGTACACTTCGTCATGATTCACCACTTTGCCCAAATTTCTTTGAATCTTTTCAATAAACAATTCCACCGAATGCTTCTCGTCATTAGAGATTTGAACGTTGCTTGTTCGGTTCAACATCACGGGATAATTGCAAATCATGTTGAGGTGATACTCACGTGGATTGGTCAATGTAAAGTTTGTGCAAGTCATTAATCAATCCATCGAAATTACATGATTTGGATATAAACAACGGTTTCGTCACCCCTCCTTCATATACAGACATGTTATTCTCGAGGTAGTTAATCTTCCCATCAAATGAACAAAAGATTAAAAAACGATTGTTCATTGTTACCTCTAAGGAGTAAAAAATTCAACATCAACTAATACTACACGAAGAACACTAAAAATAATATATCAAAATTTTGACCAATTCAATTCCCTAATTTTTACAACTTTCCTTAATGTTTCCTTCCAATTTCATACAATTTTTCAAAAACTCTCACATACATTACTCCAAAATATAAACTAAAACAAGCTCTATGGATAAACATCAATCCAAACCCACAACATCAATTAAATTAACTAACAATGATCCATTCATTTTCCCTAATTTTCTTTCAAATTTCATATAATTTTCCGTAATTGCACCAAAATATACATACAAATTCCCAAAAAAAAACCAAACATTAATCCAAAATCTAAACTAAAACAAGTTATTAGGATGAAATAGAGAGAATATGTAAAAAATTAGAAAAATATCCAAAAAAGCTTAAAGAAATTACTAAAAACTTGGTCAAGACCCTAAACATGAAATCCGGTGAATTCTAACGTACTCCGGCTAACTTTGGCCTAAGGGAAGTCGGAGGCTGTGGGGCCGATGATCAGAGATTGGGGGTGGGAGATGGTCAAGCCCCGAGGGAGGGGTGGGGGAGACTTGAGAGTCGGGGAGTAAGTCACAACTCCACGGGATTGAGAATCCCGTGGACTTGCAGGACTCAATTCACAGAGAACTGTGGTTAACCCTGCAACTTCACGGGATTCTCAATCCCGTGGAGTTGCAGGACTCAATTCACAAAGAGCGAATGCTCTCTGTGGTTTACCTTGCAACTCCACGAGATTGCAAATCCCCTGCAATTTGAACTAAAACAAACTCCACGGGATTCCCAATACTGTGGAGTTTAGGGGAGATTTAATCTCCACGGGATTGAGAATCCCATGGAGTTTAATTCTACACTAAACTCCACGGGTATCTCAATCCTGCGAAGTTTGTGAAAAATATTTACCAATTTGACCCGGTTTATTACGATGCGGCGTGGTGAAACTAGGTCGAAATTGGTAAATAAATAAAAACTGGGTCGAAAATGGTGAATAAATTTCTAAAATGATCTATTTTGAAAGTTTATCCTTTTTTCACAGACAAAATATCCCAAGATCTTGTGAAAACCATCGTGATTCTTCGTGCAGACAGATTCTGCGATTTTTTGACCACCAGACAGCTTGGAGATTAGTGTTAAAATGGCCCCTAAAATTATACAATAATAACGGAGAGTAACCATAATTACTAGGCACATCATTTTCAAAGCACAATCACAGCCTTCAACCTTCCCCCTGGGAAATTTAATCAAACATGAGCAAAACTAGCCCCAAGTAGCAAAAACCCAGCTAACAATATTCACATACAACTGACTAATCAGCGCAAAAACCACCCATCCCATCAATTCTCTTGCTCATTGGCTGCTTCACTTTTCCTTTTCAGTTCAAAATATGTTGACAACAACGCTTATCTATACAAGGAAAAGAGAAGGATCTTTTAATATACAGAGAGTTCCATCTTTCACTGCCTCTTGGCTAATTGTTTCTTGAGCCCCTTCAATATCTTTGAAAACCATATCAAGTTCATTATTGCCAACACCGAAGGCACAACAAATGTCAAAAGGTAACCAAAGGTGTGCATTTGTTCGACCTGAAACGTACAGAGAAATGACGATATGGTAGGCAAAATAGTCACTGAAAATATCATTTTGTAAAGAGTTGTGATCTTTATTTGTACCTGATCATAGTGCAAATAGATGTGGTAGAACAAGTAAACAAACAAAAGAATTCTGGCCACCTGTATCAATAAATAAAGGTCAAACTTTCATATTTTTGAGAGGTTATCATCCTAGAGATAACGGGA
Source organism: Asparagus setaceus (assembly GCA_012295165.1). Classification (NCBI taxonomy): domain Eukaryota; kingdom Viridiplantae; phylum Streptophyta; class Magnoliopsida; order Asparagales; family Asparagaceae; genus Asparagus; species Asparagus setaceus. The sequence goes on from CM022702.1 coordinate 23,663,928, forward strand.
AATATATGTTGAGAACAGGACCACTGGCCAAAGTGATCTGTACATTTGATAATTCTCACCAAGTATCATTGTTGACAATATAGTTATTGAGATATAAAATATATCCTAAACGAAAATTATCTTTTTCCCATCTTCTTAATTCCATTTACCCATCCCTAAAAATGGTGGTTGACAGACCTTGCAATCTTCAAGCACATGCAATCAAACTAATAATTCAACGTCGGTGACAAATACTCCATCATGATCCATACTGGCTCATGTCAGTTTATGCACTTGTATTCAAAATAACTACAGAGATAATTTGTCTTATATGGGAATGTTTAATTTCAGATCACATTTATCAGATCTCTTACTCTTCTCTATCAAATTAAATATCAATATGTATTAGTTGCTATTAGTATCAATTGACATGGAAACAGGCACACCTGTAAGATAACTAGGTGAGTTTCTTTTGGATATTCATATAATCATAGTAGAAGAGTAATGATAGAGAGGGATACCCAAGCCATTGTCGCAAAAACTGTATTGAACCCGATATCACAACTTGTTGCAAGAAAACTCAAGTAAAGTACAAGACCCATATTCCTTTATAAGTGTTTGGAAAGTAAAACTCGTAACACATTGTTTAATTGGGGTTATTTAATGACGATGAAGCTATTTAGTTAATTATAATGCATTTTGACAATTATAATGCATTTTGACATGAGATGTACTTTGCTCATATGCCAAAAGCAAAACAAAAAAGGTTTTATTGAACATACCAACCAAGCGAAGAACATGACAACACCATTAATAAGATATGCGTTGGTTCTTTTCATTCCTGCCGTGTCAAGGAACCTTCAATGTTTAAAAAGAAAAAGTGTCAATAGGTTTCAGTACAAAGTGGTTCATTTTTTCATAACTTTTTAAGTAAAGTCTATAAAGATACCATCGCAAATTAACCCCAGGGGTGGTTGCCTCAGATATCAGCAACATGTAAGTATATAGCTGTGCTTCACCAGCCAACATGGCATATGATATACCACAAAGAGAGATCAAATGATGAAAAACCTACAAAAGAAATCATTACCATATAAGCTAACAATAGTTTTGACTAACCGAAGAACTCATGGAGGCAATCACAAAGAACAGAGTACATAATTTACATTGAATTAGAAGCTTAGATCATGGCGTAAATCATAGGATTAATTCCCCTGTATTGTCGCCCAATTAACGATGTACACCCTGCAGTTCAATTGGTGCAGATAGACCCCCAGAGTGAACTTATTTGACGCGTTTAAGAGTCCGAAAAAATTCACTCGGGGGTTCTATCTGCACTTGGGCAATAGTATAGAGGGTTTATCCACACCAATAGAGCTTTAGGGGGTCTATCCGCAATTGGGCTATAATGCAGAGGACCTATCCGCAATTAACATAAATTATATTAAGTACACAACTTGGTATGAAACTTTTTCCAACTTACTATCACCATGTTAAGACAGGTAAATTGATAAGTCAAAAGCACATGTACTTACATACTCCATTCCACCAAGCAAAGGATATAACCAAAATATCATCGCAATGTCGGAGATGAAATACCCAATTGAAACCTGTTTAAATGACTCATTCATATTACAGATTGAGATCTAATAACAATTTTGTTTTTAAATATGGACATTAACAGAAGGCAGAAGAGTCTTACCCCCAATACGAAAGTAGAAAGATTTGAACTTCGTACTGTAACCAACCCTTCATGGTGATCAGAAAATAGATCTGAAAAGAATACTAGGTATAACGACATTGTTGTGATAAAAACAGCATGAGCGCTGGACATACCCCTGCAAAATAAAGTTTTTATAAATAGATATTAAATAATGCAATAAATGACTTACAAAATGCTACATAAAGACGCTCAATCCTACCGATTATTCCACTCTATCCGTTGGATCTTTGTTAGTGAAGCATAACCCTTGAAATAGAACGAACTGATTAACTGAGTAAGATCATATGCCTGCGCAACAAATAAGAATTTACTACTAGATAATAGAGTAGAGACTATGGTTCTAATCAAACTAAACAACTATTGCAATCAGATTTAGTAACAACAATGTGAGGCATACCATTTTGCACATGAAAATGCCACACAGAACTGAAGTATATGGGACAAATGGATCTGCTAGCAAATAGTCCCTAACCAGTAACTCTGCCTCGTATCTGTAAGACTTCATCGCCATAACTGAAATCTGCACCATAATCTTAAAGTGATCGCAAAACATGCAACATTATATTAGTATCTGGTTATTCAAAGATGTGCACAATTCAATTATTCAAAATTTAAAAACTAAGATTGCAATATCAATGAATTCGCAACAAACAAGGTATAAACCAATAGATTGGAAAAGCCGCTACAAAAAAAAGAGATTGAAATCATAAGGAAGAGTGGTGAAGAGAAACATTTCATATTGAAGTATGATGAATTAGATATCTAAAATATATAAAAATGAATTAGATATCTAAAATTTCAGGGCTGAGATCCTCTAAGTTATTGTTCTTATCTTATAACCTTCTCCATATAGAAGATCATAGTGTAACTAATAGGAAATATTCCTCATGAAATTGCAACTTGCAAATAAAAAATAAAAAATAACTGGACCTCCATAAATTTTTTGGTTCAGGACAAACAACAATCTATTGAATTTGGTCCAGGCATTCCGCTAACATATATTCTCATTTTTCAGTATATGGGAATGACGGACTTATTTACCTGAGTTCTGTAACATACATCCTGCAATCTAACATTAAAATATGAAAAAAAAAAATGCTCTATATGTTCAACAAGGAAGAACGCAATCATCATATATCGAGCATCTCCATATGCTCTATGTGCGTACGCAGGTTGGAATCGCTTCGATTAAGGAAAAAGCACTCCATTATGCGGTAATCCGCATGATCAGGCGCATTTTCAGTAAACGCCTGCGTAATTTTTTATGCGGGTGCTTTTGTTTTTTAAATAATCTTTCCTAGGTTAATCCATTTGCCCCAAAACTGACCCAACTACTAAAGTAAAAGAATCCTAACCCTAAAAATTTCCCAAAGTTCCACTACTCCTCTCTCTATTCTCTATTGTTCGAACCCAGTAGCTGCAACAAATATCTCCATCCTTTGTTGGCGCTTGATCGACCATGCACCGCTCGCAGAATCTCACTTGAAGATTATATGATCTCCGACACTCTCCCTACAAGCTCTCCGACGATCACCTTGAAGCTCTACAACATTCCCCTCGAAGCTCTCAGATGAAACAGATTAGTCAAAGCTTCTCAGTGTATATGTTTTATTTTTCATGAATTTTATATATTTTAACATAAAAATTATATATATATATATATATATATATATATATATATATATATATATATATATATATATATATATATATATAGAGAGAGAGAGAGAGAGAGAAATATGGGTATGCTTGGTACCAAGCACCATTTTTGGTGCTTGGTAGTGAGGTATATCAATCACATCCACTCCCCAACCCATGTGCTTGTGTTCCCCCATTTGAGGAGTGGATGTGATTGATACACCTCAAGTACCAAGTACCAAACATACCATTTTCTCATATATATATATATATATATATATATATATATATATATATATATATATATATATATATATATATATATATATATATTAAAATTAAAAATGCATAATTCCACATAATCCGATTAATCGTTGAGCACTCCCGGACCGCACACATAATAAAACCGTGTTTTTGAACATTGGCTACAAGTCTTCTAACACACTGCATCTAATATCAGAAAAGAGTTATGTAATAATATATCAACCACCAAACATGTCCGAGATACAGAAACATCTCCATCAGTTCAGATAGCTCTATGGGAATTTATTATCAGCATCAGACAGAAATGGCATGGATCCATCTTAGACTTTCGCGACTTCCACATATATCTATCTAATTAAGTGTTAATTTCACAACCTGGGCGCGAACTTTAGGGGGTGTTGCATATAACCTACCTGAAAAGTTTATCTCAAAAAACCCCCCTGAACTTTCAACTTTTCTCACCGGAACCCCCTACCTGTAATTGGAGAATAACTGAAATGTTTAGAGAGAAAAATCCCCCAATTTATTCATTTGCCAATTGCAAACAACGTACACCACCTCTCCCCAATTGAGGTTTTTGTTTCTCTGAAGGAAACTTACTTATTTGCCAATCATAGGTAAAGGGTAGTGAGAAAAGTTAAAAGTTGCCAGTGGTTTTTTTTTTAAATTGTTGGGGGTCGGGTGGGGAGATGGGGGGTTGTGAAATTAACCCTTTAATCAAACATCTAATGCAAGCCACTGCACAAGCCCATTGTTAGCTTTCCCAGATTCCCTTGAGGTAGGATCATCTAATCAACCTCTAAAATCTTCATTGTGTAACCATCATTCTCTACTTACAGAACTCTTAGTGTTGACTCCCGTTTTCTTTCTTTCTTTTTTCTTTTTTTTTCCTTTTTTGGGGGGGAGGGGTGGTGGTAACAAAAGGTCTGAAACCATATAAAAGTAAAAGACGTGTGCAAGACATGGGATGATATCCATATCATGTGTGACCATGTATCTTTGCCCTAGTTAGATTATTCTCAATCTTAATTAGATTAGGCATATTCTGCACATGTTATTTTTGTCACATTGTGCTGGTGTAAGATGCACATAAGCACCACAATTTGTAACTGATCAAATCAAAATAATTCATTGTTCCAATAACTTTTCAAGTTATTGTCACCAATTGCAAGCCCATCAATCTAACACCAACTAAGAGAGATGGCGGCACATAATAAATTTAATAATCATAGATAAATCCTCAAATTTCTCACTTCAAGTAAATATTTACAATATCCAATTTCACAGTGTCATCATATATGCTACTGTTTCTACAACAAGCTATCTGACCTGGATTCTCCACACCTATTTCGTCGTATATAGCTAACTACGAAGTTGACATGTCATAACAAGAACAGTGACGTCCATTTATGTGGAAAATACAACAAAAAAGATGAGGCTTGTATGACACAGTAGGTACCTCCAGTACAAAGTACGCAAGATAGGTTTATGAAGCCAAGCCAGCAAAAATTGAGAAAGACTTACAACACTCATATCACATATTATGCTTGTCTTAATTCGTAACCTAATTTCTACTACTTAGTCACGGAAAGATCATAGATCCTAGTCCTTTGAGTTTTCCAACTCCAAGTACATTCTATCAGGGCAACGAAAGAAGCAGCAAACCATTATGACAATTGGAAATGAGTAAGTATCATTCATCAACAACCAAGAAGCAATACTTAGTGTATTTACAGTCATTGCCCAATTCACATACATGAATCATTCTTTGCCAACAATCAAGCCTACTCCAAGACATTCTATCAAATAGCACCAGCACAGGTTTGAGCTGAAGATACATGAGATGGAAACTACAATGTAGCAAAATCTGAGATGATCACTACCAATTGAGCAAAAAATCAATTCAGTCATCATCAGTTCATCACCAGAAAAAGAAAAAAAAAATCAACTTCTACTATCAAAAACTTCAAATAAACAACATTCCTAGTTCCATGAGGGCTTACACTTTCAGTTAATTCAGATAAAATTACTCTCAGGATAGATTTTTAGAACTGCTTTAACACCCAATTAATGATATAAATGTCAAGCCCAAGAAAACTGAAGAAAATAAGGGATACCCACATCCCCAAATCCCAAAAAACACCCAAAAAAAAAATTTAAATTTTAAAACAGCAAAAATTGAAGCCATACCTTGAATCCCAGAAATCAGAAACTGCAGAAGCTTGAGGAGAGCAACAGAGAGAGAGGAAGAAACAAGCTACAGAAGAGAAAAAGAACAAAAACCCAAGTCAGAATTCAACAAAATTTGTTGTCAAAAGGACAAAAGCGATGGGTAGACCTTTCGCCAACTAACTAGAGATTGCAAGAGAGAAATAGGGTGAGGTTTTGGGTTTGAGGATTGGATTGGATTGAACTGCAAGAAACTGCAGTTGGAGCTCTATCCTTCCCATAAGCAAGGGAAATGATTCTGAAGAAAAAAAAACAGTTTAAAAAATCTATTGTAAATTGTAATCAATGAATACAGGGACTGTTTTCTGCTTGGGTTTTCTTAGATATTAGTCCCTCAATCTTCAATAATTCCATATTAATACCTCAAATCTTTGTAATTTGGTAACAATTTGGTCCCTCAGTTACCAAGAACCCTAGTGTTCGAAAAACATAAGCTGAGGACATTTTGGTAATTGAGGGACCATATTATACATTTTCCTCAAAAACTAAGATAGTTTTGCAATTTGGTTCTGTTGATGGTTAAAATCACACAATCAATTAATTCGATGAGTTGAAGATGATGGGGATCCGCTAACTCTCTCCGAATATCTGGATTTGAGAAGGGTTGGCATGTCCTGCACGAATGAAGAACTCATAAGAGGGCGGGGTCTATGTCCCCGGTTGTTCTTCCGATGATCAAGTTAGTAAAAGCGCTTGAATGGAGGATAAAGGTGAACTACAGGAGTTCTTGTGCTTAGTTAATTGCTCAAAATGCAGTAAAAATTGTGTACCTCTGTATTGGACATAGTCCCCCTATTTATAGTGATAAGTAGAGAGGTGAATTGGTAACTTTGACTAAGTATGGATCGGCGGCTGTGTCAGCATTCGCTTTATAGGTGTCAGCCGCTGAATGGAGTGAGTCACTTCGGCATTTAATGCGAAGTGACTGGGGGTATGGGTCGCCAGCGTGGTCCGATGTGCCATAAAGATCTTCGGAGATGGAGAAATAATATCTCTGATCGCTCATTTAATGCAATGGCGACGCATCATCGGCGAGGGGTTCGAGGCACATCTCCTTCTCATTCGCTTGGTCGGGTGCCGAGAAGTACTGCCTTTCGAGTCGGCATCGAAGGATGTCGTCCAGGCGAGTCGGCTTGATCCAAAGGGTCGACATGTCCCGTTATTCGAGTCGGCATGTCCCACTATTCGAGTCGGCATGGCGAGATGCCGGTCGAGTAGAGCCGGTTATGCCGAAAAATATGTCGGTGCTGTCGGGGTGCCGGCTTGATTAAGTGCTCAAATACGGGATACTTGTTTGCTATTAATTGGGGATTAGGATTTGGTAAAAAAACATCATAACAGGTTCCTAGGAGGGAACCTATCCTAAGCATGCTTTGACTATAGAGTTCCCACTGTTTCGTTGTAGCTAAGTTATTATGGAAGTTGTCAATCAGAGAGATTGATTATCAATTGATATATGGTATGTATTGTTTCCAATCAAGCAAACTGCTATAAGATTGGTCCGAACTGAGATGAGTTCGATTGTCACGGGCCTAGACTGCCTATACAGGCTTACTTGTCAGACCTAAGAGCCGTGACCTGAGTTAGGTATGCTGAGTGCAGTTATCTCACATTTTAGCAAGTTAGGTTGATTACCTTTTTGATTGAGTCGCCTGCTGACATGGCACCTTCTGGCTAGCCCAATTGTAAAATCCGGATTATCTGCATAACACAAAGTTTGGCACCTTAAGAGTTAATTCAATTTATATTTCTAAACCAACCTAATTCAGATTACTTCTAGACTCCAGAGTTTGGATTATTCTTGGTCCGATTATTTAGCAAAAAGTGGTCTAACATAAGCTGATTAAGTCAAGTTGTTAGATCTTGCCAACTTAGGATTATCCCTGATCCAACTACTGTTTCATTTAACCTAGCTAACTCAATTTGTAAAGCACCACCCAGATATATAAATTTAGATCGGAATATAACCACTGATATAACTATAATAACTTAGACATCATTATCTATACTGTATATTAAGAAAAATCCCCTTTTAATTTGTGGTATATTTTTAAAATTCTAAAACACCCTTTACACTTAGAGGAAACTATAGAAATACCCTCATACTTGAAGAAATTAAGTGAGATACCCTCTCATTTGAAAGAAAAACAATGAAAATACTCTTTCACTTGGAAAAACTTATGAAAATACTCTCACACTTGGAAAAAATCCCCCGAATATCCTCAAAGTTGAAAAATCCAATAAAAACCTAATATATCAACCTTTTTTGTCATGTACACATCGCGTATACTGGGATACTAGAAAATATATAAGTTTAAAAATAAGTCGCTAAGTATTGTAATTAAAAATAAAAAAAACTTGCTACAGTTATTTTGCGTTAAAATAAATCATGATAACACTTTGGGTTTATTGATAAAAACACTACACATTGATTACTTGCGTCTGGGAGGAGATTGTTTTGAATTCCGTGGGTAACAAGCTGTGATGATTATATGAGGAATCTCAGCCGTTGACCTTGATGGGGTCGGGGTACTTCTACGGCTCTGATGATGACGTTGATGGATATATAAATTGAAAGAGGGAAGATCGTGACATAATATGAGTATGAGCAAGACCAATGTAGTATGAGATGTGGGCCCTGAAACAAGAGAAAAATGTTTAAAACTGATCTAAATTTATATTTGCTTTTAGGAAAATGCTTGTGCTATGATTCTTTTTCATTGGGAGATGGGTAGAAATAGGATAAATTTCACAAGACCAACACGAATTATTAGGAATTTTGCACAAAATTACTCAATCTTTTTATGAGCTAGGAAAACTATTACAAACTTCCATATAAGGAGAAAAGTATCACATATTATCCCAAAACAACCCATAAAGGATATTTCATAAACTTTTATTGATGTTATAGTAAATACCATGAAAATTTTTCATAAGGCCACTAAACTATTATGGACTTCACATATCGGATAACTTTCAAGGATTTCGAGCATTATTTGGTTGTGTGTAGTATTTTTTTTTTTCTTTTTGCTAACCTAAGCATTTGTCATTGCAATCTACAGGAACTTGTCCCTTACCTGAACTTGAACAAGAATCCCTTGACTATTCACTTGTAAATTGTGTTTTCACCAAAGATCTATGGTCTAGAGCCTGTAACTCCTCATTGATTCTAAAAGCTCGAAAATTTACTGATTGACTAGTGTCATCTCTTCATTGCAAAAATATGTACAAGCACTTGCCTTTGCTGCTACCGTGTCTTGGTTCGTTTGGAAAACTTGATGCAATAAGGTTGTTTAAAGGCATCAATAGACCAATAAGTACTACACTAATCCTTGCTGAAGCTTATGCACAACAACTTATGCGCAAGACAGACATTTGTGTTTGCCTTAACTTGCCATCACCCAGTGCTTGGTCAGCACCTCCTCTAGGTTTGTTCAAGATTAATTCTGATGTTGTAATTCGTTTTGGTGCTTCCGCTATTGGGTTTATTGCCAGAGACCACACATGGATGAATTTATTATCTTTTGGTGAGTTTGGACCTCTACTTTCACCCATTGAGGGTGAGGCGCTGGCGATCCTATGAGCTCTTCAATCTGCGAAATCAAATGGTTGGAGATATATTCAATTAGAATGTGACTCCTTAAGTCTAATTCTCACATGTTCCCTGATGTCGTGCAAATCCCATAAGTTTTGATTGGATTGATCGGTGAATGTTGGCATTTGTTCAGAGATTTCACAACCATTTTGGTTCAGCATATTAGAAGATCTGGAAATTGTTGTGCACATTTGCTTGCTAAATTTGCTCTCAGATACGAACGTATGCTTCTCTCGAATCTCCCTATAGGTCTTGATTATGTTTGTAATCAAATTTTCTATGAAGCAATACAATAGAGTCCTCTCGAAGGACTCCTGCATTCTTTAAAAAAAACGTTTGTGATATTTTTCTCTACTAATTTAAGATGATTTTGTGCAAGACTCCTTACAAGTTTATGACTCCTAATTATTTACCCCTATAATTGGTAGCCTAAGTTTGTCTATTCTTAAAAATATATTTAACTTTCAATCACTTGACACATAGACAAAAATCCAAATATATAATATCTTCGTCAAGGAATCTTTGAACTTTGAGGATCATGCTTTACAGCATGGATCACCTACTTTCCTACTTGAACGCTACAATATATTAAGGAAGAATGCTCCAATATATTAAGGACTGCAATATAGAAAATTTATACCCTTTCATCACGTATACAATTTTCATTTGAATACTAGGGTTATAAGGAGGGAAAAGACTACTTATTTGAAGAAACTCATTCAAATTTTTTAGATTTTCTAAACCAGTGGATATCTTATCAGATATGGATTTCTAAATAGGCTAAATTATCAGATTAATATATTTTGTTGACCCTAAGTACCAGCTTGATATATTATCTTACTCCGGCGACGATAAGATATATAAAGTGGGACACGGTGATGACAAGGCCTATTTTTTTACCGGAGCAAAATTTCTGACTACTAAACATTAGGTAACTCGTCACATGATGCTGATGTGACTTGTCATGGGGACTAAATGTCCAAATCTGATATCTCAACAACATATTCCTCTAATCCCAAAATTGTTAAATAGGAGCTGAATGTCCAAATCTGATATCTCAACAACATATTCCTCTAATCCCAAAATTGTTAAATAGGAGCTGCTAGATGAAGGATGGTAAAAGATTAACATTGATGGCTTAGTTGATGTCCATTCGAGCAAGGCTGCAATTGCTTTTGCTCTTACGGACTATTGTGAAAATCTTATATTAGGAAAGTACATCCATCTTGATATCATCCCAATCACCATTATGATTTGAAAGGACTTTGGAGTGCTCTTGGTGAGTTCTATTATATATTACTTGAAGGAAGACTATGGGTGGAGGGTAACTCTAAAGTTAGGTGGTCACGGAATGTGCCGAGCTTAATACTGCCATGATCTTGATCGAAGAGCGTACGTGTTATGCTGACTTCTCTGTAATTGACTAAATTTCTCACATTTACAAAGAAAGCAATTAATAGAGCTCCTAATCTTGTAGCAAATTTTACTAGGGAATATCGGAAATCTTTTCTTTAGTTGATAAGATGTCAGGAGGGCTCCGTGAGATTATGTTAAATGACGTCTGATATGTCGAGTTTTTGAGTGAATTGTGTCTGTATGTTGTTGACAAAAAATGTCCAAATCTGGCAATCCAATAAGCAATATCTTAAATAAGACACCTATACGAACACAATATTATTTTGCTTCCCATTATATATGTTTGAAAATGTCAAATGTTAAAGATATACTGTTGTCTATATTTGAAGGCAAATATTTATTTATTTCATCTTTGAAGCTGTCCCTGATCTTTGTCATCTTTACCACCAGCATGAAACCAACCACTTAAATCCTAATTTAAGTTTGATTCCATGTATTTTGATATAAAAGGGGGCATATTTCACTAAACCCCCAATAATTTTTGGGGTCTGGCACTTAATCCTCAAAACTTTTAAAACCCTCACTAAATCCCCAATAACTTTGAGAAATTCTGTAAAAACCCCCACGACATTTTGCCTTTTTTTTCATTTAACCTCAAATGACTGTTTTATGATGTTTATGTGATGCTCTCTATTCTGGAATATAAATATACTTGACTTCGTTACTACGGTTAAGTGAGAAAAAAAAAATCAAATGTTGGAGGTTTTCTGAAATTTTCCAAATTTTTGGAAATTTAATGTGAGTTTCAATCTTTTTGGGTGTTAAGTGCCGCACAATCAAACTTGTTGGGTGTTTAGTGTTAACCTAAAAAAATCGTAAATCCTAATTTAAGGTTGGGACCTGCCTTTTGTTGAATCATACTGTGCAACAAGCTGGCTCCTTTAATAAATGGCTAAATTATTATATTGATATTTTTTTTGTACATTTTTCTTATTAGTTTGATATTTTTTCTAACTCCGGCGACGTTTTGATATTTTTTTTGAGCCAAATATGCAATTAGATCCAAAACTTAGTCACTTATGAAAAAAAAAAGGTGTGAAACCTCGCATGATGCTACTGGTGCTAAAGTGCCACAATATTATTTGACACATTTTTATAAGAATGGTAAATATATCCAAACTTATACAAACATATTGAATCCACTACAAAGAAAGTAAATTTAGGAAAAAATGGGAGAGCATGATATTATCTTCAAATATAGTGAATAGAAAGCTTGAGAGGCCAAAACCTGCTAGGAGGAAAAAGGTTTCACAGTTTTTTTTTTCGCCGGCGGCAGAGTTGTGTCTAATTTGCACATTTGACTAAAAAAATAATACCAATACGTCGCCGGACCTAATAAAATATCAAACTGATAAAAGGGGTTTATAAAGTACCAATCTGGTAGTCTATAGCCTTTAATAAATAAATAAATAGAGAACCTCTTTTAAAAGTTAAAAGCCCAAAATTAAAGCTTTATATATTGGTTAGTTTAGACTGGTTTGAGAAGCTATAATTTGGTCAATGCCCTTCTATGATCTATCGGAATCTTGATTTTTGATGCGCTTATTAAGCTAAATATTCATTTTAACATCCTCTTAATCTCATTAGATCGAAAATGATAAGGTTTATTGAAATTCCGTTGAAGCTCCAAAGTGTTAATTATAGATGACTTTTTTTCAACTATTTACAAATACCAAAAAGTACTCTCTCTCTCTCTCTCTCTCTCTCTCTCTCTCTCTCTCTCTCTCTCTTCTTTTTTGGCACTCTTTTTTCTTTTTTGGCATTTAGACCTCTCTCTCTCTTCTTTTTTGGCACTCTTTTTTCTTTTTTGGCATTTAGACCTTATAAAACTATGAATATAAATTCCACTGTTGCTTACAAAATCTGACAGATGTAGCCAAGTATAGGCTTATTGTGTTTATAAAAAATTAAATATTAATTAAGAATTACTCTGAGTTAAAATAAAATAGTATTATATTTTTAAAATCTCTCTCTCTTCCTCCCTCCTTTCCTGTCTGTCTCTCTCTCTCTCTCTCTGGAATGAATGTGGAACTTGGACTTAACCCAGTTGCCTTTCACTCTTTAAACCACTCATAGGGGGTTTTTAGTGATTTTAATCCAAAAATAGCTTCTCTCAAGTGTTTCTTGTGTTGAGCTTTCAATACGTGAGGAAATAAATGCAATGGGCTCGGGGAGTTAATCAGGAGTTATGGAAAACCCACTTATATATACTCTCTCACATCTAGGGATGATGACCATCAATCAACCACCTTATATGTTTTTGTTGCAATGTCAGTTGTCTTCACTGCACTGAGCGTGGTAAAGTTTTGGGAGACCATGTCTCCTAATCTAAATAATCGGTACATCACGTTAAAGAAAACAATTAGATCATTTAAGTAAGGATAAATTGTCAGGACGTAGTCCTTATAATAGCTCTTGTTTGAGTAATAACAAACTCTCATTTGTTACTAATATTTATTTGAGATGATATAGTACAGATGAAAATATGTATACAAAGGTTATGAGGCGAAACAACGCGAAAATCAGTATTTATGCTGATTTCAGCCTCGGAACCTTCGATGGTCTACAGTGAACCATCGATGGTCAAGGGTTCATCGATGGTATACAGTGAACAATCGCAGAAATTCATAGAATTGATTTCGAATTATCGATGGTCTACAGGGAACCATCGATGGTCACCACACCTCATCGATGATGTACAATGACTAATTGAAGATTTTCAGAAACTCAAAATCAAACCATCGATGATTTACTGGCACCCATCAATGGTGTTTAGGGAATCATCGATGGCCGTGAGGAAGCATCGATGATGACGATGGTATTTGATAGGTTTGAAGAGTTAATCACAACCATTCGTTGATCCCTTTCATCTCCAACTTCCACTATAATTTGGATATCTCTTTCCTAATTTATGAGAGGTTATATAAAATTGAAAAAGATGATATTTGACGAGAGTTCTAGGATTTGAAAAAAGAAAGCTTTTGGAGAGAACTTGAAGAGAGAATTTCTAGAGTTTGTGAGAAGAAGTTTGTATTGGAGATTTGAAACCCCGGGACCTCAATAAACTCTTTCTCGTCACACTCACATCTTCGGATCGTCTTAGCGAGAAGAGTTGCCCTTAGACTTAACATCTACATCATTTTTCATCGAGCTTCGCTTCAATCTTTTCATGAACGGTTTGCTAATCAAAAGGGCTGTAAGATCTTTCTGATTTTGTGCTTAAACTATTTTTGATAATTTATTTCAAACTTATTTATACGGTGTACTCAAGCCGGTGTTAATTGAGGGTCTACTGTGTACTCAAGCTGGTGTTAATTGAGAGTTGGTACTAGCTAGGATTAGGTGTTACTCATTGTGGAAAGTTAGGTTACACAACTGTTTTCGGGCAGATTCCACAGTACGGTCATTATAAGCCTATTGAATCGGGTTGTGATTCAGGAGAACTCTTGACATAGTGAGAAAGTCCCTCCATGAGAAGGAAGAATGGATGTATGATTGTTATCCAAACCACTATAAAAATCTCACGTATCCCTTGGTTGCTTTTTGGTTTGGTTGTTCGCTTTTATTTTTCTATATTTCCGCTACATATTCTGTGTGTTAGCGAAAAACAGTAGCAAACCTATCTCCCCCTCCTCCTCCTCTAGGCTTGCATCTCAGATCCAACATAAATTTCACACTACCTTCCAAAAGTTTGACTCATTTTGAGATAAAATAAAAAACTGTTAAAATTTTCACTTAACATCAAAAAGTTGTGTCAGATAGGGGCTATCTGATAAATTGGGGGTTATTTTTTGTGTATGCAGCACTTTTAAAAGTTTTTTGTGTTCTCACAATGGGTTAAACTTTTAGAGTTATTAAAATTTACCATTCAATAAGGCTTAATAGCACTTAAATACCCTACAGTTTCCCTTAGTGCACACTTGTATACCGTCATTGTTTTTGGGAGCAATTATATACCCTAAAATTTTTAAAATTTCCACTTTAATACCCTCAGTTATTCAATGAGAATGCCCCCCTGAAAATTCTCATGAGACACTCATACGCTAAGTTTAGAATATTTTAACTCTTACTATTTGTTAAATTTTCTATCAAACCTATTAAAATCCTATTTTAAAATAGAATTAGGGTAAGTTTATTAAAATAGAATTAGGGTAAGTTTAAAATAAACTTGATGTATTCTTAAAAGTAAATTTAACAAATATTAAGAGATACAAAGTTCTAAAATTAGTATTTGAGTGTCGCATGAGAATTTTCAAGGGAAACTTCTTGCGTTTGCATGAGCGAATATATTTAGTGAAAATTTTAGAAAGCGTAGGGTATATGAGTGCTACCAAAAACAAGTGAAGAGGGTATATAAGTGCAAAGTCGGGGAAACTATAGGGTAATTAAAGGGAACTAAGCTTTAAAATAATCTCTAACAAACCCGTTGCTTGAACTGATCCAAAAATATTCCGTGTTTTTATGATATAATTTAGGATTATTTACATCCCAGCACCTTGTGGTATAGTGTGATTACACGGATGATCCTGATATATGCGTATCTTTATGGATAACCCTAAGATTACATAGGTAGCCTAATGAGAAAAAAAAAGCTTAGGGGTCCTCAGGGTTACCCGTTTAATTTCGGTAGTAATCTCAAAATTATTCGAGTAGCTACGTAAACCGCAGAGTCACCAGTATGGTTATACTAAAACACATAGCTACCAGGATGTAAATAATCCTATAATTTATATACAATATATAACGATCATTGAATAATAAACTGATGAGGACAAGAAATGACAAATTTTGATTAGTTGATTTTTATTTTAATTTTGAAATTTGAATTTCGAATTGTACTTTAATTTTGGCAGTTTAGATTTGAATTTCGAATTAGGTTTAGATTTGGTAGTGAGAGATTTGAGGGATTTTCTATTTTGGTAAGGTTTTGTTGAGGGATTTAACTATATCTTTTTTGTGGTTTGTTTCTATTTTTATTGCACGTTGTGTGCACGTAGTTTTTCTTTATAAATAAGGTTGTATGAGGCCATTGAAAAGAAAAAAAAAAGATTTGAATGAAATATTTTTGTTAACTAAATTTTGGTGTGAAGCCTCGGGTGTGAAACCCTAGGCCGAGGGTGTGAAACCCTAGGCCTGCTCCTCTATCTCTTCTCCTCCTCCAAGCGCCGCCTCATCCCCCGCCCTCCTCCCCGCCAAGCACCCTGCCAGCACCTCCACAAACCACCAAGGATCTCCTCCACCCCGAGCAGCCCACCGCCTCTTCCCGACACCGCCGCGTCGTCATTCAGTTCGCCGCCGTTGTCGCCGTTCAGTTCGCTACCGTCATCGTCGCACCACCTCAGAGGTCCCTCCCTTCGAGCTGTTGGGCCGGCCGAAGGTTTCGTTTTCTCACGACCAAGTTATTTTTCTGTTAATCTCATTTTATTAGTTAATTGCATGAGTATTCCATCTCTAAACTCTTATCATATATTCACTGTTTTGATTACATTTGTGAGTTGAGAGTAATTGAGCATGTGACTGTTAAAATTTGATCTTGATTGTAGAACTTGTGCATGATAATGAATATTGCGATTAAATTGATTGAGAAGGGAATTATCTATAATTGTTGATGCAATTCTTGTTAAATCCATCTGTCACATTAATCGTTTTGAATTTAATTTCCTGCCGAAGATCATGAATTTTGGCGAAACGGTGCGTTATTCGATTTTAGATTGCTGATTCTAATAGACCCCCGTCCCGTTTCACATCATTTTGGTATCAGAGCATGGTTCTAGGTTAGGAAATTTTTATTTTATTTTTTTAGCTCAGTTGAGTCTTTATTTGAAAAAAAATTATTACTATTCATCTCATCTAGTTGTTAGTGTATGCCCACTTGCACAAGTCTACCCTATCGATTAAGAGAGTCAAGTGAATCGTCTAGTGAGTCCAGCATGTCAGGCAGTATAGATTCCGAACTTCTTAAGAAACTCGATGCGTTAACAAGACAAATAGGTAACTTAGCTCAGGAAAGCGGAGCTACCCGCGAGGCCTTCCAAAATGCAACCAACGAGACGCGCGCTAAGCTAGGAAAAGCGTGTGTCGCAACTCCGCCTCCGCAAGGTCAAGGTCATGGGCACATCGTTCCCCCACCTCAACCTGTGCCTGATCCACCAACCTTTGATGGTAAGTTCGACCCACAAGCTTTCTTAGATTGGCTGAAGAGCATGGATCGCTACTTCGATTGGTACGCCCTGACGGAACCGCAAAAAGTCAAGTTGGCAGTAATGAAGCTTACCGGACACGCTTGTCAATATTGGGCCAACCTCGAAATGTTAAAATATATTAGAGGTGAGTTACCAATTTTAACTTGGCGAGAAATGGCCGACGAGCTAAAAAGAAAATACCTCCCGTCAGTTAAAATTAATATGCCGCCTATAACGGACTCAAAATCTATTCTTGAGAAAACTGTTAACCAGGCCATAGATTTGACAGAGTCTAACTCTGACAAGAAAATCCGAGATATTAAATTTGACGAACCATGCACTTTCGTTTCTTTTGAAACTACCCCTACAATTGAGGAGTTGACTGAAGTCTCATGCAATAATAACATTCTGGTTATTCCCCAAGCTACCCCTTTGATCATGGAGTTCATTGATGTTGTCTCTGAAACTCTTAAAATTGAAACTCCAACTCCTCCTGAACTAACTCCAATGATTGAAAATGTTGTTGATGTTCCCTACAAAGTCCTCCCGAACCAACATGACACCCAACACATTCCTGATTCGGTTCCTGAAGCGATTCACTCAGATATCTGTATGGAAGTTGAACCCCACACTGAGCATAGCGAAATAACTACCATATTAGATGTCAAACCCTAGTGCATTGTCTCGATAGTCACTTACACATACACTGATCCATTTTGGGAATATATAGTGATTCGGGATACAATTTGGAGCACGAGTGTTTTCGTTTCCTTTTTCTCGCATATTAAGCGCATAAAAACACTCCTTCATACATTTGCTTGCATGTTCCACACTATCACTGTTAGGAAAGGAGAATTTTTTTGCATTTTAACAAAGGAACACCTAATTATTCCATTTGATAGAGGACGTCATGCATGTTAGATACTTCGTTGAGTTTACATCTGCCATTGATCACATTGTTCGAGTCTGCATTTCATCATAATCATTTGAGTTGATTCACATCATTTTGAATTGCATTGGTCATATATTGGGAAATCAGCGATCTAAATTGAATAAATACATTGTTAACTGAAATGAATGATATGTATGTTCGCGAGGAAATTTGAAAATGTAAAATTGAATCTATTCTATTTGAAGAATAATGAATACAATCTCTCGAATGCAATCTCTCTCTCTAACTGACTTAGATAAAAAGAAATTACAAATTCCTCGATCGGTTGTCCGATTTACAAAAGAGGGAATGATCAACGGAGACCCTTCCCTTTATTTAATCTGGGTTCTTCACGGTAGCGGTGGGAGCTTGAATCTTGTATCCCGTTGACGATCCGACCGTCTAGACTCGTGGGACGAGGTTGAAAAATAACTCGCAGGAGCAAGTTTAGAACTCTGGCCGAGTTAAGAACTCTTTGATAGAGTTGATTTTAGAAAAGGATTAATAATCCTTTTAGCCAAGAATGGCGGAGAAGAACTTGTCGTGCAAGTTTGAAAACTCTAATCGAGTTGAACTCTCTAGGAGAGTTGATTCCAGCAAAGGAGGTCTTCGGTAAAACCTCAATATCTCTAAATCCGACCGGTAGGATTCAATCTCCACCGTTCAGAATTAGGAAAAATGAGTGTTGAGACTTCCCTCCAAGTTTCACTCCGATCAGACCACGGATGAAGGTCCGATCGTCACGCCGATCACAGCTGCGCGGAAGAAGCCGTTCTCTGCGCAATTGGCTTCGGTAAAACCTCAATATCTCCAAATCCAACCGGTAGAAATCAATCTCCACCGTTCAGAATTAGGAACGATGAGTGTGGAGGCTGCCCTCCAAGTTTCACTCCGATCAGACCACGGATGAAGGTCCGATCGTCACGCCGATCACAGCTGCACAGAGGAAACTGGTTCTCTCCCTTTGTTAGTTCTCCGGCCAAAACCTTTTCAACCCCCCCCATTTGGCTGTGAAAACCCCCCATTTATAGGGGTTAAAGGGGTGTAACTGCCCCCTTGAATTGCTCCTCAATGGGGGTTTAGTGGGGTGTAACCACCCCCCCTTAAATCTCTCAAACGGTTTATGAACCGTTCAACTCATGTTTGAATGAGTCAAAACGCCAAGTTCGCTCGAGCAAGCCTCGCGTCTGCGTTTTGAGCTTGAGCGGGCCATGTGTGCCGCGTTTTGAACTTCGAACGCGGGCCATGTGTGCCGCTGCTTAGGCTTCGAACGCGGGCCATGTGCTCGCGTTTTGGGTTGAAACGCTGGCCACGGTTCGCGATTTTGAAATGAAACGCGGGCCATGTGTGCCGCGTTTTGAACTTCGAACGCGGGCCATGTGCTCGCGTTTTGAATTAACGGGGATGAGCCCGCATTTTGAATTGAAGAGATCAAAACTTGTGATCTCTTTTCACAAGGATTGTCAACTTGTAATCCTTGTACTCGGAGACATTAGCCGATTCTCCTTTGTCATCGTGAAAGTCATCGACTTGTAACCTTCATCGATAGTGTTTAGCGGATATTGGTGTCTTCGCAATTTTTACGTACTTACAACCCTCCAAAGTTTTGAAAGTTTGCGGTTGGTAGGACGAGCTTTGAAATACTTTGATATCTTCTTTGTTTGATCACGAGAAGGTATTGCTCCTCATTCTCGCCTTCAACGGTTGTGTCCGCTTTTGCCCACGTTAGTCATTCGTCTTGCATGGATGAACTCGGCGTTTTGCCTTTTGAAATCACGGGGTGGCCGTAGCGTCTTGAACTTTGCTACGTGAGACTGATCCTCGCGATTTGAGGTTGAAACACCTGAGTCGGCCATCGCGTTCTTTGTTTAAAGCGGCGCAACCCTCGCGTGGGTGGTCCTTCGTTTCATGAGTAAAGCGTGGGGATGAACCCCACGCTTCCAACTAAGTCTTTTAGACTTTTCTTTAAGGTGCCAAAAGTATAGTGTTAACTTGGCATGCCTTTCATACTTGTTGTTTGAACAAGCTTTTGGGGACTTATCACTCTATTGTAAAGAGTTGATAAATTGGTTTTATCATCGAGGTGAAATTTTTAACTTGATAATGATTTTGAGGACTTATCGCTCTATTGGAGAGTCGATAAGTTGATTTTATCGAGAGGTGTGGGGTTAACTTGATAAAGTTGGGTATTTGTGATTTGAACAAGATTTTGAGGACCTATCGCCTATTGATGAGAGTCGATAAGTTTAGGTTTTATCGGGGATAAAATATGAAATCAAGGTTTAAGGCCTGTGATGTGAACAAGGCTTACATGGCTTGCGGTGTGAACAAGGCTTTGGGCTTGTAGTTTGAACAAGGCTTTGGGCTTGTAGTGTTAACAAGGCTTTGGGGCTTATCATCCTATTGAGGAGGATTGATAAGTTGACTGTCAGAGGTATGAGGTTAACATGACAAGGATACGTTGCCATTGGAGCAACTTTGTGGACTTATCATCCTATTGAGGAGGATTGATAAGTTGGTTATCAAACTCACGAGGATGTGTACGATTTTGATAGGATTGTGTTGTAATTTGAACAACTTTGTGGATCTATCATTCTATTGGAAAGGAATGATGAGTTGATTGATGGGGTTTAGTTGTGATTTGAACAATTTTGAGGAACTTATCTGGCGGGAGGATTGATAAGTTGATTATATCATCGAGGTATAGTGTCGACTTGATGAAGATACGTGGCGATCGAACAACTTTGAGGACCTATCATCCTATTGAGGAGGATTGATAAGTTGATTGCGATTTAAGCAAATTTGAGGAGTTCGCCAAGACGACGTTGTGCTACGATGTTGAATACGTAGACTTTGTCGCCTTTACCGCAAGAGACTAACCGCAGCGTGTTAGGCGTTGACTTTAGGGTTATTGGCCAACCCCACCATCAACGGACTTGATGAGCCTTTACCGACACCGCTTGAATCGCTAGCTTGCGATTATCTAAATCCGTTACGCATGTGACGTTGTGCTAAAAGAATAAAACTCTTTTAGGCTTAATGCTACGATGTTGAATACGTGAGCTTCGTCTTTCTCACGGGAATAGACTACCCTACCGCATGTATTAGATGCGCTTATCTCTACTTAGGTTTCGAGATAAAATTCCCGATTTGAATTCGGTGTCTTCTTCGATCGGTAAAAGACTAAACCGGCAACGTGTGTTAGGCGTTGACTTACCCCTACTTAGGATTCGGGATAAAATTCCCCACACGTGTGAGGCGTGGATTGTGGTGTTATTAATAACAACCTTGAGGACTTATCGCTCTATTGAAAAGAGTCGATAAGTTGATTGTCGAGGTGTTAGGTTAACATGACAAGGATACATTGCATCGAGCAACTTTGAGGACTTATCGCTCTATTGAAGAGAGTCGATAAGTTGATTGTCAGAGGTGTTAGGTTAACATGACAAGGATACGTTGCGAATGGAGCAACTTTGTGGAATTATCGCTCTATTGAAGAGAGTCGATAAGTTGATTGTCAGAGGTGTTAGGTTAACATGACAATGATACGTTGCGATTGAAGCAACTTTGTGGACTTATCATCCTATTGGAAGGATTGATAAGTTGGTTGTCGAGGTGTGAGGTTAACATGACAAGGATAGGTTGCGATTGGAGCAAATTTGTGGACTTATCATCCTATTGGAGAGGATTGATAAGTTGGTTGTCGAGGTGTGAGGTTAACATGACAAGGATAGGTTGCGATTGGAGCAAATTTGTGGACTTATCATCCTATTGGAGAGGATTGATAAGTTAATTTTGGTGGTGTTGGCGCGTTGAAGTGCTTACATTGTCAAAAGTGTTTTGTTAACTTGACAATATTTGGAATTTATCATTCTACTGGAAAATAACAACAAAAAAAATCAACCCCGGTCTTTGGGATACATGGCGTCTTTTGACAAAATCGACGGCGTCGTAATTATCCTAGGTTGATACTAACCGAGTCTTGACCTCGCGATTTAGAGCCGGGTCATCAATAGCCGTGTCTTCTGAGTCGGCCTCTTCTTCAGCTTCAATCCTAGCAATAATTGATTCAGCCTGTTCGCCCTGGGAGACTAGTTGTTTCCAGGAGCGACATTTTGCAACCCCCATTCGAGCTAGGAGATTGGTTTGTAAATTGTGCCGACAGGTGTCAATCAGAGCAGACTGTGTCATACCTGTCGAGCATCGAAGAGCCATGCTTCGGAACCGTTCGACGAAGACTTTGATAGGCTCTCCCTCCTTTTGCTTAAGGGCAAGGAGAGAAGTGACAGTAATTTCCGTGTCATCTTCAAAGAATCGTGACAGGAAGAGTCTCTCTAAATCTGCCCATTTCTGGATACATCCTGCAGGCAGTTTCATGAACCATTCAAAGGCAACCCCCTTGAGGGTGCCAATGAACAAACGAGCTATTATGGCATCGTTTGACATCTCATTCCCAGTCTGTGACTTAAAATGGTAGATGTGTTGGTTCGGTGATCCCGTGCCGTTGAAAGTTTGTAGCGTCGGGATTTTGAATTTTGGAGGATAAGGAATCGTATCCCATTCTGCAGGATACGGTCTGACAACCCCCTGATCTTGGAGCTCGTACCTATTAGCCATGGCATTAAGGCGGGCTTCCAGTTCTCGCATTTTTGCCGATTGAGGACTTTGCTCGTTTTCGGCCTCTTTTCCTCTTTTAGAGGAGGATTCTACGTGATGGGCTTCTTGATCGGGAGCTTCATTCACGTTTTCATTCCGTTTTGAGGATCGACTCCTCCTCCGTGATGATTTTGGCTGAAGTGTTGAGTCGGCTATCTGAAGTTGAGCTCTATCTGCAATAAGTTGGTTTATCATATCTCGAAGTTGATCAATGGACTCTTGTTGTGATCGCAGGGCCTCTTGCATCATAGCATGATACTCTTCGAGCCTCTTCTTGAAATCTTCAGCGGTCTCGTCGTGTAGACAGGCTCATGCTCTATGGAAGAACTAGAGGATTGAGATTCTGCGATGGCTGAATGCTCATCATCAGACTCAATTCCTTTAGCCAACTTGTGATAATTGACGGGGGGTATGACCCCTGTTCGAGTCCGAGTATGTCGGTAAACTCCGTCGGAGTCATTCAAAGCCTCTTTCAAGTCGGGGGACCGATTTGCCTCTGGCTCATTAGAGCTAGAGATTGACGGTCTGCCTACTCCGATCATGTTAGAAGTGACTCCAAGGTATTCGACCTCTGAAGCCTCCTTCCTGTGAGAATGCCGTCGTTCGGTGGACCAGACGATATTTGTCAATCGGTCAAACACCGACGGCCTGGCCGCATGTGAGCAGCGTCGATATGCCGATGATTTGGCACTTGGAACGCGAAGATCGCGTTTGAGCACTGAACGCGAGGTTCAGACCCGCGTTTTGGATTGGGGCGAGGATCGCGTGCAACCTGGCGAGCGCGAGGTCCGCTTTGAACATTTGAACGCGGGTTGTGACCGCGTTTTATAGTGGGGACGCGAGGATCGCGTGCAACCTCCTGCTGAACGCGAGTTTCGCGTTTGAGCAATTGAACGCGGGGTTGTGACCCGCGTTTTATAGTGGGGACGCGAGGATCGCGTGCAACCTCCTGCTGAACGCGAGTTTCGCGTTTGAGCAATTGAACGCGGGTTGTGACGCGTTTTATAGTGGGGACGCGAGGATCGCGTGCAACCTCTGGCGAACGCGAGTTTGGCGTTTGAGCAATTGAACGCGGGTTGTGACCGTTTTACTATGAAACGCCATTGAGGGTTCGCGTTCAGCGGCTTTGCGAGGCTCGTGTTCCGCACATAAGCGAGGCTTGCGTTAAAAAGCGAAGCTTCGGGATCGCGTTTTGGCTCATAAGCGAAGTTCGCGTTGGTTGGTCGATTGGCCATCTCGGTCGTGTTCTTTGGCGGCGGCGCTCTTCACCGCTGATTTGAGGCTTTTGGGGCGACATCACCATCTTCTTGATTAGGTTAGCCACGACAACCAAATGGGCTTTGGCCTCCTTAGAGGCTTTGTGGATCTTGGCGATAGCCTGGGGCTAAGGGATCCGGAGGAGAGTGCCTCCTCGAACTTGGCTTGATCGAACTCTACGGTCGAGTTTCAACGATCGTCCCAATGAGCTTGGCGTCGGATTAGCCACCACTTCTTCATCTGTGAAGCTAGTCCCCGAGTCGCCATCTTTTGTTCGCGAGGAAATTTGAAAATGTAAAATTGAATCTATTCTATTTGAAGAATAATGAATACAATCTCTCGAATGCAATCTCTCTCTCTAACTGACTTAGATAAAAAGAAATTACAAATTCCTCGATCGGTTGTCCGATTTACAAAAGAGGGAATGATCAACGGAGACCCTTCCCTTTATTTAATCTGGGTTCTTCACGGTAGCGGTGGGAGCTTGAATCTTGTATCCCGTTGACGATCCGACCGTCTAGACTTCGTGGGGCGAGGTTGAAAAATAACTCAGAGCAAGTTTAGAACTCGGCGAGTTAAGAACTCTTTGATAGAGTTGATTTTAGAAAAGGATTAATAATCCTTTTAGCCAAGAATGGCGGAGAAGAACTTGTCGTGCAAGTTTGAAAACTCTAATCGAGTTGAACTCTCTAGGAGAGTTGATTCCAGCAAAAGAGGTCTTCGGTAAAACCTCAATATCTCTAAATCCGACCGGTAGGATTCAATCTCCACCGTTCAGAATTAGGAAAAATGAGTGTTGAGACTTCCCTCCAAGTTTCACTCCGATCAGACCACGGATGAAGGTCCGATCGTCACGCCGATCACAGCTGCGCGGAAGAAGCCGTTCTCTGCGCAATTGGCTTCGGTAAAACCTCAATATCTCCAAATCCAACCGGTAGAAATCAATCTCCACCGTTCAGAATTAGGAACGATGAGTGTGGAGGCTGCCCTCCAAGTTTCACTCCGATCAGACCACGGATGAAGGTCCGATCGTCACGCCGATCACAGCTGCACAGAGGAAACTGGTTCTCTCCCCTTTGTTAGTTCTCCGGCCAAAAACCTTTTCAACCCCCCCCATTTGGCTGTGAAAACCCCCCATTTATAGGGGTTAAAGGGGTGTAACTGCCCCCTTGAATTGCTCCTCAATGGGGGTTTAGTGGGTGTAACCACCCCTTAAATCTCTCAAACGGTTTATGAACCGCTCAACTCATGTTTGAATGAGTCAAAACGCCGGTTCGCTCGGAGCAAGCCTCGCGTCTGCGTTTTGAGCTTGAGCGCGGGCCATGTGCTCCGCGTTTTGAACTTCGAGCGCGGGCCATGTGCTCCGCGTTTTGAACTTCGAGCGCGGGCCATGTGCTCCGCGTTTTGAACTTCGAGCGCGGGCCATGTGCTCGCGTTTTGAATGAAACGCGGGCCATGTGCTCCGCGTTTTGAACTTCGAGCGCGGGCCATGTGCTCGCGTTTTGAATGAAACGCGGGATGAGCCCGCATTTTGAATTGAAGAGATCAAAACTTGTGATCTCTTTTCACAAGGATTGTCAACTTGTAATCCTTGTACTCGGAGACATTAACCGATTCTCCTTTGTCATCGTGAAAGTCATCAGCTTGTAACCTTCATCGATAGTGTTTCGCGGATATTGGCTGTCTTCAGTAATTTTTTTACAGCCTACAATGTAGTCAGGACATAATTTAAAATTGTTAATGCTGATATTTTAGATGGTTTGGACTTGTCCAATCTGACTCTTTGTGGTCGTTTGAGATTTGACATGATATTTATGAACTTTTCCAACTCTTGAAATAATTAATGGCAACATTTTATATTATCGATTTGATCATAGTTCTATTTTTAATATTAAGTGATTAAGCGGTTCACATGTTATTGGCGTCCACTAATATAAGCCCGGCCCTAGTCTATTGTTTCAGAGTTCTTTCACCTTACCCCACTTTTATATATTCACCCAACTGCGGTGAATTTTGATAATATTTTAGATGGTGAATTTACAATGCAATCTAGCTAATGATTTGAGATGCGAGAAAAAATAAGCTGACGATTAAGATGCAGAGTATATTGAAGATAAGTTTACGCAACTAACTTCGGAGTCGAGTTTTCTCCACCAGGGAGAATGATGAGGACAAGAAATGACAAATTTTGATTAGTTGATTTTATTTTAATTTTGAAATTTGAATTTCGAATTGTACTTTAATTTTGGCGTTTAGATTTGAATTTCAATTAGGTTTAGATTTGGTAGTGAGAGATTTGAGGGATTTTCTATTTTGGTAAGGTTTTGTTGAGGGATTTAACTATATCTTTTTTGTAGTTTGTTTCTATTTTTATTGCCGTTGTGTGCACGTAGTTTTTCTTTATAAATAAGGTTGTATGAGGCCATTGAAAAGAAAAAAAAAAGATTTGAATGAAATATTTTTGTTAACTAAATTTTGGTGTGAAGCCTCGGTGTGAAACCCTAGGCGAGGGTGTGAAACCCTAGGCACGCTCCTCTATCTCTTCTCCTCCTCCAGCCAGCCTCATCCCCGCCTCCTCCCCGCCAAGCACCCCGCCAAGACCTCCACAAACCACCAAGGATCTCCTCCACCCCGAAAGCAGCCTCTCATCCTTTTCCCCACACCGCATTGCCATTCAGCTTCACACCAGTTCTGCTCGGGCCATCATCACATCGCCGCACCACCTCGAGGTCCCTCCTTCGAGCTGTTGGGGCCGGAAGGTTTCGTTTTCTCACGACCAAGTTATTTTTACATTAATCTCATTTTATTAGTTAATTGCATGAGTATTCCATCTCTAAACTCTTATCATATATTCCTTTGTTTGATTACATTTGTGAGTTGAGAGTAATTGAGCATGTGACTGTTAAAATTTGATCTTGATTGTAGAACTTGTGCATGATAATGAATATTGCGATTAAATTGATTGAGAAGGGAATTATCTATAATTGTTGATGCAATTCTTGTTAAATCCATCTGTCACATTAATCATTTTGAATTTAATTTCCTGCCGAAGATCATGAATTTTGGCAAAACGGTGCGTTATTCGATTTTAGATTGCTGATTCTAATAGACCCCCGTCCCGTTTCACATCATAAACAGAGTTGGAGGGTGAGAGGTCAATGTACATCCAGTTTTATGGATGGGGATTGCGACATCATTTTCTGCCTTTAATTTCCCTGTTGAATGCAAGGTCGGATGGGATCACGTGTGGTTGTTGCACCTCGCATCGCGTGATCCCCACTCTCCTGGACCCACCCATGAAGACGCTACCCTACCAAAAATAGGATCAGCTGGTAGGCACTGTTATGATTTATTAGGGAAAGAAATACTACATAGAGGGCACTCTATAGAAAATCATACATGAAGGATGAAGGAGATTGGTATAACAATATGATTGCATATTTTAAAGTTGGTGGTTGATTTGGTACAACAATATGATTGCATTGAGATAACGTTGGTATTTATGCTAATACAATATTTTGATTATATTAATATTCATTGCGCTGATTTTTACATTGATTACACTAGTTTAAAAATTAATGGAAAACATTCCTCTCAGTATGACTTTTATAGAGAGCCTCCGGTGGGTTCTTTTTTCCTCCCTGTAATAGTCCTCTATACATTTTCCTAAAAAAAAGAGAATTTTTTAAGAGAGGAACAAAATCATTTTGCATGTCATTTTCTTTGTTAACGCATACAACCCGTGATGGCCCCTAATTTTGGCCAAAGGCCTCTTTTTTTTTTTTTGGTCTAGACCACAGTGTATCCCCACGGCGTTTCCACGTGGGACTAATCACTGCTCGGGGTGCGTGGCTGCCCCTAGGCTAGGATTCCTTCATGCAAATGTGAAGAGAAATATTAACATTTGTACTGTTTGCTAGTTCTTTGGCTTGAAAATTACAGGGGGATCATCATATGCACATTTTTTCACCTTCCACCGAGAAAAATGGTCCCAAACAAATTTTATGTTGGTCATCACACTATAGACAAAGACATAAAGGGGATCTAAACCTTTGTCACCTTTCTACGAATTGAATAGCTTCAAAGCTATGTAAAGCCACCGCTAGCTCAAGCATAAACAAAGAGAATCTACTTTTCTTTGAAAAAGTATACCTATAATAACCACATTATACTCGACTTTGTGAACGTGCCACTTACACATAAAGAGAATAAAAATTAGTCTACGAAGAACAGAACTTCTCTCCACTGGGAACTCAAAGAAAGTACATTTTGTGATGTCAGAGGCTGAAAGCAGCGGAAAGGAGAAGGATGTTGACCAGAAAGCAGTCACGTATTCTAAATTCTGTCACAGTCTCAGGAGAATCATCCCCGCCTCCTCCCCGCCCAGCACCACCCGGCACCTCCACAAACCACCAAGGATCTCCTCCACCGGCGACCCGCAGCCTCTTCCGGACACTTGCCCGGCGTCGTCATTGGGTTAGTTGTCGTGGATTCGGTCGCATCAGGTCATCGTCGCACCACCTCGAGGTCCCTCCCTTCGAACTGTTGGGCCAGGCCCGAGGTTTCGTTTTCTCACGACCAAGTTATTTTTCTGTTAATCTCATTTTATTAGTTAATTGCATGAGTATTCCATCTCTAAACTCTTATCATATATTCACTGTTTTGATTACATTTGTGAGTTGAGAGTAATTGAGCATGTGACTGTTAAAATTTGATCTTGATTGTAGAACTTGTGCATGATAATGAATATTGCGATTAAATTGATTGAGAAGGGAATTATCTATAATTGTTGATGCAATTCTTGTTAAATCCATCTGTCACATTAATCGTTTTGAATTTAATTTCCTGCCGAAGATCATGAATTTTGGCAAAACGGTGCGTTATTCGATTTTAGATTGCTGATTCTAATAGACCCCCGTCCCGTTTCACATCATAAACAGAGTTGGAGGGTGAGAGGTCAATGTACATCCAGTTTTATGGATGGGGATTGCGACATCATTTTCTGCCTTTAATTTCCCTGTTGAATGCAAGGTCGGATGGGATCACGTGTGGTTGTTGCACCTCGCATCGCGTGATCCCCACTCTCCTGGACCCACCCATGAAGACGCTACCCTACCAAAAATAGGATCAGCTGGTAGGCACTGTTATGATTTATTAGGGAAAGAAATACTACATAGAGGGCACTCTATAGAAAATCATACATGAAGGATGAAGGAGATTGGTATAACAATATGATTGCATATTTTAAAGTTGGTGGTTGATTTGGTACAACAATATGATTGCATTGAGATAACGTTGGTATTTATGCTAATACAATATTTTGATTATATTAATATTCATTGCGCTGATTTTTACATTGATTACACTAGTTTAAAAATTAATGGAAAACATTCCTCTCAGTATGACTTTTATAGAGAGCCTCCGGTGGGTTCTTTTTTCCTCCCTGTAATAGTCCTCTATACATTTTCCTAAAAAAAAGAGAATTTTTTAAGAGAGGAACAAAATCATTTTGCATGTCATTTTCTTTGTTAACGCATACAACCCGTGATGGCCCCTAATTTTGGCCAAAGGCCTCTTTTTTTTTTTTTGGTCTAGACCACAGTGTATCCCCACGGCGTTTCCACGTGGGACTAATCACTGCTCGGGGTGCGTGGCTGCCCCTAGGCTAGGATTCCTTCATGCAAATGTGAAGAGAAATATTAACATTTGTACTGTTTGCTAGTTCTTTGGCTTGAAAATTACAGGGGGATCATCATATGCACATTTTTTCACCTTCCACCGAGAAAAATGGTCCCAAACAAATTTTATGTTGGTCATCACACTATAGACAAAGACATAAAGGGGATCTAAACCTTTGTCACCTTTCTACGAATTGAATAGCTTCAAAGCTATGTAAAGCCACCGCTAGCTCAAGCATAAACAAAGAGAATCTACTTTTCTTTGAAAAAGTATACCTATAATAACCACATTATACTCGACTTTGTGAACGTGCCACTTACACATAAAGAGAATAAAAATTAGTCTACGAAGAACAGAACTTCTCTCCACTGGGAACTCAAAGAAAGTACATTTTGTGATGTCAGAGGCTGAAAGCAGCGGAAAGGAGAAGGATGTTGACCAGAAAGCAGTCACGTATTCTAAATTCTGTCACAGTCTCAGGAGAATCGATATCCAATATCCAAACCACAGGAGACCTTAAAATATATTCTAACAATTGACACACATAAAAATAAGAAAACATACAATAAAAACGGTCCATGATATTAAATGTACACCCAAGAGATATCAACACTTAAATCCGTACATGAATCACCATGTTCAATGATCCAATGTTAGATATCCTTTGAGTGCACATTTAATGATACGGAACGTCCTTACTGGATACTTTCTCAATATTACAATACAAAAGATGTATATAGCACATCTAGCAATATGTAATGTTAAATTGAGCACCTGCTACCTATTCAAGAATTAACACCTGCAAACGATAATATTGGAAGCAACAGTAAAGCGTAAGAACCCATTGTGTCATCCCCAATGTCCATAATCTTCCCAGTTTATCTCAAATCCATATAAACAAAACACGTCAAAATTACTGCCTATATAGTCCTATACCCCTCTCCTATCATCTTGATATCTATTGTACATAACGTCACACGAACAACTTCACATTATTTTCTTGTAGATTTGTGTTGCTTACCTTCGCCCTTCTGTGACGAAGATGAGGATGATGATGAAGCCAAACCAGAGCGTCCACTTACGGCCTTATCTTTTCTGAAAGCCTTAAGAACGTCTTCTTTGAGCTCGCAGAAGCGCATCCTTTTGATCCTCTGCTCATCCGGAGTGCCCTTTTGGAGGAAGAACAAGTCAGGATGGTCGTCCTCCAAGAATTTATCGAGCACTTTGGAGCAATGTGGGAAATAACGGTGGCCCAGCTCCACTGTCATATATCATGTTTTCAATATTTGATCAGGAATCGGGTCTTAATATGTTGCATACTGGATTTAACTTTTTATGGGTTAATTGCAGATATACCCCCATACAATGAGGATGTAAATTATATCCCCAAAATTATTTCATTAGCACTTACACCCCATGAACTCCAAGCGGCAGATATACCCCTATAAAATGAGAATGCAACTTATCCCTAAATTATTTTATTAGCAGTTGCACTCCCATTATTTCCAGGCAGCAACATTTGTCCCTGTTTGGTTGAAATGTAACAAAAATTACCCTTTGCCCTCAGTTTGATAAATTGCGCTCGAAATTGAGGGAAAAAAACTAGTGTCTTCTATGCTAAGATGTGTAACGCTAATAAAATAGTTTCGGGGCAGGGTGTATACCAGCAATTACCCCTTTTTAAATTGTTTTTTAAAGTTTATCTGCAATTAACACTTTCAAAATAAACAAAATTGCTTCTTACTGACCTCAGATCAATACAATGTAAAGCACTATTAGTATATGTTATCTAAAATTGTTCTATAGGATAAGGCTTAGTTACTGAAGCATGAACACAAACTAAGGATGTAGAGGGCATAAATCTGTAGTTTCTTAAATAATCATAAAAGCTAGGAACCAAGTCATGGAAGAATAGGCATCATTGATGAAATGCAGAATATGAATATCAGAAGATAAACTATAAAAGCAAGTTAAAAATAAAAAGAAATCCAGTAATGCTCAAAAGAAACTAGCTTATAAATGGGCACTTCGAAATGAGTTA
This sequence comes from Asparagus setaceus, assembly GCA_012295165.1. Taxonomy (NCBI): domain Eukaryota; kingdom Viridiplantae; phylum Streptophyta; class Magnoliopsida; order Asparagales; family Asparagaceae; genus Asparagus; species Asparagus setaceus. The sequence goes on from CM022702.1 coordinate 23,695,518, forward strand.
ATACTGGTAGAAATACCATTGCAAAGCTGATCCATGGAGTGATGGTTCATAGCTCCTAGAGCAGGCCATTGTATTTTACTAGCTAGAAGCAACTTTTCTAAAATATAAAAAGTTTTAAAAGTTTTAAAACTTGTGCACTGAAAAAGGAGAATTCAGATTTGTGCAGGTAATTCTAGCCATATAGGCCAAGAGTCTACAAAGAATTATTAATCAATATTACCTGTTTTCATGAGAGCATCAACCCTTGACCGTAATCTTTTATTTTGCACTGAAGGTGTTTCATTGAGATCAACCTCCCTCAGGTTACCAGAACTCCTTGAAGATGCAAGACCTGCAAATTCGGATGTCGCCTCTGCTTGTGCAATTTTCATGGCTAGCTTTGCTTCAGCCGGGAAGAAAATTCTCGCAAATGCAACTGAAATTGTTGCAGATATTGATGTTAGAACCCATTTGTACAATGAGAGCACAAAGGGGGAGAGGGAAATAAGAACTACAAAAGAAATCATGATTATCTACAAATAAGCACAGAATTAACGGTTTTAATATTCAACAAGTTAAAAATACCTCACAACTATAAATGGTTATGATATATGTACAAGTGTTTTTGAGATACCGATCCCACAAATCTTATGTGTTTTGAAATAGGTCCCTCGAATCTCAATATTATGATACAAATCCCCCAAAACTCATTTTCACCAAATCAGTTGTTCCAGTCTTAAGTCTGTTAGAAAATAACTCGAGTTGGGTTAAAACCCATTTATCTCTAACATATATACTTGAGTTAACCATTAGTTACGAAGGGAAACTTGGATTTAGGTATTTAAAAACCCATTGCTAGTCTCTTCTCCTTCAATGGAGTCTTGGCCACCATTCTCTGGCCCACATCGGCTAGTCAGTCCGAGCTCTTGCTCCAGCGAAGTGCTTCCAGAGATTAATTCGCGAAAACGACATTTGCCAGCCACTTTTAACCGGCCGGCCATCATCACATTACGCCAGCCACTTTAAACAGTCACCACTAACAACAATTCGGGAAGGGGAAAAAACCCTCTTTGTTTACAGTGCACCGAATACTACGACTGTGATCATCAAGTTCATTGCCAAAGAGCTCGCCAACCTGAACAGGCTTCATTTTGCAACTAACTTCACCAAAGAGCTTGCCAAAACAAGCACTTTGTCTGCAGTGACTTACTTCGCCATACCTATGCTAAAGAACTCAAATTTTTAGCTAGATTGTTGAGTCCTTCTTCATTACTCAAAGTTTTGAGTATTGTTTATTGAGCAGGCAAAGGCCAAGAGCTTAGAGAATAAAAAGGGAAGCCAGAATGATTCGCCTGGGAAAATGATATTGGGATGATTTGCTTGAGATGACAAAAACATTCCACTACGCGTATGCTAGCGGTGTGGGGTTTGATTCTCAGAGAGCTAGAGATTTTCAATGGGTTTGGAGAGAGTTTTTGGCTAGATGGATGCTGGATTTGAGAGGAAGGAGACAGGGGTATAACTGCAAAGTGAATAATCTAACAGTCATTACCTTTTAAAGAATTAAACTCACAGATATAGACTACAGGGACCGATTTGGTGTATATATGAGCTTTTGGGGACGTATATCATAATATTAAGATTTGGGGGACCTATTTCAAAATACATAAGATTTGGGGCACGAATATCTCAAAAACCCAAAATTAGATAGGTGGACACAAAATAGCAATTATCGCCTTGAAGTCCTGTTACATTGGAGAAGAGAGGAGATGGACAACAAAAAAGGAGGTCAAATACGTGAGGATTGAAAGATAGAAGATGACATAGGATTTCTTTTTCCCCTCACATAAGCACTTTAAATATTTTTCCTGTATTGAATCCTCATAGTCCAAACATAATGCTCGCATGAGAGCATAGCCTCCAAAAGCCATAAATTGCATAATGTACATAAAGAATTAAAGATCCACAGATTTATAGGCATTATGAGTCCTAAGCTTGTAATCGCAATAAGGCATTAAGGACTAACAAGCACACCAACTACCAACAATATTAAAAAAACCATATCAGATGAAGTTCCTTGCTTTGTCACCTTTTCTCAACCAATTTATTCTTTTTATTAGAACTCAAAGATAGCTCTAATCTTTTGTGTTAAGCTGGCTGCAATACTCTTGGACCTAAAATAGTCAACAGAGGGGAATTTTCATTTCAATAAAAAGGTAAGCGAAGTCAAAAACCAGAAAACATTAAATCAAAAGGCCAGAATGAAGAAACAAAAGATTTTGCACTACTTTTTTTCTCAAAAGAGAATAGCATAAAAGAAACCCAAAGGTTTCTCACTTGTCAGCAATGATGATTAGAGTGTAATTGACAACTGAAGATGATAATTAAAGTATGATTGGTAGCAAAAATGATAACCAAAGAATAATTGGTGGCAATGTTATTTCATTGGATGCTTGTAAAGAACAAAACCCGGTAAGGCTTGTAATATGTAGCAAACATAGACATTTTGAATGACTTGAAAGCGGAAAAGGAAACAAACCTCTGTTTTCAAGGTATATAAGGTTTGCATGCACATCATCCGCTAAGAACGGTGAAGCTGTAAACTCATTCCCAGATAATGGATTCCTCCTGATCTCTCTCTCAAGGATATCAATGCATATTCGATCTTTATTTGACTCCTGACCCTGCATGGTCTTTGTGTTATAGTCTTTAGCCCTAGTAAGTCTCCTACAAATGCTGACAGCACTTTGGCTATCACTTGTCAATTCTGATGCAGATGCACCTTTGTCAAGAAGGGAAACTATAACAGCTGGCTCTCTTCTCATGGCAGCAACATGGAGAGGAGTATATCCTCTGTTATTCCTAAGATTTACATTGGCAAGTCCTAGCTCCAATATTTCTGCAACTACTTTGGAATCACAGTAAGCAGCCGTATAGTGCAGAGCAGTGGCATCATCCAAAGTGACAGCAGATTCAGTTAGCAGCAACTTCACAAGCTCAACGTCATCTGAATCGAGAGCCCTGTGAATTCTTTTAATTCCTTTTTCTCGGACAGGATCCATATCCGGAACAATGGAATCATCGGCCTGGGACTTTTTCCGTATTGCTTTGATTTCTTGAACAGCTTCATGAGGGAGCTCCTTCTCAAGAGATATATTATCAAAATTGGACCTTGCTACTCTTTGGATACAGCGACTGAGCAACTGATTGAGCTGCGAGTGGAAGGCGACCAGAAGGATAGGGATAACATCTTCCACAAGAGCCTTGTCCACAAAATTGCTAAGGCGACGCTAAAAAGCCAAATAAGTTCAAACTTAGTAAGCCATAGAATTTCTGGGAGAAAAATAAAGAAGCGAAGGCACATAGAGATCAAAACCATAGCTTGAGAAAAAATTGCTCGACTCAGAAGACTTAAATACTTGCATAATTTCACCTTAAGTATAAAGAAGGATAGATTTCACAAAACCACCCTTAACTTTGGGCATTTCACAGATAACCCCCTTTAAAATGTCACAAAACCCCTTAAGTTTCTCAGAAAACCCCTTCAACTTTAAACGTTGTTCAGGAAATCCCCCCTAACAGTGTTAGTTTCGAGGTTTTTCTGACAAAACTTAAAAAGGGACTTTCATTACATTTTGAAAGTTATGGGGGTTCCCTCAGAAATGCTCCCCCCCCCCCACCGCGCGCGCGCGGTGTAAGTTAGAGCGAACATTAGGAGTAACACTGCCTTCTTTTTTGGTGGGGTTTTTTTTTTGGGGTCTGATAAAACTTAGAGGAATTTGTGACATTTTGAAAGATAAGGGGGTTATCTGAGAAATGCCCAAACTTAAGGGCGGGTTTTGTGAAATTTTCCACATAAAAAACATCACATTAAGTTATATTACATACTCGGATATTCACTACTCTTTCCATGTCTAATAACTGATAGCAAATATTTGCAATGGGATGAATAGGAAGATCCACTTATTTTTTGAGCATATTAGCACACACTCCAAATGAAATAAGGAAGGAAAAAAAAAAACAAGTAGACCATTTAATTTGCAAAAGATGCATGCAGAAATGCAGAATTAGTTGAAAATACGAAGGTGGATCTGTATGCCATTTAGCTTGGTGAGGCTAGGAAACAAATCCCCTCCTCAACATGAAAGCAAATTGATAAACTAAAGTGCACTGCGTGCTGCCAAATTTGAGGATGACGCTTACAAGTTACCATCCAGGATCAGACATGGGGTAGTTTTCTGTTGTTTGTAAAAACAAGTAGACCATTTCATTTGCAAAAGATGCATGAAAAAAAATGCAGAATAAGTTGACAATATGCAGGTGGATCTGTATGCCATTTAACTTGGTGAGGCTAGAATCATAAACAAATCCCTCCTAAAAATGAAAGCAAATTGGCAAACCAAAGTGCACTGCGTGCTGGCATATTTCAGAACGAGGCTGGATATTTCAGGATGAGGCTTATATGTTACTATTGAGTAGCATCCAGGATAAGACATGAAGTAGTTTTCTGTTGTGTGCCTATAAGATAGAACTGATGAAGAAATTACTAAGTGATTCGGAAACACAGTCTTCTAGCTATACTCAAGTTTGAGATTTAATAAACGATAAATAACCAACACTTAGCAATCACTCCGTTCACGAAAATTGTCCAAATTCAAAACCCACTTCATCACTGCTATGATTATTGATCTCAATGCCTCAATTAATACTCAAAAGTTTTATCCTTCATTGCTCATCATATGCTTCATGCAAAGAGCTCAAACGTCCAAGATCATGCCTCAAAATCATTGCCATATCTGATCCTTTGCAAGTAAAAACTCAAATCAAACAACAATAACAAAACCAACAACAACAAAGCCATTATCCCAAATTTTTGGGGTCACCTAGATGAATCATATTCTTCCGGGCTATCTCCTCCGTTAAATTAACTATTATCATATCTTTCTTAATTCCTTGCATCCAAGTTCTTCCCCACGTAGCCCATTAACTCAAATAAAAACTACATAACTTTTTTTTTGTTGTTCTCTAACATAGGTAATATGATCCAATTCACCATCTCATTATACCTGAAAAAGCGACACCAGCTCTGGAATCTGAAACATCCAAGAAGCATACATCAACTCCACCGCAAAACTCACAGCAGGTCGACAAGCATCATGAGCACACGAAGGATCCACACACGTCGAAACCTCGGGTGGCGACTGCTTCAATCTACCAGTATACAAATACCCCAAAAATATCATGAAAGCCTCTTTCCCAACCCTCCCACCATTAGGCAACAGCTCATTCATACAATACTTAGGCCTCCTCCCCTCATTGTTCCCCACTTTCGCAAAAGTATCGCGAAAAAACTTGCTCCTTGCCGCCAAAATGCACCGATGGATACCAATATCAACGCCTTCGACTACGATATCGGCGTCGGTGCAGTCGAAATCGGAGTCAATGAGGAGGCGCTCGAGGTTGCTGCTGAGTTTAGAAAGGCTGACGATTTCGAGGTTGGTGGATTGTTCAGTTGGAGGAGGAGAAGCTGACGAGCCATTGGAGAGGTAAGAGGAGGAGGTGAAGCTCAGTGAAGCTGAAGGCTCGGCCAAATTGGCCATTGATTGAGTTCGAATTCTAGAGGTTAAGATTTACATGCCGCAATTAGGACAGCAAGATAAGAATTTGGTACCAATTTTGAGGTCAGTTTGCTCAAAAGAATGAATTTTTCATAAAAATTCAACGGAAACCCCTAATTTGAATGGTATTGATGAATTGCGAAGGAGGAGCTGAAGCCATTGGCCAGTGATTGAATTCGAATACCGCGAGATTTCACGATTAAATGCTTGTGATTAGGGCAAAATCAGAATCGCCATCGATTTGAGCTCTGCTGCTGGCCGATGGAAGCAGTCTCTTTGGGGATTCTGAGCTCTAGTATCATCTGCTTCGATGAGAGAAAGTTCGAATCTTGGCGAAATTGTACCAGGATTGCAGTAAAAAGCTTCCAACTTTACACTAGATTGAAGCTAAAAGGAGAGTAATTTTGAATTGGATTGAGAAGAAGAACAGCAAACAAATTTGGAAACTGAGATAGCTGGAGAGAGTTGGTAATGGGTCTCGATCTCTTTCGACGAATTTGTCTGGAAATTGTTCGGGAATTATTTTGCTTTTTTTATCTATATATCCCTCAAATTAACCACATTTGCAAATTTTTTCTAATGTAGATATTTGCACATTTGTCCTCCAGTTCTACCACATTGAGCTGGTTAAAACATCCTCTTAAAATTACCTTTAAGATATGTTTCTAGAAGTTTTTTGTTAATCGTCTTAATAATGTTTTTTGGAAAGTTGAGGACTTATAACGCAGCATAGAAATTGATTATTCAAGTCATCATTTATTTTGTCGAGTTCTCCCTTATTTGGTTTGAATTTCATTGAATTTGTGACGCATTTTTCATCTTCCAGCAAAATTCTCTCCCTTGTCAGGAATTTGGTGTGAAGAATTATGATTGACATCTCAGTAACTTCACGGTGTTTAGAGATGCAATCAGATTTAGAAAAGCTAATAAAATTAATTGTAGACTCCATTAATTTGGCAATTTCCCCTTTGAGGCACATGCAACAAGCCAACAACTGAGTTTGAGAGCATCTTAAGTTTTTAAACCGATGTAGTAGAAGTGGGATAAATTAGCAAATACCTATTTGTGTGGGTCAAATTTGCAAAGTTGATGATGTATAAATTACGAGAATATCTATTTTCGTGGGCCAACTTTGCAAAGTTGATGATGGATAGTACTATTAGAAAAGTCATTGAAGGGCGGTGACTGGACCGCTTGTGGCTTCCGTTAGATGCTGAAGTCTCACGCTGACGAACGCGGTGTCGTCACCATCCGGTGGTAGGGATCGATGACGTGTTATGTGTCGTGTGCCAAAGGAAAGAGACCGCGGGTTTCCTGGTTGTTTCGCTTGCAAAGGACGTCTCTCTTGTTACTCTTAACTGTTCTCGTTTCATGATGACGCGTTCGGTGATGATTGGTAGTAGAGTGGGGGTGAGATTTTGGGTGTGTTTGGCTTTACGTGCCGGCTGTGCAGTGTATTTTTGGGTTGCTGTTGTTTATTTCTTTGGAGACTTGTCTTGATGTGATGTGCTTATGGTATTTTACTCCGCCGAAGTCTTATTCTATTTGCTTTGTTAATGGGCCGGGTTGGGATTGTCATTGACCCGCTTTTAGATGGATGGGTCACCTTAAGTGAGTGTATGGAGTTGGTGACATGATTTGGTTTTGGGTTTGGATTTTGGAAGTTTTGGAAACAAGATGTAACGAGTAAAGATGCAATTTTTACAGAGAAGTATGATAAAATTTGTTAAATAGATGTAAGAGTTTTCAGAATATTTATAAGGGAAAATACAGATTTAATTAATTTGGAGTATATGATATCTATATCTATGTACTCTACTATTATATAATGATCCAAGTGATGGTAGTAAAAGTTGCATGAGTGGTGGACATTTTTCTACTTCCTATTATAACTTGGAGGGTAAAATGGTAATTTTATAAGAGCGATTTTTTTCCTTTCCTTTATTTTCATTCTTATTTCTAGAAGATTCCAATTCATGATATGAGAATAGAATTTTGAACTCACATAATTAAGATTGTAATTTTTCAAGAAAAATATTTATTTTCTTTCTTTTCTTTGTTTTCCTTTTATTTATAGAACATCCTAAATCATGAAATGATAATGCACATAAATAAATTGCAATATCCCCTCTTTTTTTTTATTTTAACCACTTACTCTAATAATATTATCCTCAATTAGAAAACTACTCAACAAAACTACTCAACAGTTTAAGATACATTTTCTATGCGAGCTCTGTAATAAAGTTACATAAATTAAATCATCAACAAACTATTAAATATAAATATAAGACCGGTCATATAACTGAATATTTTTGCACGTGCATCGCACGTGCCATTGTGCTAGTAAGAAGTAGAAAAATCTTAAACACAACATTATAACATGAAACATTATCAAAGAGGATGACAAAAACATAATGAAGAATCAAATCACAAGAGAATAGATCTGAAGATAATGCTTATATTAATATATATAAGACCATGTTTTATTGGTTTTGAAGAGTTTTTTCACATTCATATGTATGAGATAAATAGAATGAAACAAAACCCAAAGTTAAAAAAGGTGAATAAAAATTTGATAAAATAAAATAAGTAGACATGTTAGACAATGTGCCCCTGGATACTTTTAGTTTGTTTGGAGGTAATGTGTCACATATTCAAGCCTCTTGAGTCAATATTTTCTATATACTTAAATATGTGTACTTTCAAGCTTCTCGAGTCAAGATCGATCATCAACATACTTAAATGCAACATAAATTCAAGCCTCTTGTGTCAAGATTGTCAACATACTTAGATCGTGGTTAAAAAGCTTAGACATGCGTGATGTGAGTGCAAATCAGCCGCTAGGTAGATAAATGCATTACCCTCCGGTTACTCTATTCTCCGAGAGTGATAAATGCTGACCAACGAGTTGATCAACTTGACTCAAATGACACTGAAGATAAAAATAATGAGAGGTAACTGCAATTTATCTAAATTTAAAAGAGAAAAATAATGAATTAACCTTGATATGGTTTCGGATCTCCTTATGGAACCATCCATAGTACCCGAGAGCGGTAAGCTTGGCTAGCCGGTGACCTGAACTATGGGATTGGTTCTTCTTTGTCGTGATTAGTCGGACGAAGTCATGTGGGGGTGAGATTAAGAGTGTGCTCACCGAATCTTTTTGAAATTAGGTTATGTCGGTTGGGGCCCTTTGATGGTGTGACCGTGTAATCTTCTCGTCGTGACGTTAATGTTGGCGTCAGCATTAGTCTACTGCATGCTTATGGTCACCACCCCCGTGAGTCAAATATTAAGCTGAGAATGAATTATTTTCTTCCTAAAGCCAAACATGAAAACGTTTTTCAGGTTTTTAGGTTCAATAATAATAATAATAATAAAGGTTTTTTGGGTTAATTTCAGAAAACCCTCTGAACTTTTAGGGTTTTGCAGAAAATCATCCGGTAGTATTTTAATTCGAGAAAAACCACAGAGATTGCATATAAACCCCTGAATTACTTTTATTCCACTAAAGACCTCCTAAAGTTTTTCACTCGAGTTTGAGGATTCACAGATACTCTCCTGAACTATTTTAACTCTAGAAATCCCTGAAGATTACATATAAACCCCTGAACTTTTTTTATCTCGCTAAATCCAATGAAAATTTTCTCACCTAAACTTCCAAAGTAACACTAATAAGCCCAACATGTAACATGTCAAGTATATGTGCAAAATGGAAAAAATACTCCTCAATCCTCAAACAATTATCCTCGTAATATTTTTAAATACCTTTTCCAAAACAAACCTCACATCATAATTTTAGAGTACCAATTTAAGCAACAATTAATTAATTAATTAAATTTAATAATGAAAGTTTAATGTTGAAGGGGTATTTTCATCCTTTTACAACAAACATTACCACTGTCGGGGGCTTGTTGAAAAAAAGTATAAATATCAGGAGGTCTTGGGAGAAACCCCAATGTCCAAGTGGTTTTCTCAAAGTAGAACAATTCAGGGGGACTATCAGCGACACCCCTGAAACTTCATGGGGCTTTATGTAATTAACCCTTTTAAGGGCCAGTTTGACAATTGGTAAAGTAAATCAAATTATTGCTAGTCTAGTTATATTCGACCTCAATAAGTAAAATTGGTTTTAAATTAATCTTGATATCGTTATTTTCAATTGAAATCCGATTTAGTAACATTTGGCTCTGTTTATTTAATTCAAGTTGAGTTAGATTCTATTTAGTTTCTTTTTCTTTCTTTTTTTCTCGCATTTTTTAAATCAACATAATCCGGTTTATTTCATACCACCACCCCTACAATTCGCTCTACTCTGATAAATGATCAAACTTAGGTCTAGTTAAAATCGGGTTAGGTCAAAATAGTAAAGTTATTAACTAAGATATAAATGACCTAACTTAGGTCTAGTTAAAATCGAGTTAGGTCAAAATAGTAAAGTTATTAACCAAGATATAAATGACCAAACTTAGGTCTAGTTAAAATCGGATTAGGTCAAAATAGTAAAGTTATTAACTAAGATTGTGAACTTGGATCAAAATTTGATTACGATAAATCTCGTTCAGTGTGGTTACCAAACTGACCCTTATACTTTTGTATAATGTTTGATTATTTTGGAGTTGTATATTAATGTGACTATTGACATCGTGACCTCCATATCAATTTTTCTTCGAAACAATCTCTTGGAAAGACATTGTTCCAGGTGAGATATGTATTTTCATCAATCTAAGAATTCGATAAAATGAAATTTATGACGGCAAATCACTTGATTTTTAGTAATAAAAGAAAACAATTCTATTTATGAATATATACTCTAGCATCATTGTCATTTGTCATCGTCACGGATCAAAAATAATAGTGAGAACAGGCATGAGATCATCACAAGATATTTCAAGTTAAAAATTAGATTACCATTTATATTTTACAAAGAAATACACCTTTGTCACTTGCTGACATGTATCGATAATGGTACATTGACGATAATATCTCGTACAAATTAAATGAACGAAAGTTACAGCATGGCTATTTGTTAGTAATTTATTTTCACTGCATATAAGAAACAGGGAACATCTAATAGAAACAGGGAACATCTAATGGAATCCTTCTAACTAATTTGATAGATAAAACTTCTAAGTTTATGATTTGTCCATAAACCCAACAAATTATACGAGTTGTTTCAAATCAAACCCTCTTGTTAATGTAACCTAAAGAAGCATTCCTTTAAAAGTGAAAGAACAGTATTTCACATTTTTTTCTCTTGAAATAGAAAACAATATAAGAATTTCAAACCATATCAATATCGGAATATTGGAGACTCTTTTCGCCCCTTGGTTTTGAAAATAAATAAATAAATAAATCTAAATCCTAAAAACCTACATAATTCACTTTTCTCTAGATCTGATTAGACTTAAGGGAATGATTTCTGTTTTACTGTCTAAAACTTGGTTATGATTAAGACAAGCAAACCCAAGTTAGTTTATTGACATAATAAATATGGTAAATTAACGAACTGATTTCAGATAATTTATACAATTATAGAGTCTTGTGAGCAATCACATAATTTGGAAAATAATTTTCAAATTACATAATTAGAGAGACACGTATCAGGGAAGAAAACTATTCAAGTGATGCTTGACTTGGAATTTTCCGTACTACCAAAGCTCAAGCAGAGCAAACTACTAGTTAAACTTAATCACTCAATTAATACTAAAAGGTCATTCCTTTTTTTGACTTGTATGTGCAATAATATACTAACAAATGAGCTCATTGATTATACGATAGATTGGATAAGTTGGGAGAGATTGTAACAAGCAAGCAACATCTTGATGAGGTGCTATCCCTTAAAAAAAATAAAAAAAAGGGAAAATTGCTTCTCGCCCCCAAAATAACTTCATCTATTCTCTGCACTCCCAAGACTTTTTCAAAGCTTCTAAAGCCCTCATCCCCAAAAAGCAAATTCCTTTAGCCCCCAAACCCAGTTCCTAAGTGACCTGGTTCTTTTTTTAAAAAAAATTCCCAAAATGCCCTTTTGATTTAATTGCCTCCCACTACTCAAAACACCTCTCCTCGTCGAACGTGCCATCTCGAAATAATGTGTCCCTCCCGCCGCTACCCCCTCCCCTCCGCCGGCGGCAACCCGTCGGACTTCTGCCAGGCCTTCGACGTCCTCGACGCCGATCGCGACGGTAAGATTAGCCTTAGTGACCTCAAGTCCACAATCATCGTCGCCTCCATGATCTCGCCACCGTCGGGCCATAGCGGCGCCGTGAACCGGCAGTTGGCGCATCCTCGGCAGGCGAGGCGAGATGGGAGAGAGGTGATGGAGGACGCATCCAGGGTCACGGATCGAGGCGGAGACGGGAGGAAATGGTTCGAGGATTTGAGCATGTACAGATCTTGAGGAGGTTTTGAGTTTGATGTGAAGGTTAAGGCTTTGTTGTTAAGGTTATGAGTTTGTTGTTAAGGTTAAGGCTTTGTTGTTAAGGTTATGGATTTGTTGTTAAGGTTAATGCTTTGTTGCTAAGGTTATGGGTATGTTGTTAAGCTTAAGGCTAATTTGTTAAGGTTAAGCTTTTGTTATTAAGGTTAGAGGTTTGTTGTTAAGGTTAAAGCTTTGTTGTTAAGGTTATGGCTTCGTTGTTAAGGTTATGGATTTGTTGTTAAGGCTAAGGCTTTGTTTAAGGCTTTGTTGTTAAGCTTATAGCTTTGTTGTTAAGGTTAGGGCTTCGTTGTTAAGGTTAGGGCTTTATTGTTAAGATTAGGGCTTTGTTGTTATGGTTAGAGCTTCGTTGTTAAGGTTATGGCTTTATTGTTAAGGTTAGGACTTCGTTGTTAAGGTTACGGCTTTGTTATTAAGGTTAAGGCTTTGTTGTTAAGGTTATGAGTTTGTTGTTAAGCTTAAGGCTAAGTTCTTAAGGTTAAGGCTTTGTTGTTAAGGTTAGAGCTTTGTTGTTAAGGTTAAGACTTTGTTTAAGACTTTGTTGTTAAGGTTAGGGCTTTGTTGTTAAACTTATGGCTTTGTTGTTAAGGTTAAGGTTTTGTTGTTAAGATTTGGGCTTCGTTGTTAAGGTTAGAGCTTCGCTGTTAAGGTTAAGGCTTTGTTGTTAACCTTAGCATTTAATACATATGTTTAGCAACTAGATAGGCTCGTTGGCATTTAATATATATGTTTAGCAACTAAACAAACTCATAAGGTTAACAACAAACTCATAACCTTAACAACCAACTCACAACCTTAACAAACAACTCATAACCTTAACAACAAACTCATAACCTCATAACCTTAACAACAAACTCATAACCTTAACAACCATCGCATAAGGTTAACAACAAACTCATAACCTTAACAATCATCTCTTAAGGTTAACAACCATCTCAGTATCTAATCCACTCTTGGCCACAACACCTCCTGCGATTTTATTTCATCCTGATTGATTGATGTTCAATCTTTTACCGAATATAGGTCATTTAAAATAAAAGCTCCAATAAATAAGCATAAACAAAAGGGAAAATTAAACAAAATCAACGCCAGCCAAGGATGCGCTCGAACTCATCGAAGTCCACGAAGCCAAGGATGTGCTGGAACTCGTCGAAGTCCACGAAGCCGTTTCGGTCAGCGTCGGTGGCGGAGATCATGGAACCGATGACGCCGTTGTCGGCGATAATCGTGGACTTGAGGTCACTGAAGCTGATCTTGCCGTCGTAGTCGGCGTCGAGGATGTCTAAGGCCTGGCCGAAATCCGGCGGGTCGCCGCCGGCGGAGGGGAGGGGGTAGCAGCGGGAAAGTTCTTGGGTTTTGGAGGGAACTAGAATTTTTTCCCCCCAAAACTCATTTGTAATCATCTGACATTATGAGAGAGAGCGAGAGGGGAGGGGTATTATGGTCTTCAAAATTTTAAAAGTCTTGGGTTTTGTGTTTTGGGGGCTAAAAGAATTGTGAGTTTGCTTTTAGGGGTTTTGAGAGTGTTGAAAAAGTCTTGGGTGGGGATAGTATACTTCTTATTATTTTTGGGGCTAGAAGCAATTTACCCAAAAAAAATCTTGATGAGGTGCTAATAAGCATTTAAAACAGTATCCTTATTTAAAAAGAGAAATGATGAGGTATTGATGTGCCTAATTAAGCCAAGCAAGGAGGGACTTTTTGTACAGTCTTGATTTTTGAATGGCACTTTACTTTCCTACTTTGATCCAGATGCTGACAAAATACACATTGATTGTGTCACAATTCAAACTTTCTTTTTCTTTTCTAACTCCAGAGTTTTTTAGTTCAATTGTTTAAAACAATTTTGAGTTAAATTTGTAGATGTATCTGGACAAGATAGATCAACTTCGTGCGAATGTCTTAGTCAGTGACCTTTACCTTGTTACGAAGCATTATGGGCCCATAATGATACTGTCGCACAAGAAAGAGGAGTGTCTGGAGTGAGTTGCATTTAAACAAAATGATAAATGAAATCTCATGTACTTTTTTGTGTAAATCGCATTTAAACCTTATCCTGTATAGATTGTTGAGATATAGTCCCAATCCGAAAAAGATAAGAAAAAAAGATTGGTTTTTAAATAGGAGCTGAGGTTGATAGCTAATAGCTTGACCTTTTTTTAGTTAATTTTATACTTAGCCTATTTTGTTGAGGTGATTAATACGTGAGTATAGTCCCACATCGGATAAAATAAGAAAGAGTGATGAGTTTAAATAGGAGTTTGGGTCAATACCTAATATCTATAGCTTTTTAGGTTAATAAAATTGATTTCTAGCTTCTGTTTAAGGCCCATCAACTCTAGATTGGACCCGATTTCTCCCCTAACAATGGTATCAGAGCCATGAACAATCTAAACGGGACGACGTCACCTTCTATTCCTATATTGGATGGGAAGAATTATCATCGGTGGAGAGTGCAGATGAAGGCAAAGCAAGCGTGGGATATTTTGGAGATATCGTACCATGGAGTTGAGAAAGTGAAAAAAGTTAGCCTTCAAACATTGAGGCGTCAATTTGAAATTTTACAGATGGAACCCGCTGAAAGTGTTGCAGATTACATAACTCGAGTACTTGCTTTGACAAATCAAATAAAAATAAACGGGGAGAAGATTGCAGATTTAGCAATTGTGGAGAAGATATTGCGATCTCTTATAACAAGATTTGATCATATTGTGGTGGCGATCGAAGAATCGAAGGATTTGTCCAAGATGACAGCTGATGAGTTGATGCGTACCCTACAAGTTCACGAGCAACGCATGAACGAGAGGTCAACCGAGAAGCCCCTTGAGAAAGCTTTTCAAAGTCAAGCTTTTATAAAGAATAACAAAGGAGCGAAGGATGAAAGAGACCATCGAGGAGGAAATTTCCATGGCAGAGGATGAGGATATGGGAACTACAACAACTGAGGACGCAGATACTACAATAGTCGAGGACGTGGCAGTTATAACAACAATCAAAGAGATGACGACAATCAAAGAAGCAATTATCAATCAAATTCAAATTATCGAGGACGAGGTCAAGGTCTAGGTCGAGGCTTTGGACATGGTCGAGGAAATTTTAATAAATCAAACAGTGAATGTTACATATGTCACAGATATGGCCACTATACAAAGGAGTGCAAGTACCAGGATAATTCCCAATCTGTAGAAGAAGTTCGATTTGCACAAGAAAGAGGTGATGAAGACAACCACACTTTGTTGATGGTCACAGCAACCGGTGAAGAATCAAACTACAACACATGATTTCTTGATACTAGGTGTTCTAATCATATGTGCGGAAAGAAGGAGTTGTTCGTGGATCTGGATGAGTCGATGCGGTCTAAAATCAAGTTTGCCGATGATAACACTATACCAGTGATGGGAAAAGGACGAGTTCTCATCAAGTTGAAGAACGGAGATCACAAGTTTATTTCCGATGTGTTCTATGTGCCGAATATGAAGAATAATTTACTTAGTGCCAACTTCTTGAAAAGGGGTACGATCTGCGCTTTTCTGGTAATCAACTCTTAATCTTTGATAAAAGAGGTATATTTATCTTTAAAGCCCCTATGACAAATAATCACATGTTTAGAGTTGACATCGAGAACGATGCTTATCACTGCTTCAATGCTATTATGAAAGATGAGTCTTGGTTGTGGCATCTTCGTTTTGGACATCTGAACTTTCACAGTTTGAAGTTGCTTGCTTAAAGAAATTTAGTGAGAGGCTTGCCCGTTGTAGATCATCCCGAGTAGTTGTGTGAAGGTTGTATTCTTGGAAAGCAACATAGATTACCCTTTGGTATTGAAAATACTTGGCGTGCAAAGAAGCCTCTTTAGCTCGTTCATTCAGATGTGTGCGGTCCTATGAACACTATATCCAATGGCAATAATCGATACTTCTTTACTTTTATTGATGATTTCACAAGGAAAATATGGGTCTACTTTCTACAGTAAAAATCTGAAGTCTTTGATTGCTTTAAGAGTTTTAAAGCCCTAGTTGAGAAGGAAAGCAGTTATTTTATCAATGTGCTACGAACAGATGGAGGTGGTGAATATACTTCTAATGAGTTCAATAAGTATTGTGCATAAGAATGAATAAAGCGTGATGTCACTTTTCCCTACACACCTCAACATAACGGCGTTGCTAAACCGGAAAATAGGACTATACTTGACATGGCGAGAAGCATGCTAAAGGCCAAAGGTATGCCAAATTATTTTTGGGGTGAAGCTGTCTCATACACTGTTTACTTGTTGAACAGGTCACCAACAAAGAGAGTTGATAATCTCACTCCTGAAGAGGTGTGGACTGGTTATAAGCCAAGTGTAAGACATCTCAAAATGTTTGGCTCCATTGCTTATGCTCATATTCCAGCAAAAAGAAGAAATAAACTTGATGATAGAGGCGAGAAGACAGTTTTTATTGGCTACAAGTCCGGAGGTTACGAACTCTACAACCCCGCTACAAAGAAGGTAATTGTAAGCAGAGATGTTATGTTTGCTGAAGAAGAAGCTTGGAATTGAGATCTAGAAGCACAAAACAATTCACGACGTACTGTCCTTGATATTCTTGAAGACGGTGTTCATGTTGCAACTGAAGAAGCACCACCGGCCAATGCTCCTAAAGCTCCAACCCCACAATTTTTATTAGAAGTTGAAAGACCAAGAAGAAATCGACAACCATCAGTTCTCTTGAGAGATTATGAAGTAACTCCAGATGATGATGTTGATGCAGATGGAGATATAGTGCACTTTGCAATGTTTGCATATTGTGAGCCAGTTATGTTTGAAGAGGCTATTCAAGATCCTAAGTGGATATATGCAATGAAAGAAGAGATAAAGACGATTGAGAAGAACGACACGTGGGAGCTTACTAATATTCCGCAAGTACATAGAGCAATCAATGTGAAGTGAGTTTTCAAGACAAAGATTAAGGCGAACGACGAGGTTGAGGGCATAAAGCAAGATTGGTGGCGAAAGGCTACGAGCAAAGACCTGGCTATGATTACCAAGAGGTATTTTTCCATGTTGCTAGAATTAAAATTGTTAGACTAATAATTGTCTTGACTGCACAGAAGCATTGGAATATTCATCAGATAGACGTGAAGTCAGCTTTTTTTAATGGGCCACTTGAAGAAGAAGTTTTCGTGAAGCAACCTCCTGAATTTATGAAGAAAGAGTGCGAGCATAAAGTATACAAGTTGGAGAAAGTCTTGTACGGGCTGAAGCAGGCGTCACGAGCATGGAACAAAAGAATTGATTCTTTCTTTCAAGAAAGTGGATTTCAGAAGTGCCCCTCCGAGCATGCCTTATATGTGAAGATAAATAACTCTGGTGATATACTACTATTATGCCTTTATGTTGATGACTTGATTTTTACGGGCAATAATTGTAGGCAATAAAAATTGCCTTAATCCCTATACAGCAACTTGGAATGAGCAAAAGAGCTTAAGGGTCCATCTGAGTGAAGTCAGGCCCGCCTAAAGGTTAAGTTCACCTGAATGCTTGACTTTACAAAATAGACAAAAGTGTCGATATCTCCCAAACCGGAAGGAATTTGGCAAAATGACCGGAGCAAACCACACCCTTCGGGTGGGTTTGGTTGGCTCCGTCTCGTCGAGATAGTCGATTTTCATATATAATTCGTCCAATTCCGACATACGGTTTGAAAGTTACGACCCGTTCTTCGTAGCATATGAGGAAGGTCGCAAAGGCTGCGAGGCTCTTCATTCGAGCGAGGTTCGCCAAGTAGCGAAGCCCTTCATTCGAGCGAGGTTCGCCAAGTAGCGAAGCCCTTCATTCGAGCGAGGTTCGCCAAGTAGCGAAGCCCTTCATTGAGCGAGGTTCGCCAAGTAGCGAAGCCCTTCATTCGAGCGAGGTTCGCCAAGTAGCGAAGCCCTTCATTCAGACGAGGTTCGCCAAGTAGCGAAGCCCTTCATTCAGACGAGGTTCGCCAAGCAGCGAGCGCAAACTGGACACATAATGGGAAATGATCTCGTTGTGACTCGGTTGTTCATCGGCACCCTCAAGGGGGTTGCTTTTGAATGGTTTCGCAGATTAGAACCTGGGTCCATCACCTGCTGGAAGGACATGGAAAGGCTCTTCATGGCCAGATTCTTCGACGATGACACAGGAACATCTATGGCAACCCTACTAGCTGTAAAGCAGAGGAAGAAAGAGTCTGTAAGCAACTTTGTCAAGAGATTCGAGGACCGATCGGCTGTGTGCCCGTGGCGATTTCCGAGGCCACTCTCATCGAGATGTGCGGAATAATCTCTCCATCAACATTCATCTAATATGGTATTTGTCGTAGCTCGCTCATGGAAAGACTTAACCCGCCAAGGAGAACAAGTCAAGAGCGTGCTCAAGCGTATGGAGGTTGAAGAGCTATTTGAATTTCGAGGAAGTGACGACCAAGATAACTTGGTGGTGGCGACCGCTTCCTCATCAAAACTCTTTTCAAGTAAGCCCCTGATGGCATCTGCCGAGCTCGCCAACGCGGAACCAGGCTATGGGACCGACTGCGAAGACTTTGTCTGAAAACTTTGGAGGGGGTTTTGTAGGCAATAAAAATTGCCTTAATCCCTATACAGCAACTCGGAATGAGCAAAAGAGCTTAAGGGTCCATCTGAGTGAAGTCAGGCCCGCCTAAAGGTTAAGTTCACCTGAATGCTTGACTTTACAAAATAGACAAAAGTGTCGATATCTCCCAAACCGGAAGGAATTTGGCAAAATGACCGGAGCAAACCGAACGGACGAGGCTCATCCCTTTTGGAGAGGACCTCACATTGACGGCGAGGTTCGCCACTTGGACGAGGTTTGCAACTGGGGCGACGTTCATCTTGTTTTGAATGAACCCTTAGATGAAGACGAGGTTCACGACTTGGGGTGCAATGACGAGGTTCGTGACGTTCCTCGTCAGTTCGACCCTCAGTTCGTTTGACCATCTTCGGACGATAGTAAAACCCGTCCAACGAGACCAAAGCTTGAGCCCTACGGCGAGCTTGGTTCTGTCGTGGACGCTGCTTGGCACGTCGTGAAATTGGACCCTTGGCAGATCCTTCCCATAGTGGCCTACCATGCGATGTGCCTCTATTTCAACCATAGTCGTTATACTCCTATGTCACTGAACGACTTGGCTACTCCCACATGATCATTCCTCTAAATGATTTTATTCGTAATCACTGTTGTTATACTCTCACGTCACTGAACAACTTGATTGCTTTTTGATCGCGATCGTTATACTTTTATGTCACTGAACAATATTAGTATGATTGAAGATTTTAAGAAGTCAATGATGCATGAATTTGAGATGACATATTTTGGCTTGATGTCTTATTTTCTCAGCATTGAAGTGGTTCAAGGTGATGATGGAATTTTCATATGCCAAAAGAGGTACTGTGCAGAGTTGTTGAAGAAGTTTCAAATATTTGATTGCAATCCTGTTAGAATTTCTGTGGAGGTTGGTACTAAATTATCTCGAGAAGGTGATGATGCACAAGTTGATCCTACTTATTTCAAGCAAATTATTGAGTTTGAGATATCTCACATGTACAAGGTCAGATATAGCCTATGGAGTTGGTCTAATCAGTAGATATTTGGAGGCCCCTCGCCAATCTCATCTACAAGTTGCAAAGAGAATTATGCGGTACCTAAAGGGGACTTATGATTATGGTTTGTTTTATTCTTCATCTAACAATTGTGATGTTGTAGGCTATTCTAATAGTGATTGGAGTGGAGATCATGATGATCGTAAAAGTACTTCTAGCTATGTTTTTAAATTTGGCACCACCGCATTTTCATGGTTGTCGAAGAAGCAGTCTATTGTTACACTCTCAACTTGTGAAGCGGAGTATGTAGCAGCTGCGTCGAGTGCTTGTCAAGCAATTTGGTTGCGTAATGTGCTAAGTCAGATTCACATTCAAGTTGAAGGTCCTACAAAGATTTATGTTGACAACAAGTCCGCAATTAATTTGGCGAAGAATCCAGTCACTCATGGAAGGAGCAATCATATTCATACTAGTTACCACTTTTTACGAGACAATGTTGAGAAAACGAGATCGTGTTGATTTATTGCAAGTCTGAAGATCAAGTTGCGGACATCCTCACGAAGCCCTTAAAGTTTGAAGCATTTGTCAAGCTGAAGCACATGATGAGATTGAAGACTTTACAGAATTAGGATTAAGGGGGGATGTTGAAGTTAATCCTAATTCTAAAAGGATTTGAATTAGTTATCTTTAGGAATCATAATCACACTAGGATTTGAGTTAGTTATCTCTAGGAATTATAGTCATATTAAAATTCTATTATGAAACACTTTGTAAAACCTTTAAATAGGCATTCATGCATCCTTGTATCTAAGAGAAAAAAGAAAAAGAGAAGAAAAAAAGAGAGAGGTTGCCGAGAGTACTGTAGCTACAGTAACCCCGAGAGAATAAATTTTTTTAATTTGCTTCTCCCGTTAAATCTCTACACATACATATTATACTTCTATTTGCTTTGCCGTTATTTGTTCATTGGTATTAGAGCTAAGGTCATGGTCCAAGCAATTAAAAAAAAGTTAAAAGTCCGATGTGAAGCCCGAAGGTGCCGGGAGAACCCACGGATGCCTGTAGAAGTCTGGTTAGCCACCATGAGTGAAGTGGTGGAAGATTCTGCGGATGTTTGATAGTCATGTACTGAATGCATGGTCTAGTTAGCCCCACGAATGAAGTGGTGCAAAAGTTGGTGAATTGATTAGCCCACAAGTAAAGTAGTGCAGAAGTTAGCCCACGAGTAAAGTGGTGCAGAAGTTAGTGAATCCCATAGAAGATTGAATTATAGTTGAATTGAACTATACTCACAAATTAAGGGGGAGTTGTTGAGGTGATTAATATGTGAGTATAGTCCCACATCGGATAAGATAAGAAAGAGTGATGGGTTTAAATAGGAGTTTGGGTCAATACCTAATAGCTATAGCTTTTTGGGTTAAAATTAATTCCTAGCTTCTGTTTAAGGCCCATCAACTCTAAATTGGGCCTGATTTCTCCCCCAACATATTTAAGGTCCACTACTTATAGTTTGGGCTTGATTGTTTCCCCAAACATAGATAACTTTAGAGCATCATATGTAGTTAAAGATTTGCTTTTATTCTTATAGTTTCTTCCATTTACACCTCTATCACTAAATATTATAGATACAATTACCTCCGAATTTCATTCCACTTATCTATACTAATATAGAAAGAACCAACTAGGGGTAGGAATATAATAGATGAGGGGTTTGACAAACCATCATTTCCAATTGTTTGAAAAAGGGTAAGATTGTAATTTTATAAGGAAATATTTTTTTTTCTCTTTTCTATTTTATTTCTTTCTAGAACATTCTATGTAATTTTACAAGGAATGATTTGTTTATCTTTTCTATTCTCTTTCTTTCTAGAACATTCTATGTCATTCAAATATCATGAAAAAATGGAGCCTACATAATTGAATATCTTTTAATATTTCATGTTATAAAAGATACAAAGAGAATAAATATCTATAAATAAAAGACAAAGTTTTAAGCGTATATCTATGCTACAATTTATTGACACCAGCACAAAATAATGAGGACAAAATAATTAAAGGAGGATTTCAAGTTCAAATAATGAAGGTAAAATCTCTTGAAAGTCAAGTGTCCCTTGCTATCTCCTCTTACTATTAAATGTACATTCTAAATAAAATAATAATTATTTTATATTCTTTTCAAATGCAAACATGCAAAAATAATATGTTTTCATATCACGTGCATTTGCCCGTGTTGATTTCTAGGTAAACTGTAAGACCAACTTATTTGTATGGTCATCCACTACGTTTTCACACATATTAGCCCTATTACACAACGAATTTTTCCTTGCATAAGTGCTCAATTTATAGTTAACGGATAACGGTAAATAGTTAACGGATAACGGTAAATAGTAAACATGTTACAATAAATAGTTAACATATTACGGTAAATAGTTAACATGTTACGGTAAAGAGTTAACATGTTCTTGGATTAAGTTAAGAGGATACAAGTGTGTGATTTTTAAAGTTAACTTTAAAACAAGCAGTTAACATATTAATCGATAGCTGTTACATCTACACAAAATTATTTTTCCTTATCATCCCTAATATCACAAGATTTTGTCCTTTTACAAAAGTGTTTTCTCATATCTTGTTTAACAAAGATCCCATAAGAGATACCGGGAGCGGGGTAAATAGTTAACACATTACGTATTATGGTTAATAGTTCACGAGTTTAGGTTAACATTAGCCTCTTTTAATTAAGTGAAAATATTTATAGTTAATGATAACGGTAAATAGTTAACATGTTACGGTAAAGAGTTAACATGTTACGGTAAATAGTTAACATATTACGGTAAATAGTTAACATGTTACGGTAAAGAGTTAACATGTTCTTGGATTAAGTTAAGAGGATACAAGTGTGTGATTTTTAAAGTTAACTTTAAAACAAGCAGTTAACATATTAATCGATAGCTGTTACATCTACACAAAATTATTTTTCCTTATCATCCCTAATATCGATTGACATTTTGTCCTTTTACAAGGAATGATTTGTTTATCTTTTCTATTCTCTTTCTTTCTAGAACATTCTA
The DNA here is from genome assembly GCA_012295165.1 of Asparagus setaceus. NCBI lineage: Eukaryota > Viridiplantae > Streptophyta > Magnoliopsida > Asparagales > Asparagaceae > Asparagus > Asparagus setaceus. The sequence continues at coordinate 23,718,188 of CM022702.1, forward strand.
TGTCATTCAAATATCATGAAAAAATGGAGCCTACATAATTGAATATCTTTTAATATTTCATGTTATAAAAGATACAAAGAGAATAAATATCTATAAATAAAAGACAAAGTTTTAAGCGTATATCTATGCTACAATTTATTGACACCAGCACAAAATAATGAGGACAAAATAATTAAAGGAGGATTTCAAGTTCAAATAATGAAGGTAAAATCTCTTGAAAGTCAAGTGTCCCTTGCTATCTCCTCTTACTATTAAATGTACATTCTAAATAAAATAATAATTATTTTATATTCTTTTTCAAATGCAAACATGCAAAAATAATATGTTTTCATATCACGTGCATTTGCCCGTGTTGATTTCTAGGTAAACTGTAAGACCAACTTATTTGTATGGTCATCCACTACGTTTTCACACATATTAGCCCTATTACACAACGAATTTTTTCCTTGCATAAGTGCTCAATTTATAGTTAACAGATAACGGTAAATAGTTAACAGATAACGGTAAATAGTAAACATGTTACAATAAATAGTTAACATATTACGGTAAATAGTTAACATGTTACGGTAAAGAGTTAACATGTTACTGGATTAAGTTAAGAGGATACAAGTGTGTGACGGCTGATTTTTAAAGTTAACTTTAAAAACAAACAGTTAACATATTAATGCGATAGCTGTTACATCTACACAAAATTATTTTTCCTTATCATCCCTAATATCGATTGACATTTTGTCCTTTTACAAAAGTGTTTTCTCATATCTTGTTTAACATCCCATAAGAATCTTGGGGCGGGGTAAATAGTTAACACATTACGTATTATGGTTAATAGTTCACGAGTTTAGGTTAACATTAGCCTCTTTTAATTAAGCTGAAAATATTTATAGTTAACAGATAACGGTAAATAGTTAACATGTTACGGTAAATAGTAAACATGTTACCGTTAATAGTTAACATATTACGGTAAATTGTTAACATGTTACGGTAAAGAGTTAACATGTTCTTGGATTAAGTTAAGAGGATACAAGTGTGTGATTTTTAAAGTTAACTTTAAAAACAAACAGTTAACATCTTAATGCGGTAGCTATTACATATACACAAAATTATTTCTCCTTATCATCCCATAACAGTTAACTAACCCTAATAATAGTTAACATGGTGCGTGTAAACATTAACACTTAATCGTGATAGTTCACATGTGCTTTATAAAAGTTAATAGCTAATCGGCTAGAGTTAACATCTAAGATAAAAGCGTTAACACTTAACCTATTATAGTTAACATGGTGCGTGTAAACATTAACACTTAATCGTGATAGTTCACATGTGCTTTATAAAAGTTAATAGCTAATCGGCTAGAGTTAACATCTAAGATAAAAGCGTTAACACTTAACCTATTATAGTTAACATGGTGCGTGTAAACATTAACACTTAATCGTGATAGTTCACATGTGCTTTATAAAAGTTAATAGCTAATCGGCTAGAGTTAACATCTAAGATAAAAGCGTTAACACTTAACCTATTATAGTTAACATGGTGCGTGTAAACATTAACACTTAATCGTGATAGTTCACATGTGCTTTATAAAAGTTAATAGCTAATCGGCTAGAGTTAACATCTAAGATAAAAGCGTTAACACTTAACCTATTATAGTTAACATGGTGCGTGTAAACATTAACACTTAATCGTGATAGTTCACATGTGCTTTATAAAAGTTAATAGCTAATCGGCTAGAGTTAACATCTAAGATAAAAGCGTTAACACTTAACCTATTATAGTTAACATGGTGCGTGTAAACATTAACACTTAATCGTGATAGTTCACATGTGCTTTATAAAAGTTAATAGCTAATCGGCTAGAGTTAACATCTAAGATAAAAGCGTTAACACTTAACCTATTATAGTTAACATGGTGCGTGTAAACATTAACACTTAATCGTGATAGTTCACATGTGCTTTATAAAAGTTAATAGCTAATCGGCTAGAGTTAACATCTAAGATAAAAGCGTTAACACTTAACCTATTATAGTTAACATGGTGCGTGTAAACATTAACACTTAATCGTGATAGTTCACATGTGCTTTATAAAAGTTAATAGCTAATCGGCTAGAGTTAACATCTAAGATAAAAGCGTTAACACTTAACCTATTATAGTTAACATGGTGCGTGTAAACATTAACACTTAATCGTGATAGTTCACATGTGCTTTATAAAAGTTAATAGCTAATCGGCTAGAGTTAACATCTAAGATAAAAGCGTTAACACTTAACCTATTATAGTTAACATGGTGCGTGTAAACATTAACACTTAATCGTGATAGTTCACATGTGCTTTATAAAAGTTAATAGCTAATCGGCTAGAGTTAACATCTAAGATAAAAGCGTTAACACTTAACCTATTATAGTTAACATGGTGCGTGTAAACATTAACACTTAATCGTGATAGTTCACATGTGCTTTATAAAAGTTAATAGCTAATCGGCTAGAGTTAACATCTAAGATAAAAGCGTTAACACTTAACCTATTATAGTTAACATGGTGCGTGTAAACATTAACACTTAATCGTGATAGTTCACATGTGCTTTATAAAAGTTAATAGCTAATCGGCTAGAGTTAACATCTAAGATAAAAGCGTTAACACTTAACCTATTATAGTTAACATGGTGCGTGTAAACATTAACACTTAATCGTGATAGTTCACATGTGCTTTATAAAAGTTAATAGCTAATCGGCTAGAGTTAACATCTAAGATAAAAGCGTTAACACTTAACCTATTATAGTTAACATGGTGCGTGTAAACATTAACACTTAATCGTGATAGTTCACATGTGCTTTATAAAAGTTAATAGCTAATCGGCTAGAGTTAACATCTAAGATAAAAGCGTTAACACTTAACCTATTATAGTTAACATGGTGCGTGTAAACATTAACACTTAATCGTGATAGTTCACATGTGCTTTATAAAAGTTAATAGCTAATCGGCTAGAGTTAACATCTAAGATAAAAGCGTTAACACTTAACCTATTATAGTTAACATGGTGCGGTAAATAGTTAACATATTACGGTAAATAGTTAACATATTACGGTAAATAGTTAACATATTACGGTAAATAGTTAACGGATAACGGTAAATAGTTAACATGTTACGGTAAATAGTAAACATGTTACCGTTAATAGTTAACATATTACGGTAAATTGTTAACATGTTACGGTAAAGAGTTAACATGTTCTTGGATTAAGTTAAGAGGATACAAGTGTGTGACGGTGATTTTTAAAGTTAACTTTAAAACAAGATTAACATCTTAATGCGGTAGTCATTACATATACACAAAATTATTTCTCCTTATCATCCCATAACAGTTAACTAACCCTAATAATAGTTAACATGGTGCGTGTAAACATTAACACTTAATCGTGATAGTTCACATGTGCTTTATAAAAGTTAATAGCTAATCGGCTAGAGTTAACATCTAAGATAAAAGCGTTAACACTTAACCTATTATAGTTAACATGGTGCGTGTAAACATTAACACTTAATCGTGATAGTTCACATGTGCTTTATAAAAGTTAATAGCTAATCGGCTAGAGTTAACATCTAAGATAAAAGCGTTAACACTTAACCTATTATAGTTAACATGGTGCGTGTAAACATTAACACTTAATCGTGATAGTTCACATGTGCTTTATAAAAGTTAATAGCTAATCGGCTAGAGTTAACATCTAAGATAAAAGCGTTAACACTTAACCTATTATAGTTAACATGGTGCGTGTAAACATTAACACTTAATCGTGATAGTTCACATGTGCTTTATAAAAGTTAATAGCTAATCGGCTAGAGTTAACATCTAAGATAAAAGCGTTAACACTTAACCTATTATAGTTAACATGGTGCGTGTAAACATTAACACTTAATCGTGATAGTTCACATGTGCTTTATAAAAGTTAATAGCTAATCGGCTAGAGTTAACATCTAAGATAAAAGCGTTAACACTTAACCTATTATAGTTAACATGGTGCGTGTAAACATTAACACTTAATCGTGATAGTTCACATGTGCTTTATAAAAGTTAATAGCTAATCGGCTAGAGTTAACATCTAAGATAAAAGCGTTAACACTTAACCTATTATAGTTAACATGGTGCGTGTAAACATTAACACTTAATCGTGATAGTTCACATGTGCTTTATAAAAGTTAATAGCTAATCGGCTAGAGTTAACATCTAAGATAAAAGCGTTAACACTTAACCTATTATAGTTAACATGGTGCGTGTAAACATTAACACTTAATCGTGATAGTTCACATGTGCTTTATAAAAGTTAATAGCTAATCAGCTAGAGTTAACATCTAAGATAAAAACGTTAACACTTAACCTATTATAGTTAACATGGTGCGTGTAAACATTAACACTTAATCGACTATAGATCACATGTGTTATGTAAGACTTAATAAATAATCTACATTAATTTGAGCTTTTTTTTATGAATTCAATCTTTAATAGTATAGCAATTTTCCAAGAAAATTTCTGTGGGGGAGTGGAGGAGGAGGAGGAGGAGAAGGAAGGAAGTAGGAGAGGAGGAAGGAGAGAGGGTTAGTTGGTCGGTAATATTATAATTAGGGTTTGAGAGAGGACAGGAAAGATGAAGGGAGGAAGGATAAAGAATCAGATCAAAAGTGGAGGAAAAATGAATGAGGAAAAAATTTCGGGGAGAAATCAAAATTTCAAAATCAATGGGTTGGAGGTGGAAGCATATTTTTTTCAAAAGTTTAGGGCCGCAGCACATAGGGGAAAGTAGGGGGGCTGCGGCACATTGGTTTTTTCATCTTGGGGCCTTGAAGCAATTTTCTCTTTTTTAATTATTAATATTAAAAATAAATACTATTAATTTAATCCCTACAACACCTAAATAAATAATATTTCCTATAAAAGCCACTAATATTTTATTAATATTTTTCTCCAACCTACCCATGTGATCTATAAAATAATGTACATCATGGTTCTTATCCCCAACTCACACTCAGTAGCTTGAGCTCAAGTTCATCAAGCATTTCACCCCTTTTCGTTTGGTAAGTTTTTTAAAAGCATTATAATCATAGTTTTAATATATTGTGGAAATTTTACATTATTGTATATATATTTATGTGTGTTAGAAAGTAAATATATAAAATAGTTTTGATATTTAAATAAGTTAAATATCTTCAATTTTGCATAATATTTTTTATTTTAATTTGAAGAGTTGAAAAGTTAGAACTTTAATCAAGGAATTTCTCATAGTTGCTATTAAAATATAGGTAAGTTTATATGTGGAAAATATTTGAATTGTTCACTTTTTTCAATTACGATCCGGATTGGGTTAAGAATATCAGTAAATCAAAATTTGTTTTTCTTAGTGAAGATTTTGTCAAAATATAAGTATATATATTCTTGTTTATATGTATGTATATTTGTCAAAATATAATTATATTTAGTAACTGATTTAAATTCAGTAGTTAAATTTTGATATTTAAAATGAATTTGGTACATTTAATTTGGTTTTATTTAAGTCGATAATTGTCATGTTTATTTTATAATTTTCAAATATTTTTAGAACTAAATATTGTTTTAGTATATTTTTAACTAATGATTTTTATCTATAAATATTTCATTTTTAATATTCGGATATTTAATTAATTAAAGACCAATTGATTATTAATTATTATATTTTACTAGAGAGTTATTTATCAACAAATTAAATAAGTTTGTATATATCAACATGTAATTATATTTAATCTAATATATTATAGTATGCTTATTTATTTCAAGAGTTTCCATTAAAATATTTTCCTATGCTTAAGACATAATAATGAAATTTTATTGGTTAATTGTAGTATATTGTAAAATTGTAGTTTAATATTTTTTGTTATTTTATTGTTTTATTATGCTATAAAATCAATTTAAAACGAACTTAAAGAAATTAGTCTAACTTAATATGTTTTATTTGGGGAAAACATTACAGGTTGAAATCGGAATCATGAATTCGAGAGAGGGAAGTGCATCTGGCTCTTCAGGTCCCTCAAACGTAATATGTTTACTTTATTTATTAGCTAAAATTAAAGAATGTCATTATTAGTTTTTTCAGCAATTATTATTATTATTATATTAATAATGAAGATTTTTTTTGCAGCGTAAATGCATTATATCTGAACCGACGGTAAATGGTACTAAAATAACATATTGCGAGGATCCAATGCAATTATGCAAGATAATATTGATAATTGCTATAATGCTATTCTAAGTAATCAAGTTTCGATTATAGGCGCCGATGGATTATACTTTTGTCCATATTGTGATAATCAACGCGCAAAACATTTGTCGAAGGTTGGCTTACGAAGGCATGCACATAGAGTTGTTTATTCCTCAGGAAACTCACATACCTTAATAACTATGGGTGTTCACATAGCTATTTTGAAATACCTCGATTAGCACTAAGTCGTCGAAAAGGCACTAATGGGTTTGAAGGGCATCATTATGTAATAGTTATCTTTTGTTTCTTGTGTATTTGTAGTTGTTATTTTTATTACTTAAAGAATGTAACTTTATCGTTGTATTGCACGTTAGTTAACTATAATGCAATCTGTTAGTAAATATACAGTTTGAAAATATGGCTTTTATGGAGACTATTAAAATTATATGACAACAGTTTTCTTAAGGAGTAATTAGATATTGAGAACACAATACATAACTCTAGTCAATTAGAAATAGTTTTAATATAACCAACTATATGCAGCTGTTAAAATTTTCCTAATTTATGAAAATATATATCGATACATAGATTGGGCAAGAATTTATCACAATGCATCAAATTGCAGTCAATTATTTTAGCTTATCGAAAAAACTGCAGTTAATTTTTAGTTCAAATTTAACAAAACTATATATTGGTACGTTCACCAGCAAGTTATGAAGATCGTGCATCAAACGGCATATTAATCGGATATCCGGTGCAAAAGTTATAGCATATTTCGTAGCGACGATACCTAAAATCTGCGAACCTGAATTTACAAATATGCTAAGCTTCTATGGCTTTTTACGGTGAAACTTCATAATAATTTGACAAAAGCATATATATCAGATATTAAATATCGAGATTAACTATCAACACTCATCAATTTTTTGGTAGTTCAAACTGGATATGTCAAATGTTACCAATCATAATAAATGAGATAAGTAAAGCTATACATTAGAACTGGAAAAATAGTTCAACAAAAATAACAAAGTTATTGCAAACATTATTATTAATATTTACTTGAGAAAACTAAAAGATACACGATATAATCCTTCCTTGACTCTAGATACACATAAATTTAATATAAATAAAAACTGAATACAAAGCAATCTAAATTCTAAAAATAAAATCTGAACCAACTTAACTATTAAAGTTATTTTACTTAATTATTAAATTTGAGGCTTTAGGGTCTTTAGATCGTTGAGGAGATAGTATTGAAGATATGCATGTTTCTTCATCTCGTTTCTATTTATTACGCTCAATTCCTTTGAGTAAATCTATGCGTGTGAAGAAGATCATTGTAGTGTCAATATCCAAATCCAACACATTACATAAATATATATGGTAGTTACATGATATCTCTATCGTAAATTTTCAAATTATTAAGCCATTTAATACATGATTTGTTAATTTGAGAGTTAATATTGATGATATATTAGAATGTTTTACACTTGATAATTAATATAACTATTTTTAATATCAACTTTGATATAATATAGTCAAACGATATTATTACGTGGGATATAAAAAATTAATTTATTAATCAAAATTAATATAATATTACCTTATTGTTAAATATTTAATATGTAAGGAAATTTCATATATGAATATATTCGAATAAATTATTGTTAAATATTTAATATAATATTACCTTATTGTTAAATATTTAATTTGGAGTTTAACAGTCAACAGTAGAGATTGGTTCATACAAAACAACAAAAGTAATTGAGATTTCAAGGTATTAATCAAGCAATATCTAACATGACTTATGAAAATAAATTAAATATTAAAATACAGAGAATAAATATAATATGAAATAAAAAATAAATTAACCAAAAATAGGTTACTTTCAAAATTAGAAATTGCCTTTGAATTGAAATCCAATAGAAGCTGTTTAATTAGATAGGTCATAGTTTAACGAATGCCGATGAAACAATAGTAAGTAAACGGAATAAAATAGCAAATAATACATACTATATAATATAAATAAACTTTAGATAAAATAAATATAAACATCTATATACATCTACAGTGGCTACACGCTAAATAAATAAAAGAATGCTTATTTTGAAAGGTTACTTTCGAATAAAATAGCGGTACCAATAAATATAAACATCTATATACATCTAAAGACATTGATAATCAATATAAACATCTATAAACATCTATATACATCTAAAGACATTGATAATCAATATAAACATCTATAAACATCTATATATGTTCGGTATTTTCTATAAAGATTAAGCTAAAACATGTATATAGAATTTCCTACGCGTCGTTATGAAAATTGATATAACTATTTTAATATCAACTTTGATATAATATAGTCAAAGCGATATTATTACGTGGGATATAAAAATTAATTTATTAATCAAAATTAATATAATATTACCTTATTGTTAAATATTTAATATGTAAGGAAATTTCATATATGAATATATTCGAATAAATTATTGTTAAATATTTAATATAATATTACCTTATTGTTAAATATTTAATTTGGAGTTTAACAGTCAACAGTAGAGATTGGTTCATACAAAACAACAAAAGTACATTGAGATTTCAAGGTATTAATCAAGCAATATCTAACATGACTTATGAAAATAAATTAAATATTAAAATACAGAAGAATAAATATAATATGAAATAAAAATAAATTAACCAAAAATAGGTTACTTTCAAAATTAGAAATTGCCTTTGAATTGAAATCCAATAGAAGCTTTGTTTAATTAGATAGGTCATAGTTTAACGGAATGCCGATGAAACAATAGTAAGTAAACGGAATAAAATAGCAAATAATACATACTATATAATATAAATAAACTTTAGATAAAATAAATATAAACATCTATATACATCTACAGTGGCTACACGCTAAATAAATAAAAGAATGCTTATTTTGAAAGGTTACTCGGAATAAAATAGCGGCTGCCAATAAATATAAACATCTACAGCGGCTGCTAAATTTATATAAACATCTATATACATCTAAAGACATTGATAATCAATATAAACATCTATAAACATCTATATATGTTCGGTATTTTCTATAAAGATTAAGCTAAAACATGTATATAGAATTTCCTACGCGTCGTTATGAAAATTGATATAACTTTTGCTCTGCAAATCAAATCAATGTGCCGTTTGATTTATCATGAACCTAACTGTCATATCTATGAACCTATATATATTTGAATAAATCATTATTTTTTTAATAGCGTCAGATAATCTGAAAATTATAAACTAGTTAAATGGATTCATCAAAACAGAATTTCATGCGCGTCGTTATCAAAGCGATATAACTTTTGCTAGGAAAATCAAATTAATGTGCCATTTGATGCATCGTGAACCTAACTGAGATATCTATGAACCTATATATATTTGAATAAATCATTATTTTTAATAGCGTCAGATAATCTGAAAATTATAAACTAGTTAAATGGATTCATCAAAACAGAATTTCATGCTGCCGTTATCAAAGCGATATAACTTTTGCTCGCAAATCAAAACAATGTGTCGTCTGATGCATCATGCACCTAACTGACATATCTATGAACCTATATATATATTTATAAATCAGTATTTTTTTAATAGCTTCTACACAATCTGAAAATCGCAATCTGGTCATCTGAATTCTTGCACGCAGAATACACTGTGCGTCGTTATCAAAACTGGAAAAATGTGTTGTTTGATGCATCGTGAACCTAAATGAGATATCTATGAACCTATATATAGTTTAATAAATCAGAATTTTTGTAATAGCGTCATATAGTCATCAAATTACAAACTGGAAAAATGAATTCTCAAAACAGAATTTCATGCGTCGTTATCAAAGCGATATAACTTTTGCTCGCAAATCAAAATAATATTCGCCTCGATGCATCATGAACCTAACTGTCATATCTATGAACTGATATATAGTTAAATAAGTCAATACTAAGGTAATAGAATCAGTTAGACTGAACAATTGCAAGTTCGTCTAATAAATTCATGCACCTTTATTTCTTGCGCGTCGTTATGAAAACTGATATAACTTTTGCTAGGAAAATCAAATTAATGTGCCATTTGATGCATCGTGAACCTAACTGAGATATCTATGAACCTATATATATTTGAATAAATCATTATTTTTTTAATAGCGTCAGATAATCTGAAAATTATAAACTAGTTAAATGGATTCATCAAAACAGAATTTCATGCGCGTCGTTATCAAAACTGATATAGCCATTGCTGTGCAAATCAAAACAATGTGTCGTCTGATGCATCATGCACCTAACTGACATATCTATGAACCTATATATATATTTATAAATCAGTATTTTTTTAATAGCTTCTACACAATCTGAAAATCGCAATCGGTCATCTCAATTCTTGCACGGTAATTAATCGCGTCAAACCGAAAAATGTGTTGTTTGATGCATCGTGAACCTAAATGAGATATCTATGAACCTATATATAGTTTAATAAATCAGAATTTTTGTAATAGCGTCATATAGTCATCAAATTACAAACTGGAAAAATGAATTCCTGAAAACAGAATTTCCTGTGCGTGGTTATCAAAACTGATATAACTTTTGCTCTGCAAATCAAAATAATATTCTGTCTGATGCATCGTGCACCTAACTGAGATATCTATGAACTTGATGGGAAGTAAATGATTACCTCCTAGAGTTGCAAGTATACAACCTTTATCAAGTTATAGTATAAAAGATTATCGATCCCACGAGGAACGGGAAGTAGGATGAGTTTTGCTCAAGTTTTGGTTCTCAAATTATGCGCGCGACAATTAGGAGTTTATTAAAATAAAATGAAAGTAAGAAAATGGTGAAAGTGGATGTGGAGAGATAAAAGAGAGTGGATTGTGGATTATGTGCAAAAGAGGAGAAAATAAAGTTGAGAATGTGGTTGTGGTTATATGCACATAATAACAAAACTAGGTTTGAGATTATATGCATATGAAGGGAATATGAGATTGAGTGAGAAGTAAAAATCAATGAAATCAAAAATAAAGGAAAATAACAAACAAATGAAAAACAAGGATAAGAGGAAAATAAGAAGGTAAAGTATGGAGGATTAATTAAAGATATGAGGAATCTAGAGTAGATCCACTTAGCTTATCTCAATCTCATGAAAATGAGTTGGATTTGTTAGCTAGTTTCAAACAATCTCTAGGGATCCCACAGTATTAGCTCCACACTTAGAAAAGGGTAATTCCTAGAGGGTTCTAGCCTCAAGGTGAATTAAAGGAAAGAAAAATCTATTCTAGAAAGTAAATACAAGAATTAAATACATTGCATGAAAGTAAATTGCAAGGAATTAAATTGCATGGAAGTAAATTGCAAGAAAGTAAATTGCATGAAAGTAAATCTATTCTACAAACAAGAAAATAAAGAAGAAAATGAAAAGAAATAAAATAGAAACCAACAACTCGATCTTAATCTAATCCTCCTTTTGGTCCTTGGATTAGAAGAAGAAAAGGAAATTGAAGGTGAAATATTTCATTTATTGTGTAACAAAGTTACAATTTTGGAAGGTCTTCTCAATGAAGAGTGACCCTCCTCTCAAAATGGAGTTTTACAAAATATTTCACACTCAAAACACTCGGCCTTCACCTATTTATAGCCCAACGAGTTGATGTGAACCATTGGATCAAACCTAGCCAAAAGGAAGAAATTCACCATTAATCTCGAATGTTGTTGGAACCGTCGGTTGGCCGTCGGTTATAACCGATTAGTAGGTTGGCCAACCGGTTAGTCAACCGATTGGTTCCCAAATTTGTCTTTTCTTGATTTTTCTTCACGAATTTCTCTTGGATCAATTTGGTATCTTGGGCCTTGGTTTGTCTTGATTTGGGCTTCAAATATTGGTAGAAATTGAGAATTTGAGTCATTTGGGCTTTTATTCATTATTTCTTTATTAGCAAAAATAAGAAAAAATGATTATTAGTAATATCGTTATTCATATAACATAGGTAATAAGGGTACAAAATGTGATAATCAAATACCACACCTAAACTTTTGCTAGTCCTCTAGCAAAGAAAATAAAAGAAAACCTAACTCACTTTAGGAATCGCGGTTGTATTTAGCATCAACAAGCCTTTAAACCCCTAGGTTACCCTAGTGGGCGAGTTGTAGTCTCGTGAGGGTTTGCAGATGAATATACCCACAAAATTCATCGACTTGCCAAATTAAAGAAGTTAATAAAATAATTAATTCATTTGATATCTTCAAACATTCCAATTGAAGTTGGTTAATACTCAAAGCGTTTTATCATAACTCCAATGTAATTTTCTTAAGAAAATCCTTTCATTATAGTTATACAAAACCAAGTTTAACTCAAAAATTTAATTTGAAAGTTTTGAAAAGAACATGCTAACTCTTTGTTTTAAACAAACTTCAAGTCTTTAAATCCATTTAATTTTTCAAGAACATATACAAATATAACTATATATAAAACATGATTAGTACACCATTATTATTATTATTATTTTTTTTAACTCTTTATTCCTTGGTGGTTTTGTTCTTTTAATCGGCTTTCTAAGTGACCATTTAGCGAGTTTTGGGCCAATGAATCCCAACCCAATTGGGCTTAGGTCATTAAGCATAGAAATACTCCTGGGCTTAATTACTCAGTCAACTTAGGCTTAGTAAAATAGAACCACCAATGATTTTAAGAGAATTTTTTCTTCTTTTATTAAGTTAGTATAATATATATATGTGTATATGTATATATATTCGAACAATATTTGGATCAAGACAACTTGAAAAATTATTTTCAACTCTAAGTTAGGCATGCAAAAATTCCATTACTTTAATTAAAAATCTAAGTTAAAACTTAAGTAAAGTATACTACTTGAAAATTATTTCTTAAGAAATTTATTTGGAGTTGTCATAAAAAGTAAACTTGAGTATAGAACTAACTAAGGATTAGAAGACTTAAATTCTATCAAATTGATCAATTATTAATCAACTCTATTAAGTTGGCAAGTGACTATTTTTTTTATGATGAAAAGAAGGAAAAAAAATGACATAAAAGAATGGTAAGAAAAAAAAATAACTAAGATAAAGATAAAAATGACTAATTCCCACCCCACACCTAAATTTTACATTGTCCTCAATGCAAATTCTATTATGCACAAAGTAAAAGCAGATAAGAATGGAAGCACTTACATTTGTTCGATTGACTTGAACAATGATAAAATTCATAATTACCTTTGGTATGAGAATGTGAAGTCAAAAATTTATTCTCCTTTTTTTTCATATGTTTTTTTTCATATTGAAAAGAACAAGAAACTCTCACATGAGAGAAGAATAAATTCTTTTATTATTATGAGACAAAAAATAAAAATGTAGAACAAAAGATGAAACATGAGAAGCTCACATTCTACATTAAATCCTACCTTATTGCTGAAAATTCTACCTCGAAATTTAAAGAATTTCAAAATGATATAATCAATGATGTTCTCAAATTCAAAATTCCAAGGGTTGCAATGTGTTTTGCAAAGAAATTAAGGTAGGTCTTATTGGTGTTATACATTTTGAACTTAGATTCGTTATTAACAAAAATTTCATCAAAATGAAATCTTGTTGTTTTCCATTTTCCAAAAATCTAAGTTAAAACTTAAGTAAAGTATACTACTTGAAAATTATTTCTTAAGAAATTTATTTGGAGTTGTCATAAAAAGTAAACTTGAGTATAGAACTAACTAAGGATTAGAAGACTTAAATTCTATCAAATTGATCAATTATTAATCAACTCTATTAAGTTGGCAAGTGACTATTTTTTTTATGATGAAAAGAAGGAAAAAAAATGACATAAAAGAATGGTAAGAAAAAAAAATAACTAAGATAAAGATAAAAATGACTAATTCCCACCCCACACCTAAATTTTACATTGTCCTCAATGCAAATTCTATTATGCACAAAGTAAAAGCAGATAAGAATGGAAGCACTTACATTTGTTCGATTGACTTGAACAATGATAAAAATTGCGTAATTACCTTTGGTATGAGAATGTGAAGTCAAAATTTATTCTCCTTTTTTTTCATATTGAAAAGAACAAGAAACTCTCACATGAGAGAAGAATAAATTCTTTTATTATTATGAGACAAAAAATAAAAATGTAGAACAAAAGATGAAACATGAGAAGCTCACATTCTACATTAAATCCTACACTTATTAAAATTCTATTATGCACAAAGTAAAAGCAGATAAGAATGGAAGCACTTACATTTGTTCGATTGACTTGAACAATGATAAAAATTGCGTAATTACCTTTGGTATGAGAATGTGAAGTCAAAAATTTATTCTCCTTTTTTTTCATATTGAAAAGAACAAGAAACTCTCACATGAGAGAAGAATAAATTCTTTTATTATTATGAGACAAAAAATAAAAATGTAGAACAAAAGATGAAACATGAGAAGCTCACATTCTACATTAAATCCTACACTTATTAAAATTCTATTATGCACAAAGTAAAAGCAGATAAGAATGGAAGCACTTACATTTGTTCGATTGACTTGAACAATGATAAAAATTGCGTAATTACCTTTGGTATGAGAATGTGAAGTCAAAATTTATTCTCCTTTTTTTTCATATTGAAAAGAACAAGAAACTCTCACATGAGAGAAGAATAAATTCTTTTATTATTATGAGACAAAAAATAAAAATGTAGAACAAAAGATGAAACATGAGAAGCTCACATTCTACATTAAATCCTACACTTATTAAAATTCTATTATGCACAAAGTAAAAGCAGATAAGAATGGAAGCACTTACATTTGTTCGATTGACTTGAACAATGATAAAAATTGCGTAATTACCTTTGGTATGAGAATGTGAAGTCAAAAATTTATTCTCCTTTTTTTTCATATGTTTTTTTTCATATTGAAAAGAACAAGAAACTCTCACATGAGAGAAGAATAAATTCTTTTATTATTATGAGACAAAAATAAAAATGTAGAACAAAAGATGAAACATGAGAAGCTCACATTCTACATTAAATCCTACCTTATTCTGAAAATTCTACCTCGAAATTTAAAGAATTTCAAAATGATATAATCAATGATGTTCTCAAATTCTGAAAATTCCAAGGGTTGCAATGTGTTTTGCAGCAAATTAAGGTAGGTCTTATTGGTGTTATACATTTTGAACTTAGATTCGTTATTAACAAAATTTCATCAAAATGAAATCTTGTTGTTTTCCATTTTCCAAAATCTAAGTTCATTGATAAAGGGTTCTTCAAATGTTGGCTTCAAGATGCATGTATTCAACGTAATTCTCTCGTTAAGGACTTGATTATTAACACAGTTACATTTGTGAATGGATTGCATTCACTTGATCTTGAAAAGTTGAACTTGACCCGTTCCTTGGATTGGTCACGGGTTGACTCGGAAATGATCCTTTCTCTCTCTCACTTATAGCTAGCTAGTTGACCAAGCCGGGTTTCTAATCTAGCTATGGCTTGAGTATTGGAGTTGAGAATTTGTCCTGTTAATTGCATAAAGGAGTTCATCGTGTTAGATGTTTGAGTCAACAAGTTCGTGGTGCGTGTAGAGGTTTTAATCAAGGCTTCCAAATCTCTTTCCAACATATTAAGGCGTTTCTCAACATTTGAAGGAATATGATTTGTAGATTGATGATGAGGAAACCGATTTGGAAATGACCGATTTGATTGTGGAAAATTGGTTTGAGAACTGAAAAGCTGCGTTGCCCTAGGGAATTGTTGGTTTGAAGAGGGAGTGAAATTTTGATTTCAGAAATTACCCGATTCCATGCAAAATTGGATGATTTCTCCAACCCGGATTATAGGTTGGAGAAAATGGATCATGTCGGATCTTTGGAATGCAGATTCATCATTCTAGAGATTGAGTACTTCCTAAGAGTGGACATTGCTCAAGCATGGGTCGTAGAAAACGATTATGACAACTGAGGCGAAACTTGATTGATTTGGTAGGAGCTCGTTCTTTGGTTTCTAAAGTTTCTAACCTGCGTAGAATTGTAGCCATCTTAGCTTCAGAGGCTATGTTTGACTCTAAGGAAGGACCTCTAGAATTGGATTGGGTAACTGATGAATCACAGTGTTCCCACCACATAGTTTTCTCGGATAAATTCTCTAAAAAGTCCCAAGCTTCATCGGCATTTTTCTTCATGAAATCCCCTTGACACATTGACTCTAAGGAAGTTTTGAAGAATAATCCAATCCTTCATAAATGATTTGGCATAATCGCCACTTTTCAAGACCATGGTGAGGACATTGGATAAGAAGATCTTTGAATTTGTCGAAATACTTCCAAAAAGGTTCTCCCGGGACAATTTTAAAATTTTGAATGTTGTTTCTAAGCTTGACCGTTTTGTGGATAGGAAAGAATTTTTTCGAAAAACTTTTACAAATTCACCCCGTGTTGAGATGGAATCGTGGGCAAGCTATCTGACCATTTTTGGCTTTGTCCTTAAGGGCAAATGGAATAAATCGGAGTTTGATCGCATCTTGCTTAAGTCCCTCATCTTAATCATGAGGCAAACTTCTTCAAATTCGGAGATAAAGATGTATGCGTCTTCGGTTTCGACTCCTAAGAATTTGGGAAGCATGTTTATGAAATGCGGTCGAAGTTCAAAATTGGTTCCATTTACCTCGGGGAGTTTTATGCAAGAGGGGATTGCATTTCTAGTGGGGTAACAAACATCTTGAAGAACAGGTGGGTTGGTATTAGCCATTTCGTTTGGTTCAAGAGATGAATCAAAACGAATTAAACGATTAGTATTATCCCTAACCCAAGTTTGCATACACCAAAATCAAAATTTTTTTTATTTGAAAAAGGATAAGAGAAAAAGTTAAGAAGATGATGAGAAAAAATAAGGAAAAACTAACTAAAAATAAATCAAGGCAATCACTTTCCAATCACCCTAACTCTAGGGTTAAGCCTAAACTTGACTTAGACCGGCTCCTAACCAAAAATTCCCTTAGTGAAAAGATCAAAGTTTACTTGGGTAATTAGCCAGGTAAGGATAGTACTAGAGGGAGATCAAAGATCAATTAAGTACCTCTTTCCTTTCGGAGCGCCTTACGCAACCCCTAAACCTTGCCTTAGACACTAATTAATCCAAATAAACTTGGACCGGTTCACTTAAGAAATTATTGTTCCTTAATGAGCTCGAATCCTTAGGGGCCAACGTCTAATCAAATTTTAAGAGGCTTGGGTAAGTATAGTGAGGAATTAGTGATTTTTGGGCTAAGGAAAGGGTGATGAAATCCCTCACCTTATCTTGATTAATGGGTTTTGCCCTTAAGATATTTTCAAATGTGTGCCAAGTCAAGATGCTCAAATCACTTGGTGAATTCCTACTATTATATGAAATGCAACCCTAGAAATTAAAAGCAACTAAAAGGAAGTTTTGAAGAATAATCCAATCCTTCATAAATGATTTGGCATAATCGCCACTTTTCAAGACCATGGTGAGGACATTGGATAAGAAGATCTTTGAATTTGTCGAAATACTTCCAAAAGGTTCTCCGGGACAATTTTAAAATTTTGAATCTTTCTAAGCTTGACCGTTTTGTGGATAGGAAAGAATTTTTCGAAAAACTTTTACAAATTCACCCCGGTTGAGATGGAATCGTGGGCAAGCTATCTGACCATTTTTGGCTTTGTCCTTAAGGGCAAATGGAATAAATCGGAGTTTGATCGCATCTTGCTTAAGTCCCTCATCTTAATCATGAGGCAAACTTCTTCAAATTCGGAGATAAAGATGTATCGTCTTGGTTTCGACTCTAAGAATTTGGGAAGCATGTTTATGAAATGCGGTCGAAGTTCAAAATTGGTTCCATTTACCTCGGGGAGTTTTATGCAAGAGGGATTGCATTTCTAGTGGGGTAACAAACATCTTGAAGAACAGGTGGGTTGGTATTAGCCATTTCGTTTGGTTCAAGAGATGAATCAAAACGAATTAAACGATTAGTATTATCCCTAACCCAAGTTTGCATACACCAAAATCAAAAATTTTTTTATTTGAAAAAGGATAAGAGGAAAATAAGAAGGTAAAGTATGGAGGATTAATTAAAGATATGAGGAATCTAGAGTAGATCCACTTAGCTTATCTCAATCTCATGAAAATGAGTTGGATTTGTTAGCTAGTTTCAAACAATCTCTAGGGATCCCACGAATATTAGCTCCACACTTAGAAAAGGGTAATTCCTAGAGGGTTCTAGCCTCAAGGTGAATTAAAGGAAAGAAAAATCTATTCTAGAAAGTAAATACATTGCATGAAAGTAAATTGCATGAAAGTAAATTGCATGGAATTAAATTGCATGAAAGTAAATTGCGAGAAAGTAAATTGCGAGAAAGTAAATTGCGAGAAAGTAAATTGCATGGAATTAAATTGCATGAAAGTAAATTGCATGAAAGTAAATTGCATGGAATTAAATTGCATGAAAGTAAATTGCATGGAATTAAATTGCATGAAAGTAAATTGCATGAAAGTAAATCTATTCTACAAACAAGAAAATAAGAAAAATAACAAACAAATGAAAAACAAGGATAAGAGGAAAATAAGAAGGTAAAGTATGGAGGATTAATTAAAGATATGAGGAATCTAGAGTAGATCCACTTAGCTTATCTCAATCTCATGAAAATGAGTTGGATTTGTTAGCTAGTTTCAAACAATCTCTAGGGATCCCACGAATATTAGCTCCACACTTAGAAAAGGGTAATTCCTAGAGGGTTCTAGCCTCAAGGTGAATTAAAGGAAAGAAAAATCTATTCTAGAAAGTAAATACATTGCATGAAAGTAAATTGCATGAAAGTAAATTGCGAGAAAGTAAATTGCATGGAATTAAATTGCATGAAAGTAAATTGCATGGAATTAAATTGCATGAAAGTAAATTGCATGAAAGTAAATTGCGAGAAAGTAAATTGCGAGAAAGTAAATTGCATGGAATTAAATTGCATGAAAGTAAATTGCATGGAATTAAATTGCATGAAAGTAAATTGCATGAAAGTAAATTGCATGAAAGTAAATTGCATGGAATTAAATTGCATGAAAGTAAATTGCGAGAAAGTAAATTGCGAGAAAGTAAATTGCGAGAAAGTAAATTGCGAGAAAGTAAATTGCATGGAATTAAATTGCATGAAAGTAAATTGCATGAAAGTAAATTGCATGAAAGTAAATCTATTCTACAAACAAGAAAATAAAGAAGAAAATGAAAAAGAAATAAAATAGAAACCAACAACTCTGATCTTAATCTAATCCTCCTTTTGGTCCTTGGATTAGAAGAAGAGAAAGAAAATTGAAGGGTGAAACATTTCATTTATTGTGTAACAAAAGTTACAATTTTGGAAGGTCTTCTCAATGAAGAGTGACCCTCCTCTCAAAATGGAGTTTTACAAAATATTTCACACTCAAAACACTCGACCTTCACCCTATTTATAGCCATGAGTTGATGTGAACCATTGGATCAAACCTAGCCAAAAGGAAGAGAAATTCACCATTAATCTGGAATCTGTTGGGAACCGTCGGTTGGCCGTCGGTTAGCCAACCGGTTGGTCAACCGATTGGTTCCCAACCGAATTTGTCTTTTCTTGATTTTTCTTCCGAATTTCTCTTGGATCAATTTGGTATCTTGGGCCTTGGTTTGTCTTCAGATTTGGGCTTCAAATATTGGTAGAAATTGAGAGAATTTGAGTCATTTGGGCTTTTATTCATTATTTCTTTATTAGCACGCAAAATAAGAAAAAATGATTATTAGTAATATCGTTATTCATATAACATAGGTAATAAGGGTATAAAATGTAATTAAAATGTGATAATCAGAACCTATATATAGTTTAATAAATCAAAAATTTTGTAATAGCTTCAATTAATCTAAAAATGATAAATTAGTCAACTGAATTCACATAGCGAATTTCACGCACATCGTTATGAAAATTGATATAACTTTTGCTATGCAAATCAAATCAATGTGCCGTTTATTACATCGTGAACCTAACTGACATATCTATGAACCTATAAATAGTTTAATAAATCAAAAATTTTGTAATAGCTTCAATTAATCTAAAAATGATAAATTAGTCAACTGAATTCACTGCAAGCGAATTTCACGCACATCGTTATGAAAATTGATATAACTTTTGCTATGCAAATCAAATCAATGTGCCGTTTATTACATCGTGAACCTAAATGAGATATCTATGAACCTATAAATAGTTTAATAAATCAAAAATTTTGTAATAGCTTCAATTAATCTAAAAATGATAAATTAGTCAACTGAATTCACGCAAGCGAATTTCACGCACATCGTTATGAAAATTGATATAACTTTTGCTATGCAAATCAAATCAATGTGCCGTTTATTACATGGAATTAAATTGCATGAAAGTAAATTGCATGAAAGTAAATTGCATGAAAGTAAATCTATTCTACAAACAAGAAAATAAAGAAGAAAATGAAAAGAAATAAAATAGAAACCAACAACTCCTGATCTTAATCTAATCCTCCTTTTGGTCCTTGGATTAGAAGAAGAGAAAGAAAATTGAAGGGGTGAAACATTTCATTTATTGTGTAACAAAAGTTACAATTTTTGGAAGGTCTTCTCAATGAAGAGTGACCCTCCTCTCAAAATGGAGTTTTACAAAATATTTCACACTCAAAACACTCACCTTCACCCTATTTATAGCCCAACGGAGTTGATGTGAACCATTGGATCAAACCTAGCCAAAAAGGAAGAGAAATTCACCATTAATCTGGAATCTGTTGGGAACCGATCGGTTGGCCGATCGGTTAGCCAACCGGTTGGTCAACCGATTGGTTCCCAACCGAATTTGTCTTTTCTTGATTTTTCTTCACGAATTTCTCTTGGATCAATTTGGTATCTTGGGCCTTGGTTTGTCTTCAGATTTGGGCTTCAAATATTGGTAGAAATTCGAGAATTTGAGTCATTTGGGCTTTTATTCATTATTTCTTTATTAGCACGCAAAATAAGAAAAAATGATTATTAGTAATATCGTTATTCATATAACATAGGTAATAAGGGTATAAAAATGTAATTAAAATGTGATAATCAGAACCTATATATATGTTTATAAATCAGTATTTTTTAATAGCTTCTACACAATCTGAAAATCTCAAACTGGTCATCTGAATTCTTGCCTTGAGAATACAACGTGCGTCGTTATCAAAAGCTGGTATAACTTATGCTAGGGAAATTAAATTAATGTGTCGTTTGATGCATCATGAACATAAATGAGATATCTATGAACCTATAAATAGTTTAATAAATCAAAAATTTTGTAATAGCTTCAATTAATCTAAAAATGATAAATTAGTCAACTGAATTCACATAGCTTATCTCAATCTCATGAAAATGAGTTGGATTTGTTAGCTAGTTTCAAACAATCTCTAGGGATCCCACGAATATTAGCTCCACACTTAGAAAAGGGTAATTCCCTAGAGGGTTCTAGCCTCAAGGTGAATTAAAGGAAAGAAAAATCTATTCTAGAAAGTAAATACATTGCATGAAAGTAAATTGCATGGAATTAAATTGCATGAAAGTAAATTGCAAGAAAGTAAATTGCATGAAAGTAAATCTATTCTACAAACAAGAAAATAAAGAAGAAAATGAAAAGAAATAAAATAGAAACCAACAACTCCGATCTTAATCTAATCCTCCTTTTGGTCCTTGGATTAGAAGAAGAGAAAGAAAATTGAAGGGGTGAAACATTTCATTTATTGTGTAACAAAAGTTACAATTTTTGGAAGGTCTTCTCAATGAAGAGTGACCCTCCTCTCAAAATGGAGTTTTTACAAAATATTTCACACTCAAAACACTCAGCCTTCACCCCTATTTATAGCCCAACGGAGTTGATGTGAACCATTGGATCAAACCTAGCCAAAAGGAAGAGAAATTCACCATTAATCTGGAATCTGTTGGGAACCGTCGGTTGGCCGTCGGTTAGCCAACCGGTTATCAACCGATTGGTTCCCAACCGAATTTGTCTTTTCTTGATTTTTCTTCACGAATTTCTCTTGGATCAATTTGGTATCTTGGGCCTTGGTTTGTCTTCGATTTGGGCTTCAAATATTGGTAGAAATTGAGAGAATTTGAGTCATTTGGGCTTTTATTCATTATTTCTTTATTAGCGCAAAATAAGAAAAAATGATTATTAGTAATATCGTTATTCATATAACATAGGTAATAAGGGTATAAAATGTAATTAAAATGTGATAATCAGAACCTATATATATGTTTATAAATCAGTATTTTTTAATAGCTTCTACACAATCTAAAAATCGAACCGGTCATCTCAATTCTTGCACGCTAATACACCGAAGGCCGTTATCAAACCGATATTACTTATGCTAGGAAAATTAAATTAATGTGTCGTTTGATGCATCATGAACATAAATGAGATATCTATGAACCTATATATAGTTTAATAAATTAGAATTTTGTAATACCGTCATATAGTCGTCAAATTACAAACCGGTAAAATGAATTCGAAAATAGAATTTCTGGCGTCGTTATCAAAAGTGATATAGCTTTTGCATGGAAAATCAATTTAATGTGCTGTTTGATGCATCGTGAACCTAACTGAGATATCTATGAACCTATATATATGTTTATAAATCAGTATTTTTTTAAATAGCTTCTACACAATCTGAAAATCGCAAACTGGTCATCTGAATTCTTGCACGCTAATACACCGAAGGCCGTTATCAAACCGATATTACTTATGCTAGGAAAATTAAATTAATGTGTCATTTGATGCATCGTGAACCTAAATGAGATATCTATGAACCTATATATAGTTTAATAAATTAGAATTTTTGTAATAGTGTCATATAGTCGCCAAATTATAAACTGGAAAAATGAATTCCTGAAAACAGAATTTCCTGCGCGTCGTTATCAAAACTGATATAATTTTTGCTCTGCAAATCAAAACAATGTGCCGTTTATTACATCGTGAACCTAACTGAGATATCTATGAACCTATATGTGTGTGTGTGTGTGTTTTTATAAATCAGTATTTTTTTAATAGCTTCTACACAATCTAAAAATCGCAAACTGGTCATCTGAATTCTTGCCTTGAGTATCTTGTCGTCGTTATCAAACCGATATTACTTATGTTAGGAAAATCAAATTAATGTGTCGTTTGATGCATCATGAACATAAATGAGATATCTATGAACCTATAAATAGTTTAATAAATCAAAAATTTTGTAATAGCTTCAATTAATCTAAAAATGATAAATTCCAATCAATTCTCGCAAGCGAATTTCTCGCACATCGTTATGAAAATTGATATAACTTTTGCTATGCAAATCAAATCAATGTGCCGTTTATTACATCGTGAACCTAACTGACATATCTATGAACCTATATATATGTTTATAAATCAGAATTTTTTTAAATAGCTTCTACACAATCTGAAAATCGCAAACTGGTCATCTGAATTCTTGCACGCAGAATACACTGTGCGTCGTTATCAAAACTGATATTACTTATGCTAGGAAAATTAAATTAATGTGTCATTTGATGCATCGTGAACCTAAATGAGATATCTATGAACCTATATATAGTTTAATAAATTAGAATTTTTGTAATAGTGTCATATAGTCGCCAAATTATAAACTGGAAAAATGAATTCCTGAAAACAGAATTTCCTGCGCGTCGTTATCAAAACTGATATAATTTTTGCTCTGCAAATCAAAACAATGTGTCGTCTGATGCAACGTGCACCTAACTGAGATATCTATGAACCTATATGTGTGTGTGTGTGTGTTTTTATAAATCAGTATTTTTTTAATAGCTTCTACACAATCTAAAAATCGCAAACTGGTCATCTGAATTCTTGCACGCAGAGTATACTGTGCGTCGTTATCAAAACTGATATTACTTATGTTAGGAAAATCAAATTAATGTGTCGTTTGATGCATCGTGAACCTAAATGAGATATCTATGAACTTGTATATAGTTTAATAAATTAGAATTTTTGTAATACCGTCATATAGTCGTCAAATTACAAACCGGTAAAATGAATTCCCGAAAATAGAATTTCCTGCGCGTCGTTATCAAAACTGATATACTTTTGCTCTGCAAATCAAAATAATGTGTCGTCTAATGCATCTTGCACCTAACTCAGATATCTATGAACCTATATATATATGTTTATAAATTAGTATTTTTTTATCTTCATTTTGTCTGAAAATCGCAAACTGGTCTTCTGAATTCATGCACGCAGAATACACTGAGCGTCGTTATCAAAAGTGATATAGCTTTTGCATGGAAAATCAATTTAATGTGCTGTTTGATGCATCGTGAACCTAAATGATGAATGTATTAAACTATATATAGTTGTATAAATTAGTATTTTTATAACAACTTTATTTAGTCTGAAAATTACAAACTGGACAGATTATTACTCATTAAATATCATTTTATGATGGCTACAGAGTCAATAAATAGAAACATCTATATACATGTTTATAAACATCTACAGTTTAATAAATATAAACATCTATATACATCTAAAGAGGTGCTAATTAATATAAAGATGTACAAATCGTAATAAAATTAGATTAAACACGAAAATTAAAAGACCCTTACCAAAGAGAAGCAATGATATATCTCTGCAATTAATTAATAAAAATAAAAGAGAAATATATATTCTTGAATATTTTTATTTTATTCAATGTAATATTATTTCAAATATTATATTATTATTAAATATTATATTATATATATAAACATTAAATTATAATACAATATTTTATATCATAAAAATACTACAATAATATTTTTATTCTAACTAATAAAATATATATTAAATAATAAAGTAATATTATAATAATATGATATATTATAAAATAATTGATATAATATATAAACAATATATTTATTATAATATTCAATAATATAATATTTAATTTAATATAAATAAAAATAAAAAATTGAATACAACTATACCAAATAAACGAACTGTATATAGATAAAATAACTATAAACATCAATATAAATAAAAATAAAATTATATTAAATTTGAAAATTAAAACACTTACCAAAGAGAAGCAATGATATATCTCTGCAATTAATTAATAAAAAAATTTGAATGCAACTATACCAAATAAACGAACTGTATATAGATAAAATAACTATAAACATCAATATAAATAAAAATAAAATTATATTAAATTTGAAAAATAAAACACTTACCAAAGAGAAGCAATGATATATCTCTGTAATTTTTTACTTGGAAGAATCAGTGTTTCTTATAGGAATAAATTAGGCAATTATCTTTCCCTCAATTACGTGTGTTTTAAAATTTTGAAATCTGTAACAAACGCGGTTAAAAGATATGCCAATAATTGAAAAAGATACTCAATATCATAATTTCAGTAGTTTGAAAAAGATACTACATATCTTACCATAATAATAAATCTAATAATATTTCCACATCTTATTAACCGTAAATAATCATGCAGTTAATTACGAAAATTTTGGTAATTTAAATAAATAACAATTACATTAGGAAGGAAATATTCGGTTTTATCGATATTAATAGTAAATTGTTGAAATATAAATTTCCCTTCTTTGATAAAATTTTGAAATTCAAAACTCGAAGGGTGATATATACAATTGGAATATTTAAATAAATACCAATTACATAATGAAGAAAGATTCTTTGTTTATGGATATAAACATGAAAGTTAAATATTAGTATTACACTACTGTCAAAAGATTTAGATTTTGAAAATTATGTGGATGCTAACCAAAATCGGATTTTTTTATTTTTTCAAAGTTTGTAACATTTATAATGATCGCAATATTTAACACGTAAAATTTAGATATATTTTAAAAATGTCCTTAATGTAAAATAGAAAACTAAAACTTTGGACTTTCCTCCGATCAACCGATTTTGATTTTACATAATCGGAAAATTTATATTTATTTTGTAATCTTTGTTTGTAAAATTTATAATGACCGAATATTTAACATTATAATTTAGAGATTTTTAAAACTATATGCAACCAAAATGTGTCTAAGGTAAAACGGTTTTATTACTTAAAAGTCAATAATTTAGGTTAAGATGGATAATTTAGAGAATTTAAAGATATTTATAATGATCAGAATAATTATAGTAACAAATTATAACAGATAAAAATTTCAGAATTATAACAGGCTTTAATTTCGGAATTTTGGTGGATTTAATTAAATTTGTGTTGGGTAGATGGACGGTCAGGATCTATAACACATGACGGTTTTATTTGAGAAGAGAAGTGCTGAGGTGTCAGTTGTGGGAGGGTTTGAGGCTAAAGGTTTTTACTTAAGGTATACATATAGTAGCAGTTCTTGGAAGAAAGGTACAATTACTACTTAAAAATCTTAGGTATAACAACTCCAGTAATACTTACGTCGAATATAAAAAAATAAAAGAGAAATATATATTCTTGAATATTTTTATTTTATTGATTATTGATGCTTACAAAAACAAGGGTGTAGCACTCTCACATATAAATCTGATGCATGATCCTGTTATTAAGAAGTCATCGACTTGTTACATGCTTAAAGTAATGTAGGTGTTCATCCACAATCTGTTTAGTATAACTACACCGAATTTTACAAGAATTTACACAACAGTAGTTCAGTTGCATTGCAATATTCAATTGGTTTCTTCTAATATCTCACTAGCTAGTAGAATTTACACATGAAAAAAATAACAAAAATCACTTAGGGGGGTTATTGGTTGGGACAAGTTGGGGCCAAGTGGGATAATTATTTTAATGGAACAATTTTATCCCTTTGGTATATTTTTAGTGGAGTAAAGTGGGATAAGTTGGGATAATGGGACAATTTAAAGCTTTGATTTGACAATTCATGTGGGATAATTGATGATGTGACACTTTATGAAAATATAATATTTATTTATCAATTAAGTCTAAATTAATTTATCCAATTGGTTTAGTATATTATTTAGTATGTTATTATAATATAATACATTATTTTACTTTATACTAAAATATAATACGTTATATTATAATTACTAATTAATTGTAACTATGTTTAATGTTATTAATTAATATAATATATTATATTATAATAATATGATATATTATAAAATAATTGATATAATATATAAACAATATATTATTATAATATTCAATAATATAATATTTAATTTAATATAAATATAACTGTTATAATTTTTTATTTTATTCAATGTAATATTATTTCAAATATTATATTATTATTAAATATTATATTATATTTTATGATAATTACTATAATTCAAATGGGATAATTGATGACCTCGCTCCTTATTAAAATATAATATTATAATAACCGTAATATACTATTAATATGTTCAATATTATTAATTAATATATTATATTATATGAATTTTATATATAAATTTTATATATAATATCATACTTTAATATATAGTAGATTATTACTATTTTTATTGTAGCAATAAAATATTATTTAATATTATAACTACCACAATATTGACTATACATTTAAGACTATTAATTAATATAGTCAAGTGTAATAGAAAATAATAAATTATTATATAAATTAAAATATTTTATACAATAGAATATATTATCATATTAAATTATATTACAATATAATTAATATATTATTATATTATATATATAAACATTAAATTATAATACAATATTTTATATCATAAAAATACTACAATAATATTTTTATTCTAACTAATAAAATATATATTAAATAATAAAGTAATATTATAATAATATAACACTAATTTTATAATATACGAAACATTATTAACTAATATGCAATAATGTTATATTAGATAAAATTATATAATATTTTATTATCTTACATTATAATAGAATTTTATAATATAATATAATTAAGATATATTATATATTATAATACAATTAACATATATTAGATATTTAATAAATTAATACTTCAAAATTATCCCACTTTCTCCATGATTGTCCCAAAGTTAAGAATGGTGTAATTTTTAGAGGTTGGGACAAAAGTTTGTATAGAATTGGGATAATTTTGAAAAAGTGGGTAATTATCCCAATCTCATTGTCCCAATGAATAACACCTTAAAGTAAAATCTCAATCTCATTATCTCAATGAATAACATCATAATGTAAAGTCCCAAAATTATCCCACTTACCCCAAAATTACACCAACCAATAACCCCCCTTTAATTATAAAAGTTTAATATAAAAATTTAAGAATTATAATTACAATGACATACATGCACGACATTAGATTTGTTTTCTTGTAACATTGAATTGGTATCTTTTATTGTCTCGCCAATTAGTAGAATGCATTCATTGAAAATAAATAAAAATTCTTTAGAAAAGATTATCGATGAGGAATATTTAATAATAAAAACAAGAAGAAAGAAAATATCTTAGTGACCAATGGAAACCGAGTTACCTTAATGTTTTTTTCTTTATTTCCTAACTAAAGCAATAGCTATGATACTAGTTATGTTTTCTTTTTGAAGCTATGTTCATTTCAATTGTATTTATTAGCAACTTGGATAAGTTTGTTGGAGTTCATATCAGTTACATGACATGTCCATTATCTAATCTAATACAATTAAAGAGAAATTAATAGAGAACTGAGCCTGCGTTAAAAATGATTACTACTTTCATACGCAGGCCTTTTTGCAGGGATCCAACTGATCCAGTGTAGCTTGTCGGCAGTGGGCCAAAAGTGAAATCTTAACAGCTTATATAACGCTAAAAGCCTAAAAGTGGATTCATTCAAAAATAACCAATCTTTTATTTACTGTTTTATATTGATCTAAAATGCAAAGTCACTACTTGGTCGGTCCGATCTTTTTGTTTTTTTTCTTTTTCTTTTCCTTTTTTCCTTTTTCACATTTTAAATTTTTGAAAGATGGGCAAACCATTGATATTTCATATCATGGATCATGTAATTTTTAAAAATTCCTATCTGACCCATAATTATTACCGAATGAAAGCAATAGAATTTACATTTTGTTATATTTTTCCATCTCTGATCTATCAACTTGAAGCATATAGATATATGGAAATCCAATCAGTGGTCCAACTATGTCAATAAACCATATCGTCATCACGCATAATCGATTCTCTTCTCGTATGTGGAATGTTACAATTGTTGGATATTCATGTGTGAGTATAGTTCGACATCAAATATAATAAGAAAGAATAATTACTTTAAAATAGAAATTATAGCCAATACCTGGTAGCTATAACTTTTAGGTTAAAATTAGTTTCTAGCCTCTGTTTAAGGCCTATTAACTCTCCATCGGGCTCATTACTCCCCAACCGGATTCTACAAAACACTCACTTTAATCTTCATTTCAAATTGCAAAATCCAAGTAAAAGAAAAAAGGATGTTTGACAGCAGGTTTGCTGAGGTAGACAACAAGTTCCACTGTTTTTCTTAGCTCCTACAAAATAAACAACTGAAACTGCTACTGAGAAATTATTCTAAAAAACTATAGTTTGGGCCCATTAATTCCACGGATTTCTTAGAAATTCATTAAAAGTACAAGCTCAAGGCCGAGCAGTATTTATGCATGTGCAGTTGCACGTAAAATATGCTTTTTTTTAATAGGAAGTCAAGTGTAATTAGTGTTTCTATTTCTATTAGGATTTTTCATTATTTGAATTATCATCACTTTGAGGGGACTGATATACTCTCACAGTTCTCATATCAGTGGAACGGATTTGGGCGTCACCAGTTAGGTGGTAAGTAGAGAGTGTCTGATTATCCTAATTCTATTCTTCTATTTTAATTCTAACGACTAAGAGGAAGTTCTATAGGATTTTCCCCATCACAATATCGGTTTTTACAATAGTGGTTTTAAAGACAATGGTGATTTTCAAAGTAATATTTTAAGTCATATGTAGCTTCATCTTAGCTGTTGGAACTGAAATAGGAGAACATGATTGGAATAATTAGACACTCTCCAATTACTCTCAAATTACCACCCAATCGGAGAATATCCTTATACTAGTGGAACAAGACCATGCATCCTCTCAGAACCACCCGCAAAGACCACACATGCTCTCAGAACCAGCCGCAACCACTAAGCTTGGGTTGGGGAGTAGTTGCTGCGCCATAGTTGATCCCAATCGTCTTGTCCTTGGCCGCCCCCTCCTCCGACCGGGGGAGGGGACAAATTATCAATTTGCCCTCCTATTTAGCATATGAACTATCAGAGCTGTCCACTCGCATGCAAACGGTTTTCATAAGAACAGTACTCGTGGAACAATACTCGCTCGTCAACGTCCTACCAAACCAAGCCTGAGGAGCGAATGTCTGAAGACAATTAGTTGACTTGTGAGGTGAGAGAATATATGATATAATTTTCCACTCTATAACTGATAATTCAAATTTAAGGTACAAGCCAGCCCAAGCCCTGCGCTGTTGAACTTAGGGCCAGCCCATTAGTAAAAAAAACAGTACAACTTTTAGCTGGTTGAATATGCAATTAATAGGATTACATATGGCCTATGTGACATTTAACTATTTATTTTCAATTTCTACTCGAACAATTATCAAATTTATGTGATCACCCTTTTTTTTTGTTTTTTTGTGTGTATAACCCATGATCGAAGACCATGTGAGTCATATTAGAACCTTTCAATCGTCCAAGTCACCCGCAATGGGTTATAATCACATTTTTCAACTTTAATAATTTGTGAATTTTAAAGTGTATGCATCTTTCTAGACGTCTACTTAATTGCAAACATCGATTCAAATGTTTAAATAACAAAACTCAACTGTTTCATTAACCGTCATACATGATGATAGTCATTTTAGTTAACTTTTTTAGAAAAAGTGGTTTCTTAAAAAATATTATATATATGAAAGAAATTTCTTGTGATTGAGCATGTTTGGTGAGTTGGCGAGTGGTCAAACATGTTTGGCAAACGGCTTATTTTGGCTTATAAGCTACACAAAAATAAGGCAGGGTGCTTAGTTTTTGGTGGTTTATAAGCCACAAGGTTTGACCAAGCAAAAGTCCAATGTACCCCTCACATTTCACAAAATTTCAGACTCCATTTATCTCTCTCCAACCCTACTAAATGTTCTTTGATCATTTTGACAATGATGATGACTTATAAGTCACTCATTTGCCAAACACACTACTATTAAAAATAAATTATAATTTACTAAATTTACCAAATATTTCGGCTTATAATCCACAGCCTACAATCCATTTGTGGATTATAAGCCGGATGGTGCCAAACATGAAAATCATCTTTATGAAAATGGAAATTAGAGATAGAATTCTTATGAATTTTGGAGGGATTTTCTCTAATTTGTCCCCATTAGCCTTACGCATAAAGAGCAACCGCTTCGCTCCTCTTCATTTTGCAGAACAATGCCCTCTTTCTCTAAACCCCTCCATTTTCTCCCAAAACCCTCATCTTCAATCCCCAAACCCTACTCTCTTCAATCCAATCCATTCTCCACTTACTCCCAAAAATCCAACAGGCGCCCAAAGAAGAAAATCTACCATCGAGAGCCGGACCTCGACAAAGCCATGGACCTCAACAAGAAGCCCTCCCTCATCCTCCACCTCAAAACCCTAATCGTTTCCCAAAAAACCCAATCAATTCTCCTCAGAGACCTCGAGAAAGAAGTGGGTTTCATTCAAAAATGGAACTTTCTCTCTCTGATTCAAAAACACCCGACAGTGTTCAAAGTCTCAGGGGGCTCAAATTCTCGATCACCGATCTCTGTTAAGCTTACTGATAAAGCGCTGAAGATTCTGAAGGAAGAAGATGTTGCTAGAGAGCTGATGGAGCCCATTTTGATTAGGAATTTGAGGAAGCTGCTGATGATGTCAATGGACTGCCAGATTCCAATGGAGAAGATAGAGCTCATCGAGAATGATTTAGGTTTGCCCAAAAACTTTAAGAATTTGTTGATTCCTAAATACCCAGAATTTTTTTCAATCAAAATTGCTGATGGGTTGGAGTATCTATGCTTGGAGAGTTGGGATTCTTCGCTTGCGGTCACTGCTCGCGAAGAAAGATTAGATCTTGGAAGCATTGAGAAACCATCAAAGGTGATTTCTAGAGATGGCAATTTCTCGGGGCCGTTTGCTTTTAAAATGAGATATCCACCGGGTTTTCGTCCAAATGTACATTATCTCGAGGAGGTGAAGAAATGGCAGAAGTTAGCATTTCCTTCTCCGTATTTGAATGCGAGAAGGATTGAGCCTGCAACACCGCAAGCGAGGAAGAGAGCAGTGGCGGTGTTGCACGAGCTGTTGAGTTTGATGATGGAGAAGAGATTGACTTCTGATAAACTGGATGCTTTTCATAATGAGTATCAGCTTCCTTGTAGATTGTTGCTTTGCTTGGTTAAGAATCATGGAATTTTCTATATCACGAATAAGGGGGCGAGGAGCACTGTGTTTCTGAAGGAAGCTTATGATGGAGTCGATTTGATTGAGAAGTGTCCTTTGTTGAGATTTCAAGATCGGTTTATGTCGCTCATTGGGAGGACTTGCCCAGATTTGAGTAAAGCCGTGGCTGCTTGATTCAATTTGGTATGTAAAAGTTTGAGAATGTGTTTCTAATAGCTAGTAATTCCTTTTTCTTATCAGTTAAGTTTGCTTCTTTTGTTGTTGCTTAAAAACTCTTGATTCAGATGGAGGGAGGGCGAATACTGACATTCCTACGGTTTGTTTTATCATCACAGCTAAATAAGCTAGTAACTAAATTGTCATTTCCTAGCAATCACAGTAACTTCTGAAGAGCCTCTAAGCACAAACATGTACTCGTCCATAGCACAATTGCACAAAAACACAACCCTATGCAACCCAGCACATCAAGAACTTCTAAACTACTATAAAGCACAGATCGGTCAATAAATTAACTGCAAACATAATGAATCCACTGTGTTTATTGTGACATTTTGTTTTGAGTAAACAGAACAAGATGTCCCAAAATAAATAAATAAATAAATAAATAAAATAAATACAAGATATACATAAAGAGTATAGGTGAGAAAACAAAGAAATAAAGCAGAAGGCAAGAAGAACAAATGATTAAAAGATGAAGCAGAATAACTAAATCAGACACCAAACGAAGAGGCGACATGTCCATTACATCATCTCCCAAACGCTTCGCCATTGATTGATCAAGATCTCTTTGTTTGTTTGTTGTTTCTTTGTTGTTTTGATTGATATAGAGAGAGATACAAAGAGGAAGGATAATGTATAGATATAAGATGGACGGGTCAACAGTCCCAAAAATAGGATTTCGGATGTTTTTAAGATTATCATTAATCGTGTAAGTAGGACTATTAAGACTTTTGATCAAATAAAATAGGTAGACTTATTTATTTTTCTGAAAAGTACTTATAACATCTCTATATTCTATGAGGCTACTTGCTCAAAACTCAAACTCTTTATACTACGATTTCTAGCAAATTGAGCATTTGGATTCAGAAGACTGTTCCTTTTTTGCCCTAGGAGAGGATCCTGTCATGATCATGGGACCTTAAATGATTCTTTTTTTCCCCCAAAAATCTCATTTTGTCAATAATTCTTCTTTATTCTTCTAATTACTTCAACGAAAAACAAAAAGCAAAAAAGAATATCATTGGGTTCATATGATCAACACATGAACCTCTTTTGATAGAAATAGGCTATTGTTGGGGTTGAGAAAAGGCAACGGGATGCATATCCCACAGTGTTGAGATGTTATATATAGTTTATCCTATTGTCTAAAAATGTCTTATTAAAATGAGCTAATCACTTTTAAACTCACTTTTGTTGTGTCTATTACATTCTCAAAAGGTTGCATCAGTTTCTAAATTAGGTCTTGCCTATTAAGAAAAAGAATATACAATCATACATAAATAAAAGGACTATGTAACATAATTATCAGATTATCTAATTACTGTGCTTAGGTGAGGTGTATACACACACATCATTCATTTAAATCTATGTAAATGAAGAAATTCAGAATTTTCAATTGCTATCATGTATCAAAGTTGTAATGTTTATGCTTTGAAATTCCTTATTGCTGAAAGTTTCTGGTCTCCATTCATTAAAATATATGTAAATGAAGAAATTCAAAATTTCCAAAGCTATCATGTATCAACGTTGTAATGGTTATGCTTTGAATTTCTTTGTCGCTGAAAGTTTTTTATCTCCATCTTATTTTCCTATTATGACACCTAAATGCCCTTCATCTAATTCACAAAATAAATAAATGATTATGTTTTTACCCATAGATACCAAATACTATCCTATTTGCAAATTTATCTCCTAAAATGACTATTTTGCTAATTTGCCTACACATTTCACAGCACCGAATTGAACAATCCTACAAACTTTCTCTTAGGTAATATACCGAGTATAGTAATTCCTACATTCTAGTAAAATGTCTAATATTTTTAAAATAGAACTAATATCCTATTTAAGTTTAATTTAATGAAATTGATCTATATTACTTAGCATTTAGCAATTATAGGATGTTGCATAGAAAATAGAAACTAATTTTAAATTAAGAATGTGATAAAAACATTAAAAACAATAAGAGGGTAAGACTAGAAAGGGGGAAAATTGGAGAAGTGAGTGTAGGGAAGACATACGGGATGGAGAGAAGTGGAATGAGATGGTAGATGCAAGGAGGGAGGTTTAAGCAAGATGGAAGAGAGCGAGGGAGGTAGTGAGCTAAAGTAAACGGTGAGTGGGTGGCGAGAGGATGGATGAGAAGAAGATAGGATCGAATGCCCTGAGATGAGTCAATGGGTTATTGTAAGAGATGAGAGATAAAAGAGAGAATAAAGAGAGAATGATAAGGCTAATATTGGGAGTTTCAGTGATAAAGTAATGCATATGGAAATGAGGGAAAACTTTGGCTTCAGGAAGGTGATTCTAAGACAACTTTTTTTCATGCTTCATTGCTTTATAGGAGGGCAAGAAATACACCATGAGCCGTTGCCTACTTCTCTTATTAGTCATTGCGTTCCTACAGAATCTTTTCAACAACTTGAGGTTTATGTGACTATTGAAGAAACTGAAGTTTGTGATCTTTCATTTGAATATGGATAAAGCTCTTGATCCAAATGGATTCAATGCTATATTTTTTCGTGCTGCATGGTTGGTTATTAAAATTGAGGTAATTCTAGCGGTACAAATTTTTTTTCGTCATAGCAAATTATGAAGAACGATAAACCACGCACGGCTTGTATTTAATATAAGAAGAATGCAATGTTATCTATTGATGACTTTAGGCCAATTTCTCTATATAATCTTGTTCTGTGGATTGTATCAAAGATTATTGTCACTGAACGAGATGGTTATCTCTCAGTCGAGGTGATAGTTTCAGGCTTGTTGGATTTGAAGAACGAGATGGTTTTCTTGGGACCATTTTCATTTGAAGTGCTAATGACAAACTAAGTTCATACTACATTACCACAACGTTGTTTCATGGAATGAATTACGAAATCCCAATTTTCTTCAACTCGGGTGTTTATCAACATTCGACTTAGTATAAGTTATTTCTTGTTTCACAAGAGCTTTCTCAAAATATTTTGTTATAAAATTAAATTGGTTTCTCCCCATATCTCACCAACTGGCAGAATACATTTATGAAATATAATAAAAATCAGAGAATTATAAGAATTCTTTTTGCTGATCCGTTTCCGGCGTCGCAGAGAAAAAGAAAAACCAATCGCCTTCACCGCGGTAGTGAAGGGAGTGGCACATCATGGTAGGATGTATATGTGACCCATGGGTTGGGGTTTTGATTTGTCTGGGGATTGATTGTGGTTCTTTCCCCTTACCACCTCTCCCCGAGCACGGCCCTTCCCTCACCACCTCCTCGTGAATGCTTTCCTATCGAACTCCAAGGTCGATGCCAAGCTCGACGAGGGAGACATCCAAGAAGTTGAGTCCTCAGCCTATGAGGTCCTCGCCCTTAATTTGGAGGTCTGCAACTTTTTCATCCCCCGCTGCAAAGGGGAATGGAGTGGCCGTCCGGTCTGGTCTCGTTTGAATCATCCTCCTCGACGCGAACATGTCTCCATGTTATTGGAGGTTCTGGTTGGCGATTTTTGTGAGGTTATGCAAGGGAAGCCAGAGTGAACTGACCACTTAACTAACAAACTAAAACGCTATATCCGGCCAAATCGAGGTAGCCACAATAATGGAGCACATTCTCGATGGGAGTTCGTGCATGAAGATAGCAAAATTGTAATACGAACATGACCTATTATAGAAGTCGAAACAAGACCTTTATGCTCTTTGAACCTGGCTGCAACGGCTCGGTCATAAAATTGAAGTTATTCGAGGGGCGATGAAATTAATAGAGCGGGTCATCAAATTGAAGTCATTCGAGGGGCGACGAAATTGATAGAGCGGGAGATCAACTCGGTGAAGGACAACCCGCTGATTGACATCTTGAGGAACAAGGGGCTCCCAGGCGAGATTTTTCAGGGTATGCTACTCGGTGTGTCAAGCCAACCGAGACAACACTCGGTTGGTAATCACTGCTATAAGAGAGCTTACATTCTCAGAGCTCGTTGCCGATTTCTAGCTGCAATAGGAGAGCTTATAACTCGGCATATGCTTTCTCCTCCTCACCCTGGCCTTTACACCACTTCGACGCGAGCGTGGCTGCCATCCTTCCCGCCGCCAATGTGTTCATGTACCTAATTTGCGAGTTTGATCATAGCATTGTTGCTCTTCTTCTTGTTCTTGAGCACTCCTTTACTCCTGCAAGTTGAGGAGCGGATGAGCAAATGATAGTTCAATGATTAAAAGAAAGTAAACCAGAGAAACATACTTTAACAAACCTTCGACTTCACTGATCCGACATTGCGATCAATTTATCAGTTATAACAAAATGATTAATTTAGAGAGTTACAAGGCTTATTAGATGATAATTATACTTCGACATTGATCTAAAATTCCCCAAGAAACTATACAATAGTGCAAAGAAACGAAGGAACATATAATCAGCAGCATCACGTTAGTGCCGCCTCAGTGTAGTGCAACAATCTAAAAATTATAATGCGGTTATCACAGGTCTTTAAATATGTGGTGTAAGTTGTTATATTTTTATTGTAACATACTATAATTTTTTGTTCTAAATGGTTAGAAATACGGTGTGATATTAAACTAAATGCTGCAATTATTATTATTATTATTTTGTCTTTTCTACACTATTGTCGCGGCGACGCACGAAGTGAATTTTGCTTGTTTATAACTAAAGAAAAAGAAGAAGTCTCCATACTAACCCGTTCAAACCCGAACTCGCCCCGAATAATACCCGAACCCGTCTCTTGCGGCTTCGGGTAATCATGAAATGAAAACTCGTCTGCTTCGCGGGTTTAAATTTCTCGCCGGTTATAAACCAGCGCGCCCGACCCGGTTGCATCCTTATTCACCTGAGGAGAGCTCCTCTTCTCTCTCTCTAGATCTCTCGATCGAGAAATGGCGCAGCCTTTCATCAAGAAAGACGACGATCAGGACGACGAAGGTCAGTTCTCCCCTAAATTTTCTTCAATAATCTCCTTTTTTTAACCTAGATTTTGCTTTGGATCCGTGATCCCGCGAGTTTTCGCATTTTTTGCCGTTAGAGTTTGAATTTTGGCGATTTGGTTCTAGATCTAGTGCTTTTGGATCTGGAGTCGTTGGAGTTTGTAGATTTTTAGTACATTTATTGTTTCATTAGCGTAACGTGGGAGTGAGTTCGGCGCCTAGATCTGTGGTTTCTCCCCAAAATTTAGGATTCTTCTGTGATTTTGTTTATTTCTTCGAATTTGTGCAGATTACTCTCCATTTTTGGGGATCGAGAAGGGCGCAGTGCTTCAAGAAGCTAGGGTCTTCCATGATCCTCAACTCGATGCGAGGAGATGCTCGCAGGTAATGAATCTTTTTTTTTTTTACCTTGATTTGTTCATTGAATATCTTGTACTTACATTTTGTTGTCATTTCTTTCAGGTTATAACAAAATTACTGTATCTGCTAAATCAAGGAGAAAGTTTCACCAAGGTTGGATTTTCTATTTCGTTTTGCTATGGAGACTCTTCTCTGTGAATGCTAACTGTTAAGAATTTATAGGTCGAAGCCACAGAAGTGTTTTTTGCTGTGACCAAACTGTTTCAGTCTAAGGATAATGGGTTAAGGAGAATGGTTTACTTGATCATCAAAGAGCTTTCACCTTCCGCTGATGAGGTTAGAACAATAATTAAAATTTTTTGGTTGAGATATTTTAGTGGGTTTATGTTAAAACTAGGCGTTTATTTATCTCTTTGTTTATGGAAGGTTATCATTGTCACAAGTTCCTTGATGAAAGACATGAACAGTAAGACCGACATGTATAGGGCCAATGCTATACGCGTTCTTTGTAGAATTACTGATGGGACGCTCCTTACCCAAATTGAACGGTATTTGAAACAAGCCATTGTCGACAAAAATCCAGTTGTTGCAAGTGCTGCTCTTGTCAGTGGCATTCACTTGCTCCAGGTACAATCCTATGCTTGTTGCTCATGAATGATATACTTGGTATTTGGTCTACCAATTTCTAATTTAATTTTTTATTTGAAAAAGACAAATCCGGAGATCGTGAAAAGGTGGAGTAATGAGGTACAAGAAGCTGTTCAATCCAGAGCTGCTCTTGTGCAATTTCATGCAGTGGCTCTTCTCCACCAGGTATGAGTACTTTGTTATCTGTATGATTTTACCAATTTCCGAGAGACCAGAAGCATCATTCTGTAAATCTATAAAAATATAGTTTTCTTTTTTCTTCTTTTTTATGTACTGCTACGTACCTTGAAATTATGTATTAGATGGATTATGTGGTGCTCCTTTTGGCAAAATCTGATATTCTTGTAGGTTATT
Source organism: Asparagus setaceus (assembly GCA_012295165.1). Lineage (NCBI taxonomy): Eukaryota > Viridiplantae > Streptophyta > Magnoliopsida > Asparagales > Asparagaceae > Asparagus > Asparagus setaceus. Next base: position 23,757,311 of record CM022702.1, read on the forward strand.
CATTTAATAACAGCAACCAATGCACATATCTTACTCATAGGACATGTAGACGCTAAGTGATCAACACATTTGGCAATCGCCAAGTTCGACACGCTATATCTGTATATCAGAGCACAACGCTCATGTTTGTATCAACTAATCAAAGGGAAATACTGACCACTTAAGTCTAATAAAAGAGCAATAAGCTGGAAAAACCATCATAATGAACAAATTATAACCATTACTCGTAGCAATGTTATAGAAGGCGCTAGGCGGACTAGGTGTTTGGGCCAGCGCCTAGATGCCTAGGCGTACTCCTAGGAGGCGCCTAGGCGTTTGACTATTTTTTAAATTATTTACTTATAATAACTGAAAAAAATATGTATTAAATTCATATAAATTTGTAAAAAAAAAATAGATAGTAATCTTAGATCCACAATAAACCATGCATACTTAAATACTAAATAGCCAAAATAATAACTAACAAGATTATAGAAAGCGCTAGGAGGCCTAGGCGTTGGACCCGACGCCTAGAGCCTAGGAGGTTTTCTTTTTTAATTTTTTAATTACAATAATTGATAGTAAATGTCAATGTTATAGAAAGATTAGGTGTCGGACTGGTGTCTAGGCGGATTTCTTTCTTCATTTAAGTGGTGGTCGAGAAGGTTTTGCTGAAGGTCGGAGGAGGTAGTGGAGATATTCATATTTGGAGGTTAAATGAGTTTGAAGGAGGTTGGAGGACGTGGAGGCTGCAACACAGAAAATCACGATCAAGGCCTAAAGAGTGCAATCCACGTAAACTGATAATGTTCCCCTAAACACTCTCAAACCCTAGGTGGGCAGCCTAGGTATCGCCCAGGCGCTAGGCGCTAGTTAGGTGGCCTAGGTACCGCCTAGGCCTAGGCGTACGCCTAGGCGGACTAGGCGGATGCTTTTTACAACAGTGACTTGTAGTAGTATTACTGTTACACTAAGACTTAGATTGGGGGAAGCAGAAAATGTACAGTCCCTCAATATAGGCTTGAATACTTGAATATTATCAAAGTTTTACCAACGACTAACTGAAGCAACGAATAAATCTAGTTCTTTGTATAGACTGCGATACTCAATGAAAACCTCAAACTTACAAAAGGTTGCTAAACAATAGTAAGCCTTTTGTGTAGATTCATAAACTGATAATACAAACCTAAACAAACTAAATAGACATTGCCTTTCATTTACATTCCACCTATGTCAAAGGGGCATAATCAGGTGATCTTGTTGGGGTCCACTAACAGAATCTATCATCAGTTACTCCTTATACCAAATATAATTTTCAGGAGCAAATCACTGTCCTTATTGTTGCTGTTGCGGTCATTGTTGTTGAATAAAATAGTTGGGATAAAGGCATCATTATTGTTTCTATTGTTGTCACTGTTGATAAATAAAATATCAGATCTATCAACAGTTTCTAACTCTCTATGCCTTTTCCTCAACAAACTAAATGTGCATTCCCTTTCCTTTATATTCTACCTCTCTCAAAGGGGCATAACTGGGGGACACTCTTAGCATCCAATAAAAGAATATATCATGGTCAGTTACTCATTTTACCAAATTTATTTTTCATGGGTAAAATCACTTTCCTTATTGTTATGTCGTGATTCTTGTTGAATGAAGTTTTTGGGATAGAAGTTTCATTATTGTTGCCATGGTTATCACTGTTGATGAATAAAATTTCAGATCTCCCTAACAGTTTCTACCGCCTTTTCCTCCACTTTCCTTCTGATATCCAATAAACCATTAACTATATGAAAAGTTAGGACAGTGGCAAAAGCAGTAAGACCTTGGATCAGTAGAACATCTCATAATTTCGTATCTTTGGTCTAGCACCTTCAGCCCCCACCAAACAGAATCGACCAAAAGTAGCAAAGACCTAAAATGCTTTCACTCACTAATATGTTGCTCCCAACAACAACAACAACAACAACAACAAAAACGAATCAAGTTTGCTTAATATGCTTCTGCTTAGTCATGTGATAGTTCCTGATATCAACTTTCACTGGATCAGACAACAGCATGAAGTTTAGCCAGGCACCTCAATGTTCACCAAATCTCAGAATCTCAGAAAAGTGGAACCTAATGCGCAATAAAACCATGCTTTAGAGTTTCTTCATTGGATTTGATGGCTGGTGACTAATTATAATCCATCCTCGTCATCCTCTTCATAGCAAAAGCAAACTTTTGCTTGGTAACCACTAAGAGTACAAATTTGTGGGTATACAGACCCCAACAAACTATCTTTCTTCCGAGCAATCCCGACGAAAATGGCAATAGGATTTATTTCCATTTGTTAATTACTTTGAACCAAAAAAAAAAAAGTATTGGTTCGAGAAGGTGAAAAAACAACATAGACGTAGCATTTAGGAAACCCTTAAGGTACTCTAAGTCAGTAAAGCAATGTGTTGTTTCCATCTCCGCTTGCTTGATAACAAGCAATGGATTTCAATATGCTTGTAAAAGAGTACAAGGCTTACTTTACATTGGCAGATGTCAATCAGATAGTGACATCTTCCTTTTATTGGATGTTGCCGATAATGAAAACTGAATCCAACAGAAAAAATGTTACAGAGATTTGGAAATAATCAATCATACTTGCTGTTGTTCCTGCAAGTTACACTTTTTACAATATCCAATAATTCCATAGTTTATATTCTGAGTATAAATAGCATTCAAATTTGGTTGAATCAGCAAGGAGCTGAATTCGGATTTGAAATTAAACAAACGAGAGCAAGAAAATAGCGGTTTATGCTCCCCTTTTGGATACCCCATATTCTGTTGAAAATGACCTAACCATACACAAATGAGAACACCAAGCATAATATCCGTTATCCATCAGCTGCCTACCATTTAGGTGGCATCTGCAAGATCGAACTTAAAATATATGCCACAATGCTCTACCGCTTCAATGGTGATGCAGCAATATCTTGTATTCGAAGTGTATCAGTGTCACTGGGAAGAGCTAGATCAGAAGATATGCCTATTTATGGTTCATGGATGTATATGTCTAACTCTGATTTCCCCACTTATCTGGGGACTTATTTATGAAATTACAACTTTACAACATAGGTGATTGTACACACCTAACTGAGCCCAGAGATTAGTCATGGAATTTTTTTTCTAGAAACTCCAAATGAAGTAATAGCCCTGGGACATTCATTTTCTAGATGCTTCAAATACAGTCAGTTCTGGAACATTCCTCTAGGTAGTTTGATAACTTTTCTGTTTGGTAAATGCTTCTGCAATGTGTCATTTAGTCAAGAGTGATGAAATCAAGATGCACTGTCCTATTTTTCTGTAGGATAGATTTGTATTATGTGAACATATGTGTTAACTATTTTCTTGTGATTAACCTATTTCCATCTTTTTTTAGTCTATTTAACACATCTCTACGTTAATTTTTTATTAAAGAAATGAATTCAAGATATGTTGACTCTGAAACTAATACATATATTTGGACTTTTAGATTCGGCAGAATGACCGTCTGGCCGTGAGCAAGCTTGTCACCAGCTTGACAAGAGGAACAGTTCGCTCACCTTTAGCTCAGTGCCTCTTGATTAGATATGCAACCCAGGTGATTCGCTAAATATGTTTATGATAAAGAATGATTAGAAACTAAAGGGTTTGTCAGCAGGTGATTCGAGAGTCTAGCATGAATACACAAACAGGGGACCGCCCCTTTTTTGATTTTCTTGAAGCCTGCCTGCGTCATAAAACAGATATGGTGATACTTGAAGCTGCTAGGGCAATCACAGAGCTGAATGGTGTGACCAGTAGAGAACTCATTCCTGCAATTACAATTCTACAATTATTTTTGAGCTCCTCCAAACCTGTGCTTCGGTTTGCTGCTGTTCGCACACTAAATAAGGTTTGCCTTATTTTTTATTATATTGGTACCTATTGTTCATGACTGGCTAAATATACATCTGTTACTAGAGAGTGAGGAGAGTTGTTATTCAGCATATAGTTTTCTAAAACCATCTCTAATTTCCCAGGTGGCAATGACACATCCCTTGGCAGTTACAAATTGCAATGTTGATATGGAGAGCTTAATATCTGACCAAAACCGGAGTATTGCTACTCTTGCCATTACTACTCTTCTCAAGACAGGAAATGAATCAAGTGTAGATCGGTTGATGAAACAAATCACCAACTTTATGTCAGATATTGCAGACGAGTTTAAAATTGTTGTCGTGGAAGCTATAAGATCTTTGTGCCTGAAATTTCCTCTCAAGTATCGGTCAATGTGAGTAAAACCAACAACTCATTGAAAAACATTTTGGACTTCCGGGTAATATCAAAGAATCTTGCATTTCTTGTTAGATAATGTCTTACTACTTAAAAATGTAATTTCAAAATTTTCTATTTGTAATGAAACTTGTTAGATAATGTCTTACTACTTAAAAATGTAATTTCAAAATTTTCTATTTGTAATGAAACTTGTATATTTTGCCCTGAGTGAAACTAATTGTACTCTTATGTAACTGATCTCCAGGATGAACTTCTTGAGTAACATTCTTAGGGAAGAAGGTGGTTTTGAATATAAAAAGCAATTGTTGATTCCATAGTCATCCTTATCAAGGAAATACCAGATGCTAAAGAAAGTGGCTTATTTCATCTCTGTGAGTTTATTGAAGATTGTGAATTCACTTACCTTTCAACTCAGGTAATCATTCATGAGATTTCATTCAATTGAACTACCTTGCTAAATTATATTAGTTATCTCATTCAAATTATTGCACTAGGGAATTTTTGAAATCATACTAAGAATATATGCACCAGATATTTTGTATTTGGTTTATGTCTATAGTTTCTCATTCAAATTATTTCAGTTTACGAGGCTGTAACTTTCTAGGCAGACTTTATTTAGAATATTCCAAATGGCTCTTTTCATAGTAATATGCGGACACAGACTCCTACGCATTATAATATAAACTTCACTTTTTGTTTGAACTGATAAAAAAAGTGTCGATAGTCTATGTGTGTCAGCGCATGTCTGATCCAATCACGCTATATACTTGCTTATATTTGACATGTTTGGAATTCGCCTATTGTTTCTTGAACAATGGCCAATTCATGGGTCTAAACTCTGGGTTTAGATTTGTATAAGTTTGTAGCTGGGTGAGACATGTTTAACTGAAGTCTTCATGACCTACTTGTAGGCAGTGGTGGATCCAGATTTTTTTTTGGGAAAAGGGGAAGAGGGGAGTATAGATTTACCTAACAGTAAAAATATTAATTATAAAACTACAGTACTTGATGCGAATGCACTCAATATACTTTGTCGGTTGCGTTGCATCATATTTTGCCTGCAATGTGATAGATAAACAAACATGAGTATTTTCATTCATGATTTACTTTCGCTAATGAAATCAAAAAATGTATACATACTTGCTAGTTTAAATACTCCACAAAATCCAACATTGTGATTACAAAATTCTAACATATTTGTTATGTTAACAAATATATATATCGAAATCTAATTCATAAAACAAACACTTGATGTGCATTAAGTAATTGTTAAAATATTGTCTTGTAAATATATAATATCAAAAGACATAAGGAGCATGCTGACAATTAGCTTTACAACAAAATAGAAAAAGACATTAAAGATTGTCATGTTCACTCCGTTGCTTCGCTTTGTACTCAGTTGTAAATTCTCAAAGGTTTTTAAAAATGGAGTAGTTGCTGGTTGCTCTTGCTCCATTTGGGTCTTTCTTTGATGAATTTATCCATAACTAAAAAATTAGCAAGATAATCAACATCTAAGTACAATTCTATTTACTCAATGACTAATTTTACATGACTCACAGTCTCAATATAACGTGCATAGTCAAATGAAATAATGAAGTCTGATCTTATGGAATAATGAATCGAGAAACACAACTAAACAAGATTCAAATTCATAAGTATTTCCATGTAAATGAATACATCAATACTAGTAGAGGAGATAAACCTATTGATTAAGGAATAACTTCCTCAGGTATTGCCCATAACAGTGCAGGAAAATTTTTGTCATTCTAAAGCAAACACAGGAATTTTTATGATAACAAAACACTGAAAAGCAGAGGAACATTATTTATTATGTAATTGTAGATGTAAGTGATCTTCACGGACAAAATTAAACTAAAAATATCACTTACTACAGACTAAAGAGGGTATTAACTATTTGAAGGTGATATTTATAAATGAACCGATACTCAAGAAAAAGGTTAATGTAAACTATTTCCTTCCTCCTACTGAACTATTTACATAAACAAAATTTTTTAATCCACACTTCATGAAAGGGTTAAAAAGAAAAACAAAGACCTATGCATAAACTTTTTTTTTGTGATAAAAAAACAGCAATATATTCAAAGCATCATCATCCCTAAACTATTTAAGCAAGCGAAAAAAAATTGAAATTCAGTAAGTCACTCACCCGTTGCGGTAGTGCCCGCGGCCGGAAGAGAAGGGAAGGAGTAAGAGGAGGTTGGAGGTTCAGAGGTGGTCGGGTTAGCGGCGTGGCGACGGGATACTCGGCGATGGGAGAAGCCGTAGCGATCTAGGTATTAGGGTTTGAGTCGCGTTTGTTGGGAATTGGGATCGGCCATCGGAGGATCTAGAGAGATACCAAAGAGAGTTTTTACTTTTCTTAATGGGTTTTGGGTTAATGTATGTTTGGGCTTTTGGGTTTGAGTTAGTGTTTGGGCTTGGGCCTATTAAATTTCTCATGAGTTATCTAATGGACAATTGGACAAATTTGGGGTGTAAATTATTTTATTTATTTATTTTGTATTCTTTTATATATATATATATATATATATATATATATATATATATATATATATATATATATATATATATATATATATATTCAGATTTAAATTTTACAAGGGGTATAATGATAACAATCAACACTTCAGAGGTGCAGCTGCCCACCCCACGCACCACGTAAATCTGCCCCTGTTTATAGTGTTATATAGTGCGTTGGCAAATTTCATGCTTGTATTTGTATCTTCATCAATACATCCCATGTTTTTCTTTATCTTGTTTTTATATTAATGTCAAAGAATTTTGAAGATCCTTTTGAGAAGATCTAATACAATTGTTGAGGGGTTTTCATGTTAAAGATGTTCAGATTTTCTCAGTTTACTTGATGTTTTTGAGTTTCTACTGATGTTAAATTGAACCATACTGTTAAGAATAGGCTTGCATGGTGATAGTGATTGACTGTCTCATTTTATGATATTCCAGATACTTCACTTTCTGGGAAATGAAGGGCCAAAGACATCAGACCCGAGTAAATATATAAGGTACATCTATAATCGGGTTATACTAGAGAATTCAACCATACGAGCCTCTGCAGTGAGTACCTTGGCAAAGTTTGGTGCCTTGGTTGACCCATTGAAGGTATCGAAAACACCACTTAAACAAGATTATTTATGCTATAGTTGTGGAAAATATTTCTTGATGTTGAAATTTTGGATTCTTTTTCAGCCTCGTATATTTGTCCTTCTAAGACGCTGCCTATTTGATATTGACGATGAGGTGAGATATACATTGCGTTATGCATTTTTTTTATTTATTAGAACTTTGGAGTAAGGTGTGAATTGTCTCATTATCCAGATTTAGCAGTTGAGAATTTCCTGTCCTCATCCTGCTAGAAACTATTTTATAGGTTTGAATTGTCTCATTATCCAGATGCTGTATCTTCTGTATATATCAGGGTTTGGCAACCAATAAGAATCTTTTTTTTAATATCTTGTCAGTTTGGCCTCTCTCTGAACACCCCACCATTGGTTCGAGAGTTCTAGTTAATATGACCTAAGACCGTGGGTGTTGAGGCCGTTAAGACGTGAAAATGAAAAATGCCTCCCTTTTTTCCCTTTCTTTACCTTCTGTTTTCCATGCAGGTCCGTGATCGTGCAACACTTTATCTCAGTACACTCGGGGGTGATGGCTCAGTTACTGAAACCGTAAAAGATGTTAAAGAGTTCCTTTTCGGCTCATTGGATGTGCCGCTGGTTAACTTGGAGAAAAGTTTGCGCAACTATGTATGTCTTTAAATTGAAGTCTTGATATTTGCAATAGTGCTACCCCTTACCTCTGTTTAATGTCATTAACAGGAGGCTTCTGAAGAAGCCTTTGATATTTCTACGGTTCCCCGGGAAGTCAAGTCACAGCCTCTTGCTGAGAAAAAAGTCCCAGGGAAAAAGCCTTCTGGTTTTGGTGCTCCTCCCAGCGTTCCAACATCTGCTGTTGATGCATATGAGAAGTTGCTTTCATCCATTCCTGAATTCTCCAGCTTTGGGAAACTATTCAAGGTTCTTACTTTATGCCTCTAGCAATAGCGTAACTCATCTTCTTGGCAAACATACATCTTATTTTAAATTTCCCCTCCTTTTCAGTCATCTGCGCCTGTAGAGTTGACAGAAGCTGAAACTGAATATGCGGTTAATGTCGTCAAGCATATTTATGATGAGCATGTTGTATTCCAGTACAACTGTACTAACACCATACCTGAGCAGCTACTGGAAAATGTAAGTAGCAATCTATGGGAGTAGCACCTGTTACTATTATGTAAAACCTGTTGCTATCTTTAAATTTTGGAATTGCTTCCAGGTCACCATTTTTATTGATGCTTCCGAAGCTGAGGAATTTTCAGAAGTTGCATCGAAACCTTTAAGGACTCTTCCTTATGATTCACCAGGCCAGACTTTTGTGGCTTTTGAGAAACCAGCTGGAGTTCCAACTGTCGGAAAATTCTCAAACATGTTAAAGTTCATTGTTAGAGAGGTACTTCTGATAGTATATCTTTATGCAGATTTGAAACTCACATTATTCTCCTGTATCCTAATCTAGTCCCCCCAATACTTACTGTTTGTGATATTTCACTAATGTTTTGGGAACTAGGTATATGCTATAATAGGTGCTACATAGTTCGAGTCATAAAGGACATAACTATATCACAGGAGATTTTGATTTGTTTTCAATGTCCGTGCCTGAATGCATGCCAAGTGTTGGTTGTTATGGTTATTTTTCGAAGTGCTTTTACTTCAAGACAGGTGTTGGGTATAACTAATAGCCCTTTCTCAAACCTCTAAACAGGTCCACTATAGACATGTAAAACCTTTGTTTTTCGTATGTGAAAGTCATACGATGATGTCCATTAGCAAAGTTACTCATTGTTTCCGAACTTACAGTGGAGATTCTTTCTGTTTTGCTGGATATTTGTATAGGTAGTACAGTAATATTGTTCAGGAGAACTATAATAATTTCAGTTTTTATTGAATTCTTTTTTTTATGTATTTCCTTCGCCATTCAGTACCATCACTTAGTCTGGCTGAAACTGCATGACGACCTTTTCTGTTTCTGCCCCTTAGCTTCTAGCAGCATCTTCTGGCATTAACATAATGCATCTGTACATCATTTATTATCCTGTTATAATCTTGTTATCGGTTTACCAATATATTTATGATATGGTAGTGATGCATTTTGTCTTTGATATCAATGGTTATCTTTTTTTCATCCCACTATAATCTTGTTATAGGTTTACCAATATGTTTATGTGATGGCATTTTGTGTTGATATCAATGGTTATTTTACCTTCCAACAGGTAGATCCATCTACCGGGGAAGCGGAGGATGAGGGTGTTGAAGATGAATACCAGCTAGAAGATTTTGAAGTAGTGGCTTCAGATTACATGCTAAAAGTGGGAGTATCCAATTTCAAGAATGCCTGGGACAACATGAATCCCGAGGGTGAGCGTGTTGATGAGTACGGGCTTGGTACAAGGGAGAGCTTGGCTGAGGCTGTCAATGCTGTCGTTAACATTCTCGGCATGCAGCCCTGCGAGGTTAGTTGCTTTGTTTAGTTTATAGATAGTTACAATATCAGCAGATCTTAACCAAATATTTGGAACCAAAGTTAGTGGTTTTTGTTCTTTAGAATCTACTGGAGAATTCCAGTCTTAGTAAAACTGGTTGGAATTTAGATTCATGCAGATTGCAGAATATGTGTACCAAATTAGAGGATATTGTTCCTTGACCGATTGTAGATTTGCTTTAAATGGGAGCATGTAAGGCTTGGAATTTGCCTGCGATCTGTATTTGAATTCATCTAACCCATTACTCATATTCTCCTCCAAGTATTATTTTCCATTAGATCAATCTGGATCTGACCTAACCCTTTGTGTTAGATATACCACAGGCAGGGATCTTATTTCTAAGATCCACCAAAATGTGCCTTGGATCCAGATTCTACCAAGTAAAGTAGAATGCAATATTGGTTCTAGGCAGATTAAACCAAGGTTCAGATAGTTTATGTATTATTTTAGGCAGATTAAACCAAGGTTCAGATAGCTTATATATTATTTGGCTCGTAAAATATGCAGAAGCTTTCCTTTTCTACGGTTGTATATATATCTTTTTTTTTTTAGGGGTTTTACAGGATTAGTCCCTTAATCTTTTTTAATTTTTTGGAAGAGTCCCTCAAATCATTGAAATTGCTATTAGGTCCTCCAATTCATATATGTCTCAAAATTAGTCCCTCCAATCATCGAATCGCTATTAATTTTAAGTTGTTTCAAATTTATCCCTCCAATCAAGAGTAGTGGTAGCAAGATATAAAATTAGACTGCCTTACAGCAATTTCAAAATTAAAGAGTATTTTGGTTCAGTCATAAGTGTTGCTGTATTAGTGACATATGTTTGCTTCTTGGCAGGGAACTGAGGTCGTGCCAAGCAATGCGAGGTCGCACACTTGCCTGTTGTCTGGAGTCTTTATAGGCAACGTGAAAGTGCTCGTCAGACTATCATTTGGGATCGATGGGCCTAAGCAAGTTGCTATGAAGCTTGCTGTCAGATCTGATGATCCAGCAGTCAGTGAGGCAATCCATGAAATTGTTAATGGCTAAGGTTTTGATGCTGTTATTCTTTCGTGAATGCAAGTGGAGGATTTTGTTTAGCTCGGAGCTTAAGTCTATCTATACATATTGACAGAGAAAGTTCCAGTTTACGATACAGATTAGGTTTGAGATTTTTCTTTAAATTTGAAAAATATTTTTTGTTCTTTCATCATATCCATAAGTTGTCATTCTATGTTGAAGAATGAGAAAAACATTAGCTAGCGACCCTTGTGTAAAAGTCTGCACTCAGCATACAATCTCACATCATAGTATCAACAAATTCGTATTTTATACTATGAGATAGTTTTCATTGTATTTTTTTTTCTTATATCTTTTATTTTGAAGTTCTTCGATAGCGGTTTTGAATCATCTGTACGTGCACTGTTGGTTTGTTAGATGTGTTTGAATCTTGTCGATCCGAACAGAATAATATTGATATCACACAATTATTTAAGAAATTTTAAATAAGTAGAATATATGTATGAATCCAAATTCATAATGATTATTGAATAATGTTTCGTTTCTTCAAATACTTGAATTCGGAAACTAGATTATGATATCTTCTCAAAATTGCCATGGATTTGCGCAAAATATAAACTCTGTCCATCAGAGATACAAACAGCTGCTCTACAGGCCAAATAAGCCTTTAATAGCAGGCATAGGATACTTCAACCTGGAAAATTCCAAGGACTACGTTCAAATCCATCAAATTCCTCATCACAGCATCTTTGACGCAATCATTACCACACGAAACACTCGCAACTAATCCTTCAATAAACCAACGAAGTCAGGGGAACTACATACAAGAGTACTCAGTTGTCGCTAATACATCCCAATGGAATCCTAAAACATACTCAAAGTACCAGACACTCCACTGCATGATTACCGAGTGATTCCAATTACTATTCAAACCCCAGTCGATCCGAACCCTCCGTCGCCTCTAACGGTAGAATCCAACTCCCCAACCTCAACAACATCAGGCGTCATGATCCTCTCAACGATCAACTGAGCAATCCTATCACCATGCTTCACCTCAAAATTTACATCCGAGAAATTAAACAAAATCACACCCACGGCCCCTCGATAGTCTGCGTCGATGACTCCAGCTCCGACGTCGATCGAATGCTTCCACGCTAGCCCAGACCTTGGCGCTAGAGAACACACAATTTTACAACAAGAATAAGTTTAGAATTTTGTTGGAGGCATTTTTGTGGAACAATTGGTAGATGCTCACCTATGCGAGCGTAGGTTCTGGTTGGTATTGAAATGCTGAGATCGGTCGGGACGAGGGCTTTGCCTCGAGCAGGGACCGTGGTTGCTACGGCGCTGAAATTAATAACGATATATGCGAAATAATGGGTTTGTTGAGGTTAAATTTCACAAACTCATAATTTGGTTTATCAGAAAACCACCCTTAAGTTTAGGGTTTATCAGAAAACCTATTTTAACTTTGAGATTTTATCAGAAAACCCCCCTTATTTACGGGGGTTTTCTGATTAAATCTCAAAGTTAAAAGGAGATTTTCTTATAAAATCTGAAAGTTAAAGCGGAGTTTTGTGCTGATCCCTATACTTAGGGGGCTTTTCTGATATTTTTGAAAGTTAAAGCGGAGTTTTCTGATAATCATTCAAAGTTAAGGAGGTTTTCTGATATTTACCCGAGAGAAAACTACCACGAACTTTCAAAAATGTCAAAATAGAAAGAAAAAAAAAATCATGAATAGTTACAAATTTTCGCTAATCATGAAAACTTAGAGAAATTTCCGCTTCAAATTTAGCTCATTGGAGAGAGGTAAAAGACCTGGAGAGATCGTAGCCGGCGGAGAGAGGAGAGGCGCGAGAAGGCAACACGGCGTTCTCGGAGAGCTTCTTGATCTTGAGAAGAGGGCGGTTTCCCGCGCCGCCGCCATTGATGGCGTTGGGAGTGTTGTTTGGTGCTGCCATTTTGATTTTTTTTTTTTGGGAGAATGGGGGAGAGATTTTGTAGTGTTTTAGAGGGCCAAGTGGCGGGAAATTGTCGGCGGGAAGTGTTCCCGCCACAAAAATTAGCATATTTTGGAAACGAAAAGTCTATTGTGAATTTTTACTTTAGTTTGGGATGTTTGTTAGTAGTTAGGTAAATTGCGCTTGCCCCCCTTGCCTAGACGTCTATTAGCACTTAGCCCCTCTCAAGTAACCTATTACCACTTGACGCTCCTGGATTGTCATTTTTAGACAGTAGGGATGCCATCAGAACCGTTCGGAGTGGAGTGTTTAGCCACAATGTCCAAACTAATCCTCTAACCACCCATGACTAATATAGATCACCCTATTCTATAGGGTATTCTGATAGTATCCTCACTCTTTTTTAGACTGATAAGTTGCAGATAACATTCTAGTTCCTCATGAATTGAGGGAGGCTAAGTGCTAACGAATTAGCTGAAAGATGCTGAGTGCTATGAGAGGTACAGATGACGGGTTGTGTGTGTAAATTACACTTTTTTAACTTTAGAGAAATAACTAGGAGTCAAGTTCATGAGATTAACTGAGATCATTTCTTTCTCTCTAAATTCTACTAAAAATAAAAATTAAAGTCAAGTGAAAAAGGCATACATTTTATTCATAGTTGGTTCCATAGTTTTATTTCTGAAATAACTTTTTAATGATTCTAAGAGATATTTAAACTTTTAATCAATTTGCATAGATCTTTTGGCTCAAACAATTAGGTATTTGAATACTCAAACCGGGCATATAATGCGCACTCAATTTCATTTATAGGTATAAAAGAAAAGTCTATCACATTTGAGCAAATACAATGAATAGGATTGGAAAAAAATTGTTGTATATAAAGATTATATAGGCATAGATTACATATAGCAACACTTTTTCTTGCACGTCTACCATCTACACAGTATTATTAGGAGCGGATACATGACAAAATACCAATACAAGCTTGAAGACAAGTAATAATGTAATAAAATACTTTTATGCTTGGTTAAGCTTCCTGCAACAATATATAGTAAGTTTTGTTGTAGAATATTAATCAGAGTTCCTTGTTTTTAGCTAATTAACTGTCATAGACCTTTCTCTCTCCTGCAGTCATCAGGAGGCAACCTTGCACCTTCACAGTAATTAAGCTATATGATAAACAAGTCCTCTGTACTACAAAACAAAGAAAAATAACTACCAAAAACATGAAACATCTTTTCTTTCTCTAACTCCTTGAATTAAAACACCTCAAGGATTTGCAACTTCCAAATTTAAAAATAAACCCACTACTTCAAACCTCCCCCTAACCCTCTCAGAACCAAATGGAGGCCATTACCTCAATACCTTCCCCCTACTAGAAAGAAGAAAATCTCTGATCTCTCATCTGAAGCTTACCATTAGCAATGGCAACTGATAGAAAACAGCACAAGAGGAATTGGTGGTTTTTGGCTTTGATTATTCTTCTATGGAGTCCACTGACATCTTCTGCTCTTGAAACATTCAGTAGTATCATTACCCGTAATGAGATTACTGATGAAAACTTGCGAAATATCCTTACATCTCGCCTTCATTCCTTCTTCGACCCTGGAGAGTCTCCCAGCACTCGAGTTTGGCCAGTAAGATGCATTTCATTTCCATTGTGTTCATCTTTGTTTTTTTTTAATTTTATTTGAAATTGAATTGATTTGGTGGGTAATTGAGCAGGATATGGAGTTTGGATGGAGAGTTGTGCTTGGTTCTGTCATTGGATTCCTTGGTGCTGCTTTGGGAAGCATTGGAGGTGTTGGTGGTGGTGGAATCTTCGTTCCTATGCTCACTTTGATCATTGGCTTTGATCCTAAGACTTCAACAGCCATCTCCAAATGTAAGAAAAAATTATTTTCAGGGTTATTTGAAAATATATACTCTGTCTTATGAGGGTGTCGCTGCTTATATTTCATTTTATGAGCACATACACGTCGTGGTCTTGTGACGATAATATTTTCCCGTTCGTTCTTAAACTCAGTGGAACCTTGCAGGAATATTCTTAACAAATGACTAATTTTGATCATCATGTGATTCTCACAGGAGTTCAAAAACCAGCTGAAAAAACATGTCATAAGCCTATGAAGTAAATGGGCAATAAGCAGCTACACGCCATATTATAGAGAATACATCTGCAAATAATTTGATAGTTTGTATGGATTTAAAAACATCGTTTTTATAGTTCTATACTGGTTGCAGGTATGATAATGGGTGCAGCAGGATCAACAGTTTACTACAATTTGAGACTGAGACATCCATCGCTCGACCTGCCAATTATTGATTATGATCTTGCACTGTTATTTCAACCTATGCTTATGTTAGGAATCAGCATTGGAGTTGCCTTTAATGTTATTTTTCCAGCTTGGATGGTCACTGTCTTGCTCATTATCCTCTTCCTAGGTAAACTATTTTAGGTTCCTGCAATTTTTCCTTTCAAATAACAATTTTATCAGCAATACTAATGACAGCCTTGTACTTTCAAGTCATTCTATAATTGAGACACATACCAACTTGTCAAAATTGCTACAAGATGTTATATATGATTCAGAAATTCTTCATTTTCATATAATCAGAGCGTTGCACATCAACTTTCTCCTCTACAGATCAACAGAAAATAGTTCGCAACTCGGTCATCTGATATATCCTTGGAAATATTTACTTACATGTGCAAAGTTCATCATATAGGACTGTACTTACTCTTTTCTTCTAGCTATATCCACTTTTTCTGGTTCTCATATGATATGTAAATCTGCTGATATCTCCTTCATATATAATGTGCTTCTGTTCATTCATTCTGCGTTTCAAATCTACATATCTGATCTAAATAATGGAGTTACATAATCGGTGACTGCAGGTACATCAACTAAAGCCCTCTTCAAAGGTATAGAAACATGGAAGAAAGAGTCCATAATGAAAAAGGTTATTTCCTTACCTCTGCTCATAAATCTGTTTAGATTTTCCAGGCATTCAACTTCGTTAGAATCTCATGAGATATAATTCTCCAGGAAGCAGCTAGGATGATGGCATCGTCAGCTATGAATGGTTAGTCAAGGGAAACCCCACTTCTTAGCATTCTTTATATTTCAGTCATCAAAACAATTAGACGCATCTGTCAATTTCAAACTTTGTTTAAGTTATAACACCATGAGAACAATTTTAAAGGAATCCTAGTTATCAATACAAGACACCAAAAAGGGATATAACACTGACACAAACACAAGATATCAGTTTCAAAAAATATGGGACATGTATACATGAGCGTTCACCTCTACGTATATGTATACGTAAATTACATAAATATCTTGCAACTATAGTAGAGAAAATTGAATAAATAGATACCTTGGTTTTGATCTCAGAGAGCCCAGAGCTAGAATATAAGCCAATTCCGAGTGGTTCAACTGCCAATATGCAACTCAAGGCTTCATCAGATGAAGAGGCGAGTATTAATAATTTTCAGTTAATTTACTCAAAAATTACATCTAACAGGCAGCATAATGGTTTTCAGGTACCAGTCAAAGACAATATCTATTGGAAAGAGCTGACAGTGCTCTTATCTGTGTGGATAGCTTTTCTTGCTGTTCAAGTAGTTAAGGTGGGATTTCATTTTTTTATGATGTTTAAGTAAAAAAGAACAGTCAATGCATAAGCTTTAGGTTCTTTTTATGATCTGTCTTCAACTGCCTTATAAAGATGATGAGTTTTTTTCCCTTGCATATGTCTGCAGACTTATGCCACAAATTGCTCCATTGAGTATTGGGTTCTAAATGCCCTGCAGGTAAATTCTCTAATATCAACTGATTTCGATGTTCTCTAGGATATGATATGATTTCCTTGCATGTGAGAAATAATTGTATCAATGTGATGCTATTATCAGCACCTGCTACTTAAATCTAGGAAAATTTTCTATAATGCATTACCAAGAAGCAGTAGACATCTTAATGACGCAAGTTGTAGAAGGTTGGATGAGTGATATGTAACGTTATACCAACCAGATACCTATACAGGGGATATTGGATGTGAACCGACAAATCATTTGCCAAAATGAGCTGTCAAATTAAGATAGAATGCGATGCACCCTCTCTAATATGATTAACAGAGACCTATTATACTAATTATTTCTCTCTTGATAGTTTATTTATAGGAATGAAACTATTAACTCATACCTATCCGTCAATTGATATTTATATGCACAAGGGAATTAACAGAAGATAAATTAAGCAATATAATCAGATGGACTTCATTAGCACAGGAAGATATGAATGGATAAATTCGAAACTGTTAGCTATCCGAATCTTTTTCCCTGCTCAAAATTCTAAGACTTGTACTAATGTCAACCAAAAAGTCAGATCCAAAAACAACCAAAATCAAAACCTCCATTATTGGATGCTCTAATTTCTAATTTAACAATGTTTGTAATAGTTGTATGAAGTTCGCACTAAGTGGCAAGGCTCCACAAGATATGTTAAGACATTGTAAAGGAAAAAAAAAATTCATTTTCTACCAAGGATCAAATCGTAGTATCTTAAAACTGTATAATCATGCAGGTGCCTATTGCTCTTGGTGTGACCATTTATGAAGCTTATTGCCTTTGCAAAGGGAAAAGAGCTATTGCATCTAGAGGAAACCAAGAAGTGAACTGGAAAGTACACCAGCTTACTCTTTACTGTTGCTTTGGAGTATTAGCTGGCATTGTTGGAGGCTTGCTAGGCCTTGGAGGAGGTTTTATCTTGGGTCCATTGTTCCTTGAAATGGGTGTTCCTCCTCAGGTTCTTCCTTAGCAAATATTACAATAAACACCCTCATTTACGCCTAATTTTTCATGAGACATGCATCTTTTCTTGAACACAACAAAAGAGCTCGACCATAAAGCATTCTGTTAAGTTTTAACAGAAAGACTGGTTACTTGATAGTCATGTGCTGCCATGTTGTTCATAGTTCAATATTTTCCTTGCGTGAGATGATAAGAACGAAAATATGACTTTAATATAGATCAGGACATTCTCTACGGAGTCTAACTAATGATACAAGTTTCATGGAAAACAGAATATTGACACTCTTTCGTTTGTCAAAGAAAAATTCTGAAAAAATATCGATAACTACACCCAAAAACTATACCATATGAATCATTGTAAGCAAGAGTTACCAAAGTTCTTCTGTAAATATCTATTCCAAAACTCTTGCAGGTTGCAAGCGCAACATCAACATTTGCAATGACATTCTCATCATCCATGTCAGTGATACAATATTACCTTTTAGACCGCTTCCCTGTTCCATATGGTAAGTAAATTTCACCAACTGAATTTATGGAAAATCCTGCAAAACTCGTCTTCTAATCCCCATCAGAGAAATCTAACTCTTTGCTATTGTAGCTGGTTACTTCGTATTTCTAGCTACGGTTGCCGCCTTCACTGGCCAGCATATTGTGAGGAGGTTGATAGTTTTACTAGGCCGAGCATCACTGATCATCTTCATTCTGGCCTTGACCATCTTCGTCAGTGCAATCAGTTTAGGTATCACTTATCGTAATTTTCAAATTGATTAGAAGGTTTATGCCCAATATTTCTTAGTATGATTATGTTGTTTTCATAATGATGGCAGGTGGTGTTGGTATCGCAAATATGGTAGAGAAGCTGGAGAGGAAGGAATATATGGGATTCGAGAATCTCTGCTACCACTCTTAGTACACGTCGTCACTAATAGATAATTCGACTTATGTGATAATCAGTGGAAAATAGTGAAGATTTTTGTAAGTTATGGAGCTTCAGTTTTGTAGAAATGGCAGCTGAGTGTTGAAACTTCTCATCTTTTGTCAAAGCGGATGATAGAAGGTCTTTATGTACAGAGCTAGACTCTATTTACTATCAAATGGTAAGTGCAATCGTGTCTTATGAAACTATGAGAGAATAGGATGTGGGAAGGATACAGAAAGAATAACGACACTTTATATATTCCAGACTTATTGGTTAAAAAGAACATCTGCTTTTTGTTCTCAGTATCCAACTAGAAGAGGGCAATATTATTTCTTAATTTCGCAAAAATCAATAATAATGATTTATCATTACCAAGATTGCAAACAGTCGCAGTAGTATATACATGGGTACAAGGAAATAAATTTGATGATGATAACAGTTTAAGACATCAGAATTGCAAGATGGTTCACAAGAAAAGGGTTGTAGATTTCAGATGATACAAATTAAAGCACCAAGTATGATGACGTAACAAGATTTGGTTTGTTGTCCATCTTCAGAACAGTCTTTGTGCTGGAGAATTGGTACATGAAAGATTGGTTGTGCGAACCTGGCTGTAATTTCGCTCGAGACTGGACAAACTGGGAACTTAATTTTACACACAGAACATATTAACACCAGCAATGAGATTTTTATATCACCTTCCTGTGTCCTCCAAAGGCCCAAATCTGCCACAAACAAAAGGAAATAGAAATAAAAAAGTTGGAATCATATTTAAAAAATTATTAGCCGTAGAACTTAAAGTTCTATTTTCATCACCCTGATGTTAAGATTTTATGAAGTTTGATGAAACTGAGTTAATGTGGTTTAATGCAACTCTGGTTCAACTTGGATGGAGGAAATTACATAGCATGCAAGCAGATTACCCAAGAATTCAAAATATCTAAAAGGCTCCCAATGAAACCAAGGAATATTTCCAGTTAAACCAGACCAAACTTCAACTAAAACTGTTTCCAAAATTTGCAAAAGTAAATGGGACTCCTGAGCTTCCAAATCTTCAATGTTAAGATAATAAATTGATACATTAAACCATTTAATTTGTTTGAAAGCACACCATCTACTAGTTCTTTTGACACTAGTTATGTAACGGTGGAGGTGCAGATGGAATATGATATGAAAGAGAAATGAGAAATTGAAAAGTGCAATAAGGAGAATAAAGAAGGGGTTTATGGTTTATAGAGTTATTTGGAAGATTAACATCAGAGAAAAAGCAATGGATCTAGCTGTGGGATGAGCCTCAAAAGGTGAAGGTTTATTAATGGTGGTTTAGGTTTGCATTAGGGGAGGGTGATGAGGGGTAATTTGCTAATGGGAGATAAAAGAAAATGTAAAATGAAATACAGCCTTTACTTTTGTGTTCAGGATTAATCTCCAATAATATGCTCGGATATACTAATTACTACATGGAGAAATTAATGTGTGGAATGCTATTGAAACAGCTTAAATGATATACATAGTATATACATTTAGATTTGAGTTTTAAATTATATTATCTTCATTAAGGTCTACTTTATAGTTTTGACAGGACAATCTTCTCATATTCTTAGTCTCTTATTTACAAGGGGTTGCTATTGTGATATATTTTGACTCCTTTTTATATCTTTGTTTTATTTCTTCTTTTATAAAATAAATTGCATTCAGGTGACTGTAGAAGTACTATTTATAGTGGAAGTAATGAGAAGTGGCAATGTAGTAGAACTCAATACTAAGGGTAAATGAGGAATGTTGTTTCCATCATTAGCTGACTCGATTTATTTCTTTATAGTGTGGAAAACTTTGACAAGTGGAGGAGAGTTAACAATATATTTTCTTATGTTGAAGTTAGCTATAAAAGTTTAGCATGAGACTGGCAGCATGGATCCAAGAGATAGAGCATTTGGTTATACTCTCAATGATTTTGGTAAGTGTGTTGTTTATTGTTTTTCTCAATCAGGGTGTTATTAATCATTAGCTTCATGTTGTTTTTCACTAAGATTGAATGATTTTTATATTTTCAGGCATCTCTTAGCTATCTACTCAAAAAGACCGAATAAAGAAAGGCATGCGATCGTATTCTTATATACATTTTTCGTATTGTTGTTCAGGTTTACAATAAAGATATACATGTGTATTATATGTAAAGAGAGATTCTTTCATAATTGGACGTGGCCTTTTCTCTTTTCTTTAATACATAATATCAATCTTTGTCCTGGCTATTCTTCACCATGTATTGTTTTCAAGTTTCAATTATGTTTGACTCTTTTTTAGAAGAAAGGTTGTAGATGGTGAAGATTAGCGTGGTTATTATTTGTTATATCTTTTGGAAATGGTGATTTTGAGTAGAAGCAAGATGTTTATTTGAGAAATTTATAGCTATTTCTTTTTGTACAGGCCGTGCATTGCACGGGTTGAATACTAGCCAATACAACACGCTAGTATGAAATATATGAAATTATGGGAGAGGAGGGGCTGAAGAGATGTTAATAGGTTATGTAATGTATGTTCTCATAAAGACCATACAATACTATGCTATTTTTCAGTTAGATGCAATATAACATCTCCTTAACACAGGATTTAGTAATGCTTCCTTAGTTTGTATGTTAATTCTCAAAGAAATATGATTTCCTTAATTTATTTTATATAACAAAAAAAGCCTAAATCTAATTTCTTTTATAAAATTTTCAATTGTAAATGCAATTCAATAAAAATAGCATTGGAGATAACATAAACAACTGAGTTCTGTACATGGATATATACACTACACACAACAAAGGATAAACGTGAAGCAAATCGCATGAGAGTTGAGCTCAATAAGATAAATATATGATGTCTCAACCATGCTTTGCACGGATAAAATACTAGTGAAAGAGAAATGAGAAATTGAAAATTGCAATAAGGAGAATAAAGAAGGGCTTTACGGTTTATAGAGTTGCTTAGAAGATTAACATCGGAGAAAAAGCAATGGATCTAGCCGTGGGATGAGCCTCAAAAGGTGAAGGTTTATTAATGGTGGTCACTGTTATAAATAGCGGTAAATAGCCCCGCAATAGCGTCGCTAATAGCGTTAGCGGTCCCTTCCCGCGACGCTATCGCCCAATAGCGGTGACATATTGCGGAATATGCGCTTTCCGCTCGCAAAAGCGGCCAATAGTGCGCTATAGCGGTGAATAGCGGGCGATTGCGGGCAAAATCCGCTTTTTGACCGCTATTTAAAAGCGGTTTGAGGTTTATTTTTTAAAAATTAAACCCGACCCGCAACCACTGCATCCCACCGCCTACCGTAATTTCTTGACCGCTATTTAAAAGCAGTTTGAGGTTTATTTTTTTAAAAATTAAACCCGACCATAACCATCGCATCCCACCGCCACCGTAATTTCTTGACCGCTATTTAAAAGCGGTTTGAGGTTTATTTTTAAAATTAAACCCGACCATAACCATCGCATCCCACCGCCACCGTAATTTCTTGACCGCTATTTAAAAGCGGTTTGAGGTTTATTTTTAAAATTAAACCCGACCATAACCATCGCATCCCACCGCCACCGTAATTTCTTGACCGCTATTTAAAAGCGGTTTGAGGTTTATTTTTAAAATTAAACCCGACCATAACCATCGCATCCCACCGCCACCGTAATTTCTTGACCGCTATTTAAAAGCGGTTTGAGGTTTATTTTTAAAATTAAACCCGACCATAACCATCGCATCCCACCGCCACCGTAATTTCTTGACCGCTATTTAAAAGCGGTTTGAGGTTTATTTTTAAAATTAAACCCGACCATAACCATCGCATCCCACCGCCACCGTAATTTCTTGACCGCTATTTAAAAGCGGTTTGAGGTTTATTTTTAAAATTAAACCCGACCATAACCATCGCATCCCACCGCCACCGTAATTTCTTGACCGCTATTTAAAAGCGGTTTGAGGTTTATTTTTAAAATTAAACCCGACCATAACCATCGCATCCCACCGCCACCGTAATTTCTTGACCGCTATTTAAAAGCGGTTTGAGGTTTATTTTTAAAATTAAACCCGACCATAACCATCGCATCCCACCGCCACCGTAATTTCTTGACCGCTATTTAAAAGCGGTTTGAGGTTTATTTTTAAAATTAAACCCGACCATAACCATCGCATCCCACCGCCACCGTAATTTCTTGACCGCTATTTAAAAGCGGTTTGAGGTTTATTTTTAAAATTAAACCCGACCATAACCATCGCATCCCACCGCCACCGTAATTTCTTGACCGCTATTTAAAAGCGGTTTGAGGTTTATTTTTAAAATTAAACCCGACCATAACCATCGCATCCCACCGCCACCGTAATTTCTTGACCGCTATTTAAAAGCGGTTTGAGGTTTATTTTTAAAATTAAACCCGACCATAACCATCGCATCCCACCGCCACCGTAATTTCTTGACCGCTATTTAAAAGCGGTTTGAGGTTTATTTTTAAAATTAAACCCGACCATAACCATCGCATCCCACCGCCACCGTAATTTCTTGACCGCTATTTAAAAGCGGTTTGAGGTTTATTTTTAAAATTAAACCCGACCATAACCATCGCATCCCACCGCCACCGTAATTTCTTGACCGCTATTTAAAAGCGGTTTGAGGTTTATTTTTAAAATTAAACCCGACCATAACCATCGCATCCCACCGCCACCGTAATTTCTTGACCGCTATTTAAAAGCGGTTTGAGGTTTATTTTTAAAATTAAACCCGACCATAACCATCGCATCCCACCGCCACCGTAATTTCTTGACCGCTATTTAAAAGCGGTTTGAGGTTTATTTTTAAAATTAAACCCGACCATAACCATCGCATCCCACCGCCACCGTAATTTCTTGACCGCTATTTAAAAGCGGTTTGAGGTTTATTTTTAAAATTAAACCCGACCATAACCATCGCATCCCACCGCCACCGTAATTTCTTGACCGCTATTTAAAAGCGGTTTGAGGTTTATTTTTAAAATTAAACCCGACCATAACCATCGCATCCCACCGCCACCGTAATTTCTTGACCGCTATTTAAAAGCGGTTTGAGGTTTATTTTTAAAATTAAACCCGACCATAACCATCGCATCCCACCGCCACCGTAATTTCTTGACCGCTATTTAAAAGCGGTTTGAGGTTTATTTTTAAAATTAAACCCGACCATAACCATCGCATCCCACCGCCACCGTAATTTCTTGACCGCTATTTAAAAGCGGTTTGAGGTTTATTTTTAAAATTAAACCCGACCATAACCATCGCATCCCACCGCCACCGTAATTTCTTGACCGCTATTTAAAAGCGGTTTGAGGTTTATTTTTAAAATTAAACCCGACCATAACCATCGCATCCCACCGCCACCGTAATTTCTTGACCGCTATTTAAAAGCGGTTTGAGGTTTATTTTTAAAATTAAACCCGACCATAACCATCGCATCCCACCGCCACCGTAATTTCTTGACCGCTATTTAAAAGCGGTTTGAGGTTTATTTTTAAAATTAAACCCGACCATAACCATCGCATCCCACCGCCACCGTAATTTCTTGACCGCTATTTAAAAGCGGTTTGAGGTTTATTTTTAAAATTAAACCCGACCATAACCATCGCATCCCACCGCCACCGTAATTTCTTGACCGCTATTTAAAAGCGGTTTGAGGTTTATTTTTAAAATTAAACCCGACCATAACCATCGCATCCCACCGCCACCGTAATTTCTTGACCGCTATTTAAAAGCGGTTTGAGGTTTATTTTTAAAATTAAACCCGACCATAACCATCGCATCCCACCGCCACCGTAATTTCTTGACCGCTATTTAAAAGCGGTTTGAGGTTTATTTTTAAAATTAAACCCGACCATAACCATCGTGATCCCACCGCCACCGTAATTTCTTGACCGCTATTTAAAAGCGCTTTGAGGTTTATTTTTAAAATTAAACCCGACCAGAACCATCGTGATCCCACCGCCACCGTAATTTCTTGACCGCTATTTAAAAGCGCTTTGAGGTTTATTTTTAAAATTAAACC
Source organism: Asparagus setaceus (assembly GCA_012295165.1). Classification (NCBI taxonomy): domain Eukaryota; kingdom Viridiplantae; phylum Streptophyta; class Magnoliopsida; order Asparagales; family Asparagaceae; genus Asparagus; species Asparagus setaceus. The sequence goes on from CM022702.1 coordinate 23,781,938, forward strand.
CGACCAGAACCATCGTGATCCCACCGCCACCGTAATTTCTTGACCGCTATTTAAAAGCGCTTTGAGGTTTATTTTTAAAATTAAACCCGACCAGAACCATCGTGATCCCACCGCCACCGTAATTTCTTGACCGCTATTTAAAAGCGCTTTGAGGTTTATTTTTAAAATTAAACCCGACCAGAACCATCGTGATCCCACCGCCACCGTAATTTCTTGACCGCTATTTAAAAGCGGTTTGAGGTTTATTTTTAAAATTAAACCCGACCAGAACCATCGTGATCCCACCGCCACCGTAATTTCTTGACCGCTATTTAAAAGCGCTTTGAGGTTTATTTTTAAAATTAAACCCGACCAGAACCATCGTGATCCCACCGCCACCGTAATTTCTTGACCGCTATTTAAAAGCGGTTTGAGGTTTATTTTTAAAATTAAACCCGACCAGAACCATCGTGATCCCACCGCCACCGTAATTTCTTGACCGCTATTTAAAAGCGCTTTGAGGTTTATTTTTAAAATTAAACCCGACCAGAACCATCGTGATCCCACCGCCACCGTAATTTCTTGACCGCTATTTAAAAGCGCTTTGAGGTTTATTTTTAAAATTAAACCCGACCAGAACCATCGTGATCCCACCGCCACCGTAATTTCTTGACCGCTATTTAAAAGCGCTTTGAGGTTTATTTTTAAAATTAAACCCGACCAGAACCATCGTGATCCCACCGCCACCGTAATTTCTTGACCGCTATTTAAAAGCGGTTTGAGGTTTATTTTTAAAATTAAACCCGACCAGAACCATCGTGATCCCACCGCCACCGTAATTTCTTGACCGCTATTTAAAAGCGCTTTGAGGTTTATTTTTAAAATTAAACCCGACCAGAACCATCGTGATCCCACCGCCACCGTAATTTCTTGACCGCTATTTAAAAGCGCTTTGAGGTTTATTTTTAAAATTAAACCCGACCAGAACCATCGTGATCCCACCGCCACCGTAATTTCTTGACCGCTATTTAAAAGCGCTTGATGAGAGTTTTGCAGGGATCCCAAGTTCAAAACAACCTGAGATGACAGAACTAGAATCAACCCAGTATTGTTAACATGATAGGAAACAATGCTCACGCTCGCACAGGAATATCAGAATAAACAAAAAAAAAATGCACATGCACAAACTAATCTAATGACGGAGATTAAACATACCCTCAAGGTTTTCAGAGCCAACCCTGCCAATATTAGGTTGCAACTTAAGACTTTGCATTTCCTCAATTCCAAGGTTTCATTTGTTTAATCATCATGTAAATTTAGTAGTCTTAAGTAAAATCGGGAATAGCCTCAAACACGAGCCCCAATACAGAATAATCTTCGTAAAATTTCATATAGACAAATCAAGTGACTGGAATGTTGAGTCACCACAATATAATAGATATTCCTACTAAAGAATAGAAATCATCTCAAGCTTGCACCATGAAGCAAATTGCTCTTGGGAAACAGCATATTTTCATTGATATCCTTCACTGGTTTATTTAATTAGAAATCCTAAAGGCAGGAGAATCTCAGTTGTGTAGGCATTGAAATTCTTAATTATTTCACCACACTATTTTGTAACGGATCTATAAGCTCCTATTTATGCAAATGAATTAGTGAATGTGTGATCTTCCACCCTTAGCGTTTGAATAGATCAGAAAGAAATGGATCAAATTTCCAAAAAAAAAAAAAACATTTTAAAAACTCACAATGTCCTAAGATGCGTCAAAATAAAAAATATTAAGTAATCTATGCTCACAATTTTTTGCTGCATCTAGCTTTTTTTTTCCCAACAGAAGAAAATAGTGCATACCTCAGCCAGTAACGTGTCCCACACATAACAGTCACCATTGGAATATCCAGCGAAGAGAAGTCTTCCTGATATAGAGAAGGCAATAGATGTTACTATAGGCGCATCAATGTCATTATCACCATGTTGCTGGCTGTAAATTTGAAGCTGATGCCCTGTTCTCATGTCAAATAGCCTACATGAACCATCATCAGAGCCTGTACCAAATCTTTGCCCGTCTGGAAAGAACTTAACAGCATTAACATCCCCCTCATGACCATGATATGTTCTGACGGCTCTACTAGCTATTCGTACATCCCATAACCGTGCAGTTGCATCGCATGACCCAGAGACAAACATGTTTGAATTTGAGCTGTTGATTGAGACACTGGAAGAAGACAGCAATAGATTATTCAAAATGAAATATACAAAAGTCCTCAAGTTGAGAAAATCAATTAGCTAAACCAGGAATGATGATGAAACACCAAGTACAACTATGTGAAATTATCTGTTCAACGCCTCTATGCTCAAGACCCTATACGAAATGCGGTTGCAGCATATATGTGTATCACTTTCAGTGCCCTATCAGGTGGAAACTTTGACCTTCCCTCCTCAGCCTAAAAGACATACAACCGAAGCCTGAGCAAGGGTACTAGGTAGGAGGAGGGCAGACGGCCATCTGCCTCCTAGAAAGCCACTTTCGGGGTAGAACTCTTGCTCACAGGCTCCTTGAAACCAAGAGATGAGAGAGAAGATGCATAAGATGCGCACATCCAGTTTTGTGCTGCTTGTTTAACCGTTAACTATACTTGAGCATTTGTCATGATACATGAATAATTATATAAACAGTATGAGAATATCGTGAATTGTGTTTCCAAGGCCAATAGAGTATATACTAAAGGAAAACTACAAAGTTATAAATTAGAGGACAAAGATATGTAATATTTTCTTGCATAAACACGTAAGTGCAAGCACCCTAAAGGTTAAAAGAATGCCAAGGAAATATTACTTTAACAGAACTGTTAAGTGAAATTCTAAGATAAACATTAATATCTACTCCATGTATAGCCCATTGAAGAGTCACAAGTACCTTAGCACATCAGCCGTGTGTCCTGAGGGAAATTCACCTCCAAATATAGATATCCTCTGGCCAGTTGTGACATCCCATAAACCACATGTCTGATCACCTGAGCTGGTGATAAGACGATTGTCTTGATCTGGGACATATTGACATGACGATACATAGCCCTTATGCCCAGTGAGTATTCTTGATGTTGGTAAATCACCTTCTCTGTCAGTTTGAGAATTAAGAAAGAAAATAGAACATGCACTATCAAGACCACCACAAGCAACAGATTGGCCATTAGGAGAAAAGGCACAAGTCATGACCCATGGACAAGGAAGCTTTATGTCATGCGTCTTCTGGCTTGTTAAAGCATTCCATACTATTAACCTCCCATCTTGAGAAGCACTAACTATCCGATTCCTTTCAGGAGTCCAGTCCAATGAATATATCTGACAGATACCAGCGCAAGATATAAGTAGGATCCTTAGTGTGGATTCTTACCAGTATTAAGATTCTGTATCACATCCTCATAAACAATTAATTTAGTATGGTAAGTGTAACACTCTGCGCAATAACTTCCCAGGAAGTGATATCCTTCCTGAAATTGCTTGCTCAAGAACATCTAACTACGAAAAAAATTTCCGCGATTCATGCCTAAAAATGATAGTTATGATTAAATATTGAATTCATATGAATCATTATATACTAACGCTTATCCGATGTAAGATTATTCACAGATCAGGGTATGTTACATACCCAGTAGAAATTGGCATCCTCGCTAGATGAACAATCCATCATGGTGCATCACATTCCCATAGAGAGTGACATTTTGTTTCGTACAACAATTGATTGCATAGAGCACTTAGCTTTGAAAACTTCCTACTGATGTTAGATTGTGATACCATTTTTAACGCCTTGAGTGAACTTCCCAGGAGGTTACAGCACCTGAAAGTAATCTGCTTGAGTATGTTTAACCATGAAATTAATCAGAGGGCCTGAATGTGTGCCCAATCATAACACACTCATTAACTGCATCAAGACAGATAATAGATAATTCAGTATAGAGCAAAAAGGAAATGAATTGCAACCAATAAGTTGTTCTGTAAACAGGTTCACATTCTGTGAAGTCTTCAGAAATCTGTTGGGGAGAGATGAACCTCATGCTCTGTGACAATAGGCTTTCCCACATATTGTCAAGAGTCTTTAACTTGTCATAGCACTCAAATCTGAGTGGCCTTGGCGTCCCAATATATGTGATCATCAATTGATGATTTGTATATACAAAGACAGCCTCTTGTGAGACTTCCACAGGAACCTGAAGGTTGAGGACCCATTCATCATGCCCCATTAAAAGGTAGAGCACGGTACTTGGTAGCTGAAATGAACATATTTTTTCTTGGGTAATCCGGAGCTGCATCCATGTCTATTTTGTTGTAATATTCCAATGCCCTTTGGGCAACCTTAGGAATTCAATTTTATGACCTATCGCATCTCAAAGAAAGAGAAAGAGCCCTCTTGTAAGCCAATAGGCGCAGCTGCGGCAATTGATGCATGTATTTGAAATTATTTCGAGTGGAACGAAAGAAAATGAGAATTTTGTAATTGAGGCCATGAAAATATGTGATTGTAACATAGTAGAACCGTGGCCCACAATTACAGCTGTGAATACAAATAAGACGGATATTAGGATACTATGACAAAACAGACATGGGCAGCTTGGGAATACCTAAGAAAGATTTGTTTCATTTCAGCAATCAAGTACAATGAGCAGGTCTACCTTCTGACGGGACATGAATCATGATGAGTGAGTTCTGAATGAGTTCTCCATCTTTAGGTGACGTGGAGGCAAGGCTGTGCCTGTAGCAGCAGATCACCAACTGATGATCATCAGGCTCAAAACGTCGAGGCCACTCACATTTTCTCACATTTTTAAGTGTCAAAACAAGCTAGGTACTCATATTTTAAGTGTCATAACAAGCTAGAGGCCGCATTCGGGTGGATGATCGGTTCTTGTGCTAGAGAATGATTGCAGAAAAGCCTAATACTCTGTTCATCTCTTCCCAAAAGATTCTTGAAGACATCACCAAATGTATACCATATTCCCAAAGCAACTTACTATTTGCAATTCATTTCCTTTTGGATCTATATTAAATTCTTTATTTCTGTCTTGATGTACTTTGCTAGTGTGTTGTTGACATGGTATACATCTAAACCTTCATAACCCAGGTTGACGGAATGAATATTAATCATCTTAGTGACATGCCAACTACCTGTGTAGAGGGACACAAACACCGGCCTCTCTCTCGCTCTCTATCTGTCTACATGCATATATATGCACATAATGGACCTATCAATTTATCTACATGCTATACATACACGTAAATCATAATGGATATGGGTTGCCTTATTTAACAAAATGAGCTATCAAGAGATAAAAGTGGTGAGATCCACGTTTTCATGTGAGTATCAGAGTACCTCACCATTAGCCTATCTCTTGGTAACTATTTTATGCTGTTCTCTTAGAATGTCAGCACCAACCTTTCCAAGTCCTTTTCTTTTTGTTTCTCCAAGATCTCCATTCAATAAGCTTGAAACTTTTTTAGCTTCTTTTTCAATGTTCTTTCATTATGGTTTTTTCTTGTTTGGTTCCTTTTCTTATGTCATCCTTCTCTATTTATAGATCGTTCGTTATAAAATAGTCATTATATTTAATTCCTCATTTCAGACTAAGTTCAGGTTATTTCAGTACTTGTTAGAAGACAGGAACCACTGAGCACTCTCCTTTAGGGAGTGCATGTTGCATAAAGTGATAAAGAAATGTTGTCGTTTACATTAGAATGTTTAGTTATGTCTACAAAATTAGCATGCAAAGACGCATGTTATATCTCTTAAGAGTGGTGCAACATATTGGTTAAATAATGCATGCATCCAGCAGTGAGAAATCAGCATACAACATTATTTTATTCAAACGAAACACCAACTTAGACCGTCACGACACTCCTAAATGCAATTTTGACAGTTCAAAGACACCCAATGGCAAAGGAGCTGAATTTACATCGTGCTGAGCAACAAGATAAGTGATATCCAGGCCGAGCACCATGACCATTGCATGCAAGCAAACTATCTGATCTACTAACTTTTCCATTGACTGCCTCTCTTTCTCCCCCACTTTTTTTCTCTTTTATTTTGTTCCCCTCCGAATCCTCTTCAGTTTAGTTGTAACGAATTCTCCGATTAGACCAATTAAACATTTACAAAATTTCCAACTTTCCAAGCTACAACCAATGAAGGAGATCATACGAATCAAGCGATATGATACACAATAGGAGAACTCACCTTCCCTGTATGACCCTGCAGAATCCTGCAGCACACCAAATCCGTCGAACTAAAGTTAACCGCCGTCTTCCCATGGCTTGTCGCATAAGTAGCAACTGCAAGTTCAATCAAATCAATAGATTCCATGGAAAGAAAATTTGAAAAACACAACTAAATCCAAAAAAAAAAAAAAGAAGCAAAGAAGTTAAGAATTCACCGTCAGTATCAAGAAGAAGCTGCCTCCTCTGCATCAGCTGCTCTCTCAGAGAATTCACGGTCTCCTTCGCGGCTAAATGCCGCTCCCTTAGCTCTGCAACTGACATCTCCAAACCCTAACCCTAATCGAAGAACAGCCAAGCTGGCCCTCGCATTACAAACTCCCCTCGAGATACCGCGAGCTGGATTCAAGCCCTAATTTTTTCGAATTGGGGGGAGAGTGCGGTAGGGTCGATGTAGGGTTAGGGTTTTAAGTTTTGATTTGAAATGGTTTGGAGAAGGAAATTATGGAAGCTGCAAAAAGAGAAGAGAGTGAGACCGTGTTTTTAAGTTAGGCAGAGAGGAGACTGGTTGAAGACGCGGGCCCTGTGGCCCCCACGTAACGGTTGACTATTTGATGACTGCGGCGATCAGTAGGGTCCCAGACTCCCAAATATCCCCGGCTTAATTGCACTTAAATGCCCTATAGTTGTTTATTGGAGAAATTTTTAAAAATGACCTTTTAAAAAACTTTATTAGCAAAATCGATCATTTTTTTACCACGTCAGTATGGCGGAGGAAAAGCGGTTGATTTTGCAAAATAGTAATGTGAAAGTACACGGGACTACTAGTCCCGTGTAGTTAGCATTTACTAATTAGTTATTAATTTGATTATGCTCTCGTGTTAATAACATAGCACGAATTTTGATTCGAGGAAAATTGAAGTTTCTCAACCAACTTCGATTTGTCGACAATCACCACAAACTTCTTGCTCACGCCTTCAATCATCTTTTCAGAGTAAAGATCTGCCTTGGCCTTTGATGAGGTTGAGGAAGCGATCATCCTTGTCAACGCCATTGATGGAGAGATCAATGCTAGGATTTGATTCGAGGTTTATTAAGGGGATGCTAAGGGGCTTTGGCTTCAACCTCAGTTTTACGGGAGGTGGGGATGCTATCAACGTTGGTGAGATGGCCCAAGTTGAGGAGGTCGGTGATGTGTTGGAGGGGTTGGGTGGCTGTGGAGACGGTGCTGAGGCTGAGGACCATGCCAGAGTGCATGTGCTCGACGACGCAGTAGGTAGCAGTGCGCTTAAGGAGAAAAAGGAGAGGTGGAGGAGAGAAGCCATGAGTGGAGGAGAAAAAGGAGGCGGTGCACTTAAGGAGAAAAAGGAGAGGTGAAGGAGAGAAGTCGTGAGTGGAGGAGAAAAAGGAGGCGGTGCGCCTAATCAGTAAATGCTAACTTCAAGGGACTAGTAGTCCCGTGTATTTTGAAATATTTATTTTGCAAAATCGACCGTTTTTCAGCTCGCCCTGCTGACGTGGCGAAAAAGGTCAATTTTGCTAATTAAAATTCAAGATGGTCGATTTTGCTAATAAAGTTAAAGAAAAGGTCTTTGTAAAAAATTTCTCCTTGTTTATTCCATCTTGCACTTAGATGACATTTTTTATAAAATTGAATAAAAAATGCGCCAAAGTGTTTAGGTTATGCAAATAAACATTCAAAAGTTTCAAAATGTTGTATGCTAGTGCCTTCTTCTTTACTCAATGTTGCATATAAATACCCCAAAGTTTGTAAATGCCATCACTTAAATACCCCAAAGTCTCTAAGAGTTTCACTTTAGTACCTCTGTTATGTGACGTAGAGAAAAGATAATGCCGTTTTGGTTTATTTTAAACTATGGGGTATTTATCTGCAAAACTTAAATATTTTGAGCGTTTTTTTGTTCTGTTGAAACTATAGGGCATTTAAGTGCAAGCTCGGGAAAATTATAGGGTATTTAATTGCTATTAAGCCAATACCCCAACCGCTAAAAAAACCCAATCCCAAAAAAAAAATTTAATTTTTTTATGGACCAAATTATAAAATCCGTTAGGGTTTGAGGCACATATAAAAAATTCAAAGATTTGAAGGACAAAGACTAAATAACCCTTTTTTAATTCCCCGCATACATCAAATCCAACATAATAGATGCGCGCGTTCCGATCAGACGACCACGGTTAATTAATCAGACGGTAGCGGGGCCCACGCAAGAGTTCTCCGACGCAGACAACAGCGAGCACCCAATAATCGAACCCCCATTACCTGTCACATCTTCACCATTCAATAGCCTCCGCTGCCAAACTGCAAAGAGAAAAATGCTAGGATTTGATTCGAGGTTTATTAAGGGGATGCTAAGGGCTTTGGCTTCAACCTCGCTTTACGGAGGTGGGGATGCTATCAACGTTGGTGAGATGGCCCAAGTTGAGGAGGTCGGTGATGTGTTGGAGGGTTGGGTGGTGTGGAGGCGGTCTTTGGTGAGGACCATGCCGAGTGCATGTGCTCGACGACGCAAAGAGGTAGCAAAGGCGCTTAAGGAGAAAAAGGAGAGGTGGAGGAGAGAAGCCATGAGTGGAGGAGAAAAAGGAGGCGGTGCACTTAAGGAGAAAAAGGAGAGGTGAAGGAGAGAAGTCGTGAGTGGAGGAGAAAAAGGAGGCGGTGCACTTAAGGAGAAAAAGGAGGCGGTGCACTTAAGGAGAAAAAGGAGGCGGTGCACTTAAGGAGAAAAAGGAGGCGGTGCACTTAAGGAGAAAAAGGAGGCGGTGCACTTAAGGAGAAAAAGGAGGCGGTGCACTTAAGGAGAAAAAGGAGGCGGTGCACTTAAGGAGAAAAAGGAGGCGGTGCACTTAAGGAGAAAAAGGAGGCGGTGCACTTAAGGAGAAAAAGGAGGCGGTGCACTTAAGGAGAAAAAGGAGGCGGTGCACTTAAGGAGAAAAAGGAGGCGGTGCACTTAAGGAGAAAAAGGAGGCGGTGCACTTAAGGAGAAAAAGGAGGCGGTGCACTTAAGGAGAAAAAGGAGGCGGTGCACTTAAGGAGAAAAAGGAGGCGGTGCACTTAAGGAGAAAAAGGAGGCGGTGCACTTAAGGAGAAAAAGGAGGCGGTGCACTTAAGGAGAAAAAGGAGGCGGTGCACTTAAGGAGAAAAAGGAGGCGGTGCACTTAAGGAGAAAAAGGAGGCGGTGCACTTAAGGAGAAAAAGGAGGCGGTGCACTTAAGGAGAAAAAGGAGGCGGTGCACTTAAGGAGAAAAAGGAGGCGGTGCACTTAAGGAGAAAAAGGAGAGGTGGAGGAGAGAAGCCATGAGTGGAGGAGAAAAAGGAGGCGGTGCACTTAAGGAGAAAAAGGAGGCGGTGCACTTAAGGAGAAAAAGGAGGCGGTGCACTTAAGGAGAAAAAGGAGGCGGTGCACTTAAGGAGAAAAAGGAGGCGGTGCACTTAAGGAGAAAAAGGAGGCGGTGCACTTAAGGAGAAAAAGGAGGCGGTGCACTTAAGGAGAAAAAGGAGGCGGTGCACTTAAGGAGAAAAAGGAGGCGGTGCACTTAAGGAGAAAAAGGAGGCGGTGCACTTAAGGAGAAAAAGGAGGCGGTGCACTTAAGGAGAAAAAGGAGAGGTGAAGGAGAGAAGTCGTGAGTGGAGGAGAAAAAGGAGGCGGTGCACTTAAGGAGAAAAAGGAGAGGTGAAGGAGAGAAGTCGTGAGTGGAGGAGAAAAAGGAGGCGGTGCACTTAAGGAGAAAAAGGAGGCGGTGCACTTAAGGAGAAAAAGGAGGCGGTGCACTTAAGGAGAAAAAGGAGGCGGTGCACTTAAGGAGAAAAAGGAGGCGGTGCACTTAAGGAGAAAAAGGAGGCGGTGCACTTAAGGAGAAAAAGGAGGCGGTGCACTTAAGGAGAAAAAGGAGGCGGTGCACTTAAGGAGAAAAAGGAGGCGGTGCACTTAAGGAGAAAAAGGAGGCGGTGCACTTAAGGAGAAAAAGGAGGCGGTGCACTTAAGGAGAAAAAGGAGGCGGTGCACTTAAGGAGAAAAAGGAGGCGGTGCACTTAAGGAGAAAAAGGAGGCGGTGCACTTAAGGAGAAAAAGGAGGCGGTGCACTTAAGGAGAAAAAGGAGAGGTGGAGGAGAGAAGCCATGAGTGGAGGAGAAAAGGAGGCGGTGCACTTAAGGAGAAAAAGGAGGCGGTGCACTTAAGGAGAAAAAGGAGGCGGTGCACTTAAGGAGAAAAAGGAGGCGGTGCACTTAAGGAGAAAAAGGAGGCGGTGCACTTAAGGAGAAAAAGGAGGCGGTGCACTTAAGGAGAAAAAGGAGGCGGTGCACTTAAGGAGAAAAAGGAGGCGGTGCACTTAAGGAGAAAAAGGAGAGGTGAAGGAGAGAAGTCGTGAGTGGAGGAGAAAAGGAGGCGGTGCACTTAAGGAGAAAAAGGAGAGGTGAAGGAGAGAAGTCGTGAGTGGAGGAGAAAAGGAGGCGGTGCACTTAAGGAGAAAAAGGAGAGGTGAAGGAGAGAAGTCGTGAGTGGAGGAGAAAAGGAGGCGGTGCACTTAAGGAGAAAAAGGAGGCGGTGCACTTAAGGAGAAAAAGGAGGCGGTGCACTTAAGGAGAAAAAGGAGGCGGTGCACTTAAGGAGAAAAAGGAGGCGGTGCACTTAAGGAGAAAAAGGAGGCGGTGCACTTAAGGAGAAAAAGGAGGCGGTGCACTTAAGGAGAAAAAGGAGGCGGTGCACTTAAGGAGAAAAAGGAGGCGGTGCACTTAAGGAGAAAAAGGAGGCGGTGCACTTAAGGAGAAAAAGGAGAGGTGAAGGAGAGAAGTCGTGAGTGGAGGAGAAAAGGAGGCGGTGCACTTAAGGAGAAAAAGGAGGCGGTGCACTTAAGGAGAAAAAGGAGGCGGTGCACTTAAGGAGAAAAAGGAGGCGGTGCACTTAAGGAGAAAAAGGAGAGGTGGAGGAGAGAAGCCATGAGTGGAGGAGAAAAGGAGGCGGTGCACTTAAGGAGAAAAAGGAGGCGGTGCACTTAAGGAGAAAAAGGAGGCGGTGCACTTAAGGAGAAAAAGGAGGCGGTGCACTTAAGGAGAAAAAGGAGAGGTGAAGGAGAGAAGTCGTGAGTGGAGGAGAAAAGGAGGCGGTGCACTTAAGGAGAAAAAGGAGAGGTGAAGGAGAGAAGTCGTGAGTGGAGGAGAAAAGGAGGCGGTGCACTTAAGGAGAAAAAGGAGAGGTGAAGGAGAGAAGTCGTGAGTGGAGGAGAAAAGGAGGCGGTGCACTTAAGGAGAAAAGGAGGCGGTGCACTTAAGGAGAAAAGGAGGCGGTGCACTTAAGGAGAAAAGGAGGCGGTGCACTTAAGGAGAAAAGGAGGCGGTGCACTTAAGGAGAAAAAGGAGAGGTGGAGGAGAGAAGCCATGAGTGGAGGAGAAAAGGAGGCGGTGCACTTAAGGAGAAAAGGAGGCGGTGCACTTAAGGAGAAAAGGAGGCGGTGCACTTAAGGAGAAAAAGGAGAGGTGGAGGAGAGAAGCCATGAGTGGAGGAGAAAAGGAGGCGGTGCACTTAAGGAGAAAAGGAGGCGGTGCACTTAAGGAGAAAAAGGAGAGGTGAAGGAGAGAAGTCGTGAGTGGAGGAGAAAAGGAGGCGGTGCACTTAAGGAGAAAAGGAGGCGGTGCACTTAAGGCCAACCGCTAAAACCCAATCCCAAAAAATTTAATTTTTATGGACCAAATTATAAAATCCGTTAGGGTTTGAGGCACATATAAAAAATTCAAAGATTTGAAGGACAAAGACTAAATAACCCTTTTTTAATTCCCCGCATACATCAAATCCAACATAATAGATGCGCGCGTTCCGATCAGACGACCACGGTTAATTAATCAGACGGTAGCGGGGCCCACGCAAGAGTTCTCCGACGCAGACAACAGCGAGCACCCAATAATCGAACCCCCATTACCTGTCACATCTTCACCATTCAATAGCCTCCGCTGCCAAACTGCAAAAGAGAAAAAAAAAAAAAAACCCAATTTTGGAAGTTTCTCATTTGTTAGCATCCAATCAATCTCAAGAGAGGAGAAGAGAAAAGAGCGAGTTTTCTTTTCCCCAATTGGGGGAAATGATCACGCGCTCCACTCTCGTCGAGCAGCTCCGAGACTACCAGATCCGATCTCAAAACAAGTGGGTCCCCTCTGTTCGTTCAAAAAATTAGGGCTAATTTCAATTCAAAATGATTTCTTTTTAATTTTGGGTCTTAAATCTGAAATATCTAAATCTGGTTAACTGTGTAGATTAATATCGATATTTGTATAGTGAACTGTTGACTTATGTGAATGTCCACTTCAGATGGATAATTCTCTAGTTTGGATATTGTTCGTTGATTAATATTCAATGCGAAGAGTCAACCTAGAACTTTGCATGTTTAGTGGAGTCATGACTTGATTATTTACCGCTACATAGAAATCTCGAGTCTTACGCAAATTTGTAGATTATTTCTGTAGCTCTCTCTTTATATTTCTATGTTTGTAAATGTTAGTTTTATATACAATCAATAAACTAAGGCTCTTAGGCCTTTTCTTTTTTTCTTAAAAAAAAAATCTTGTATTGTTTTTAAAATTTTGATTTTGACATTTGTATTAGAGCACACATTATGTATGCTACATCGCACCCATGTCTTGGTGTTGAACCAATTTAGGAAGCATGTTTTGTTCCTTTATGTTTGCATAATTCATATAACGCACATCAATGTTTATTGCAAAGCGGGAAAGTGTAAAATATTTGCATTTTAGCTGGAATAAAGGGATAATCTTTTATTATTGGATTGGTTCATAGGCTCATAGATAATTATATAAGAAGAGATGGAGCAGGGCAAGTTTTCTCTCACTTAGTAGGGTTGATTGCGCTCTATGTATAATTGCCTTGGAGTCTGCATTCAGTCTTTTGTTGATGCACCATGTATACCAGATAATCGGACTTCAGATAAGTTTACAAATTTTAACTGAATTATTCTCAGCTACTCGCCTATTACGTTGTTAGACATTGATTCTATAATATTTCGTCTCCTCATCAGGTACAACTACAGGTTCCTTTAACATAACGGAGTTTATATTGCTTTTCTGTTTTTCCAATACAAAATATTCTTCTTATTGCCCCTTTTCTTCGTTTGCTCCTCTCTCTGCATTTTTACTCTGTTTTCCCTTTCTTTCACTTGAATATACATTTTACCTTATGCTTCTCGTTATGTTTGTCATGTCTTCTCTCTGTTTTTTCTATTTGCCTTTCATCTCTTGGCACTTTGGTCTAGGTTGCTCATATTGCGACATAGTGCTTCTTCTGCTTTATGTTGACATTTTACTCATGTTTGCACTGAAACTTTGAGTCAGTATTGGCATTTTAATTGTTATAAAACTTGGGTAATTCTTGGGAACCAGTTCTGGAATCAACTTTTACTGCTAATTGAATAATGAAAACCGAGTGGGCAGGAAGCACAACTGTGAATTTCCTAGTTATATTATCAGCAAGATATTAGTTTTCTCGTTTTCTTCTGTTATTCACCTTTTCCGCTTCCTTTTTTTGATAAAAACTGAAGATTTTATGTTTAATAGCATTTCTTCATCATATCTCAAAATTTTTTAGGTTTAACAGCATATACCTCTTTTCTGATACTATTATCAGCATAATAATAGATATTCTTACTTTCAAGCAAGTACTTTTTTCCATATTGTTTATCTAAATATGGTATATTGTCTGAGCAGGCGGGATGTTATTGGACTTCTTACTTGGGGAGTAGTATTTTGTTCGCTCGTGATAGCTTCCTATGTGATACTCTATTTTAGATATCATAGGCTTTCAGCAGCTATCGTTTTTGTTGGAATCCTTATTCCCATATGTGTGCTTATTAGACAGAGAAAACTTGCAAGAAGAAGAGAGAGAAGATTGTTATTACCTTTGTCAATGTGAGCAACACAAGGAACTTCAATGGGTAACAGTGGAATCAGTCATTGTTAGATTGCAGAATATTTAGACTGCCAAGAAGAAAGGTCTGACTCAGTGGCACTCAATTCTACGTTCTCTTCGTTTGCAGAGTTCAGTGGTATGGAAAAATCTTTTTATTGAATATTCATAATTCTTTATACTTGAAACAAATTTTCTTGAGCTACACTTTGGAAGGAGCGGCTTCTGTTCTCTTAGCTAACCTTGAGTATTTTCTTGTATAGTTGATTCACTAGGTGCATCCTTGCTTTCTTACATATGTAATTTTGTTTGAGTTTCAGTATTAGTTGTTAGTTTTCGTGTAATGTGTGGAGTGAAGTTCATGCAGATAGTTTTTTCTGTTTCATTTTGATATAACTGGAATGGTCTGATTTGGTAATATGCTGAGAGTCGAAGAAATGCTTTGAGTGTATTTGATATATGTTTAACTAATGTAAGTTTTTTTTTCCTTTTTTTTTTTTGGGTTGTCTTACAGCTCAATTGTAACTCTGGAAGCCTCTTGAGAGTTTTACATCTCAACTTTTTGCCAATCAGTTGATTCTCCTTCTACAGGGAAATACGAAATGTAGATATAAAACAAAACTTCAAATGCTAACAAAAATGGAGGAGAGTTAATGCAAATATGATAAAGTTACATATGTTACAGGACATGCATATGTACAGCAATATACTCGTAATTTCACGACATTTCTTTCCTTTTAGGCTTTAGCGTAAGTTTTCACCTGATTTCAGAGTAGACATTGTATGGGAAGTCTATGTATACACATTCTAGTATGCTATGATCTGTAGGATGCTTGATGTAGGTCCATTCATGGGGAAGTTTACTGTCATTTTGGTTAATGATCTTTACTGATCTGCTATGAGTTTTATCATTAATCAGAGCTGTTCATATTGGACCAAATTAGCAACAGAAACCCATGGTAAAGCCTGGTTCTTAAGGGACTTGAAGAACTGAGAGTTGAATTCTGCGGTTTATTCTAGAAGTGGAGATATATGTGATTTCAGTTTTGTAACCGTCAGCTTGCTTTACATTGGCCATGATATTTGAGTTACCTTGCATGATTTTCTTGCATTCTTGAGATGCTATCAACAAAAATTTGGTATTTCACCCCTGGCCATTCCTTCTTAATGCAATTATTTATTTGCCACCTGGTATATGGTGAATAGAATCATATTGCTTTAGAATAGATGGTGAATACAATTGTAGGGTGCAAACACAAATGACCTCTTTTGTTTCTCTAGTTTTCATCTTTGGTCTTTTTGTTTGTTTTCACATGAGTTCACATCAAGTGACCTTAACAAACTATTGCACAGAGGTTGATGGCCAATAACAAGCAGTTGGAAGAGTGAAGTACATAATTTGTTAAGAATGTTGATCGAATGGCTTCAAGCTAGATGCATGAACTTTTTTACTTCCGTTATATGGGATAATTGAGGAAAATATGCTGCTCTGAAAAGGATTAAAGGAAAATCATCTCACAAAAACCAATGTTAAAACCATGGTGCAGTTGCTAGTAGATTACTGACACATATGGTCACAAACTTTAGTTCATGGATGCCTGAGAACCTAGCGGAAAGCAACCATATGAATTCTCTAGTGTATATGTCAGTGGAAGGCCTAACTTGGATGCTCTAAGGATGATCAGAAAAAAGTATCTTCTGATGAATTGTCAGATAGTGTTAAAGTATGGAGAAATGTGAAGTTTATTGAAATATTTTCAACTACAATATTTGGAGCATATACTTCATTTTACTTGTTCAGCAGTTAGATAATGGAGAATAATTACACATATGTTTTAAGTAGATGCATTAGTGGTTATTGATAACCATACCCAATTTAGTGATGTTATTCACTTTTGACACCACATGCAGTGCTCGTGAAGATTTTGGATTTTCAGACATCACAAGAAGGTGATGATCTCGGGAGTTCAATATTGTTCCATAATGTAAAACTAACATCTAGCTTATTTGAATAGGGGATGAACTCTTCAAAGATTTCAAATATGTATATTGCACTATAATAAAAAATAAATAAATAAAAATGAAGAGAACTTGAAGGAGCTTGCAAATAGGTGCATTCTGGACAATTTGCTCACATGGCTTGACCGAGACTTTAGATGATTACCTGGGATGAGAATCAAATAACTGCATAGAGTTCAAATGTTTAGTTAATTGAATTCACATGTACATAATTTTTCAAGCAACTTTGATGGAATTATAGATCATGTATATCAGAAAGCGTTAGGAGTCTAGTTTCCTTCAACTAAATTGACTAATTTGAGGTTGAAGAAATGGCTAAAAATGTGATAGGCTGTATTAGTACGCACATCCAGATTTAGAAGATGTTTGTTAATCAATTTGATGTTACCATTAACAAAGTGCTTCTGGGGCACATTTGGCTTTTAGCTATGTTACCCGGGTACTTCTATCATGAAACCGTACCAGACACGTACCTGTACCTAAATTTCATGGACACTCCTTGTACATATGCGTACATTTATTCAGACATGTACTCAATTATATAATATGTGTTTTAATTTAAAACACTTGTCAAACAATAATGTGATAGGAATTTTAATTCTAATAACACGAGAATAGAAAAACAATAATGATCTCATGTAAATTACTATATATATATATATATATATATATATATATATATATATATATATATATATATATATATATATATATATATATATATATATATATATATATATATATATATATAGCCGTGTCCCTCTTGTACATTTTACAATTTTATGTGTCCCATACCCTTTTTGTACCCATACCCGTTTCTATGCAACTTAGGTTTTTAGTCTAGATGAAAGAGCTTAGAATTATTACGAAGTCTTTACCTTAGGTATTATTGTAGTTGTTGGAAGTTTGTGTGATATGTGAAATATTGTGTGGTTCTATATTAGAGCTAGCAAATAAACCCAAGTACCCAAAGCAACTATAACAATTTGCAATAAGTAACTAAACAACTAGAAAACCAATTTAAATTTATATGTAGACTTCATCAGTTCAAAAGTACCATGTGAAAACGCTCCCTATTGCCTTATGCAAGTTTTCAGTTGAAAAACATTGAGTCCTTGACACTAACAATCTGATTTTCCTGATATGAAACTTCTGAAACTCCTGAACCTGATATGATAGTACAAAGAGGGATTTGATACCAATACTGATACCAAGATATCACGCTCTGGTTTAAGAAAAACCTCCATTCCCCCTGACATCCTTATATTTCTCAATTCACGAGAATATGGAAAACAATCAAATTCATCGTATCTTGGCACCACGAAGTCAAAACATTTAGAAAAATACTATCTGAAGAGAGCAGCCCAACCAAATACTATCAATCAAAGGAAATAGAAAAAAAAGCATATAATATTAACAATCTTTAATTAGAATTTGGAAAGAAAGATTAATAAGCTGACTATACCTGATCTTCTCAATGGTAATCCAGGTAAACAAACCAATATGCTAAAATAGAGGTTTTTTGGAGTTTTTGACGTATATAAGGTAAAGAGAAAGCTTTCAGTGTTTTTTTACACAAAGATGGTAGAAGCAAGCAACACACCTGCATGTACACACACATAAACCAACAAAAACTTCCTCTTATTTTGTTTTTATTTGGAGATATAAGAGGAACTAAATTTCTGTATTTGTACTTTAGTCGTGTCTTCACTAACCGTATTTAACTCAAACCCAAAGTAATTGCCCCTTCATATTATATGTAGTTGCCCCTTCACTCAAATTCATTGCTAGAGGAAATTTGAAACCAAAAGTAAACAGGTCATGTTCCTTCGACTTGTAACTTTAACATTGTGCATTTATAACCAAGGCAAAACTTCAGTAGAGGTTCCTAATGTATTTACTAAATATCACTTGAGTTTTTATTGTTTGAAAGGCATCACTAGGGTCCCTAACATTACCTCTATTATCAGCCTAGGTCCTTTTTACAAAATTACGTTAAATCTTGCTGATGTAGCCCCGGCATGTCACTGCCACATTAGCAAAAAAATTAGTGAAATTCCAAGTTCAATACAAACTTGAAATTTCACTAATTTTTGTTGATGTGGCAAAATAAAATTGGACTTTCACTAATTTTTTGCTGACATGGCAGAGCCACATCATCGCCACATCAGCAATATTTAACAGAAGTTTGTAAAAGGAACTTAGATTGATGACGAAGGCAACGTTATGGATCCCCACTGATGACTTTCAAACATTAAGAACTCAAATAATATTTGCCCGATGTATTAGGGACTTCCATTGAACTTTTGCCAAAAATCAATAATATGACATATTGAACAACAATTATACGAGTTTCTCTTCCTAATATGCCGAGGTGTTTATTCTAGATGTGCTACTTGTATAGCTAATTTGCATTCAACTCTATTAGTTTTGTCATTTATATGCATCACAATTCATGTTGTATAAGCATATAGTACTATGCATTCAAATTTGTGGTCATAGAATGTTAGTGTCTGCCGATATGCAGAGCTCCAAGCTACTTCCTAACTTTGCTGATTCACTAAGGAACGACATTGTACTACCTGTTTACTTGGTCGAACCATTGAAGTGTTATCAATATCTGTTAAGCAGCTCAATATATTCGTAATTCCTTGAAAAAGTATGTCAATGAACTCCAGACTGACCAGTAACCGTCATCAGCATTTGCCAGCAAAAAGCAATTGATGTAGATGCAAGTATGCAACCTTTCAGTTAAGTACTGTTGTTATAAGACAAATAGACAATGTTGTATTATATGTTTCGACATAGAATATTTGGCCTCTTTCTGATAGTTGTATATATGCGAACTAGCATTTTGGACTATGCATCTCGTGCTTTCTATCGAATTTTAGGCAAAAACGATATTAAAGAAACTCTGGACCGAGATTGTGTAAATATTTGATTGAACTTCTCATGTTGCTTACTGAGGTGGAAGACTGGGTGGTTTCAGTGAAATCTGCTGCTGGGCATAATCTGTGAAGAGGATCCAAATCCTTGTATGCGAGAGCTACAGAGTGTTCTTTCTTTCTTTCTCTCTTGTTTTGGTGGACGTGAGAGTACATGAAATACATATTCCGTATGGCTGAATAGTTTACCTTTCTTTCCAGATTTCAGCATGAAATACATCTTCTGTATAATCCTTTTTTCCGGTTTTCAGTTTATAATGGGATCAAGCATTTGGCCAAATATGCCACTAACGTGAAAAATCAAATGCCAGTTTTATTTGCCGAAAACTTGTTTCTTCTCGTTGTGCTGCTGTTGCTGAAGCTAAGGGTATCTTTCACGCTTGCTGATGCTAAAAGGCCTCGTTCAGGCTTTTTCTCCGAAATACTGAGCAATTGTCTGAAGTTCTTCTGATATGGACGCCCTTAACATTGCGTGCTGCGGCTGAATCAAGCTCATAGTGAATGCAGTTGGGATCTTTGGTTAAGTCATAATTGAATTTGCGATTCAGATTGTGTTTGTGTCTAGCACTATTATGACTCTTATGTTCTTTACAATTATTATGCCTATAAGAATTGTGACTATCATAAGGATAATGAATGTTTACGATATGCGAAGACGGTTGTCTCTAATTCCTTAATAGGAGTGGATGGGATGATACAAATGATATTTTTTCTAATCTACAATGTAGTAACATATGAGAATTAGAGGAGGGGTTGCTTGGTTGTGGATTTTTATTTGGACTAGGACTTTTCTAAGGATTTAATTTTACGGTGTTATTGGTTTAGGACTAGAATTTGGATTATAACTTTATGGTGTTATTGGTTTAGGACTAGAATTTGGATTTTAATTGTATGGTGTTATTGGTTGTTTAGGATTATGATTAGAAATCCAAATTCCAATCCAACTCTATACACTCTAGTGAAAAAATTCCAAGAAAAAGTCCATATTAAAAATGGAGGATTGTGATCTTCTTCCTAGGATTTTCTCTCCCTTTCATTTAATGCATCCACATTTTAAAAACACTACTAATTAATATTTACAAGACATTTCTAGATAATATTAAATATTAATATTTAATATTATATAGTTATTTAATAAAATATTAAACATATTCAGTTTTAACTATTTTTAATTAATATACTAAATACATAAAATGATATTTAATAATTAATATTTTTAAATCATTTTTATATTAATATATTTAACATAATTTATTTAGTTTTAAATATTAATTACATTTATTATTTATCATATCTTAAACATATAAATTTTTTAAATATTGAATATTAATATAATATTTTTATTTAAACATTACTACGCAATATAGTGAATATGTAAATATTAAATGTAAGTAATATTTAAAATTAACTAAGAAAATATTAAATATTAAATAGTTTAAATATTTATTTTAGCTATTTAATATATTTTATATTTAAATATATTTAATTTTAAATACTTTTAGTCAGATTCTTGAAATATATAATAAATTAAAATGAAATATTATTTAATATTTAATATTATTTAAATATTTGTAGCTTAAATAATTAGTATTACATATTTAACAGTCTCATATATTTGATATTAAACGTATTAATGATTTATCATATTTTAAATATATAAAATAATTTATTAAATATTAAATATATACTTAATATTTATCTCAATTTATATTTAATATTATTTAAAAATTTGATAGCAAATAGGTAATATTAAATAATATTAATATGTTAAATAATATAAATATTAAATAATTTAATATTTATATTTAATGTGTGACAAAAGTTTCTATTATATTTAATGTTTATATATTGAATTATGCAAATTAATAGTAAAAATTTAATCTTAAATTGTAATCGTAAAAATTTATTAATTAAATAATAATAATAATTTAATAAATAATAGTTATGCTTGTTAATAATCCATTCAAAAGTTTAAAAATCCTTCCAAAAGTCCAGGACTTTAACCAAAATATCCTAGTCCCAATACTAATCCTAGAATATAGGATTCTGGACAACAATCCTAGTTTTACCAAACAATCCCTTTGAGTTTTCACTTACATACTCCCTAATGTTTCTTGTATTTTAAACTTTATTTCTAAATCTTTATGTCATTATAATTTATGGTCACCCTCAAATTATACTCTCCACAATTATTATTGGAGAATAAAAGTAAAAGATTTCTAAATCTTAATCAAGAAAAAAGAAAAACTAGTTTATGTGCATTTCTCATTCTTTCTTTCATCATTCTCTTTCTTCCTCCCTCCACTCTCACACACTATTACTCTCTCGTAGGTGTCTCTCTCTCTCTCTCTCTCTATATATATATATATATATATATATATATATATATAGAGAGAGAGAGAGAGAGCTTCTATGAACTTAAGTTCATAATGAATAGTGGTGCACCAACTTTTTATCCACTCATCTTGTCTTGAGATTTGTGATGCACAAATCTCAAAGTGGGCTTTATATCTTTCACGGATCCCAAAGCAAGATGAGTGGTTAGAAAAGTTGGTGCACCACTATTCATTATGAACTTAAGTTCATAGGAGTCTTTATATATATATATATATATATATATATATATATATATATATATATATATATATATATATATATATATTGTGTGTATAAAATAATAATAATAATACTCCTTTAAAAGTGGGAGTTATGAAAAAACTTTCATTGGTCGATATTACCCCCGATCTATTTTACTAATTTCAAAGCAAACTAATTAAAGCTAATTTAATTATTAACCCAATGCATATTAATCACCTGATATATCTTCACCTTTTTATTTTGAGTTAGGAAAGTCTAATTTTAAAAATTGAATCTTTAATTTTAAATCTTTAAGAATGAGCCCTGATCCATTTGCAAAAGCCTTTTTCTTAAAATTAAAGATAACTAGACATATCAATACGAGAAAACTTTAAAAGTTAGATAAGTAATTTAAATATTTGTTAATAGTTATATACAACTTACTTCTCTTCATGTATAATCAAGCATTACTTCTTCCATGCTATGCCATTGCTCTTGAATTTCTCTATAGACCCTTTCTCTTTTATTTAAGTTCTTTGAAAATTTATAAAAATATTTTCAGTCCTCACTCTTTTCAGAAACCTTTAAGAAATAATATTACTTTAAAAATTAAAGTAATTATGTTTTTCTTTTCAACTACCTTCTCTATATCATACAATATGCAGAAAGAATATTTTAAAACTAATAAATTATTTAATACTTTTAAGATGTTAAAAATAGATTTGTGATATCTATTCTAATTTATGATATCTTCAAAAATTTAACTCCATCTTTTTTGAATTATAGATAAATACCAGAAGTTTTAAAATTCAAAATTTTAGCAAGAAATGCATTCTCCTCTACCATTACCCCGCAACCCATTTGTGCTCATGTATGCAATTTCTTTTACGGATGGTTATAAACAGTTTTATAATTATTTGGCTTCCTTTTTTCAAGATCGCAAATTTTAGATTGTGCAATTTCAAAAGTGTCATATTAACTATCTAATTTGGAAATTCTTTGAAGATTGGAATAAGCTTTGGTCGGAAGTAAGCTTAGGCTCTTTATTTTAGTTAGTAATTTGAAACTTTATAAAAATATTTTATTTGTTTCTTCAGAAAGCACTGAAGAGATACAGACTTGCATAGAACGAAGCTTAAAAAGAGACTGTAGGCTTACAAAAAAGAAAGGCAGGTTGAGGTTTGAAATGATGGAATGTACATTTCATTTTATTATTCAAGATTAGTTTTTAGTATTTATTCATGAAATTTGATTGGTCTTTTATATGCAAGTTATGATTGTGTTTTCATTAGTAATATTGTTGAGCATATCTTAGTTTAATACAATTTGGCTCCTTGAAAATTTTAATACAATTATCTCTATACAATACAATAAAACAAACCTCTCGATGTGACATATTTGTAAAGACTTAGCTGTTAACCTTCTCCACAATCAAATAGTAAAATCATATTTTATTATTTTTTATTAAAATTATATAGCCCTCGGCATTCATTACCTTTCAAATTCTCTAAGCTTCTGTTCTCTGTTTATATTTGTTAATGTCCTGGGACTCAGCAGTGAGATTAACGGATAATCCCGAGTCAACGATGGGGCTTAGGGTCGATACAGACCAGATAGGGTTCCCCTCATCTCTTCTAGACGATCAACTCCCTGCTGTGATAAGAAAGCTGCAAAAATAGGCACGTTAGAGGATCGGAGTTGGGTTTTTCGGTGATTCCTCTGACGGTCAAGTCAGTAATTAAGCTTGAGTGGAGAAGAAGCCAATGAACTACTTGAGTTCTCAGTTTAGTTGTGCAGAAATTACATACCTGTGGCCCCAGGGGCACTACCGAGGTGAGCCCCCCTTCTTGGCGTAAGCGATGAGCCCATATATATACTCGACTGAGAGGGGTAGAAGTGTAATTATGGCCGAGTCCAGGCAAATAGCTGGATTGTCAGATAGCTATACATGTGTCGACTGCATATGTGTTGAGTCACCATTGACTCGACGTGATGGTGACTGAGAGGGCGTGATGGTGATTGAGAAGGCGTGGCTATGGTGAGTCATGCAGGCTCGCGGCAGAGGTAATGATGAGGATGGCCAGCTGTTGGCGAGGAGTTCGAGGACAAACCGCCTCTCGACTCGGCTCTGCGAGAGGGACGATAAGTACCGCCTTTATTGTCGGCCTCGCAAGTTGTCGACCCGTCTCGAGAATAGGTGAGGGGCGTCAACTTAGATGATGCGGTCGAGTGAGAGCCGGTCTCGACTCGGCCTTCTATTGAAAGGGATGGGCGTTCAAGGAATTCGAATCGCTCTGGCTAGGGGATGAGCTGATCTGGTAATTAGTGCTGATGTGGGGCACGTGTCGACTCCACGAGGAGGATTAACACTTGGTAATTATTGTCGTAACAATATTGTACCTTGGAGTTACATATTTTTCTTGCATGTTGCTACCACATTTGTACAGTACATGTTAATGAAGAAGCCTATGAAAGATGCATAATGGAATTGGGGTCAAGTGGGCAGTTCCGTTTAATTATCTTAGGCTCCTCTCTTTTGGGCATAACAACTTGCCACTATAAGATCTCTCGATATGAACTTATATGATAATCTAATTATCTATTTTAAATCTAATTTTTATCTTAATACGACCTATACTGAGCATGCAAATAGACTTCACATTCATTTGTTGAATCCAGCTAATTGTGAAATGTATTATGACTCTCTCATTATATCATTAGAAGTAACTTTTCTTTCAAAATTAAGGGTTTCTCTCATAAATAATAGGATAGTTGAATTAGAATATATTATTAGAACCAAAAAAAAAAACAGTTTGCTATTATAGAGCAAGCCAATATATGTTGAAGGAGAAGGTATTACAATATTTACATAGGTAAGAAATAGTATTTTATTTGTAAAACTATTGGTAATGATGTTACCATCTCTAAGTCATATGTAACTTTAAAAGTGAAAAATATCTATAAAAATTAAGCACTGTGATATTTTGTCACGTGCAATACACGTGCATTCCACCTAGCGTGTTTGTGGGGGTGTGTGTATGTGTGTGTATATGTATATATATTAAATCTTCAATAATTGTTATTAGTCCCTCAAATCTTGAAAATTGCATATTAGTCCCTTAAATCCTACAAATTCTTGCAAAATATTCTCTTAGTTTTCAGTTAAAACTTGACCAAGGTTGCGTTAACTCCTAACCCAACACCTGCAATCAACAAATTACTCCTCTCTCTAATGTTTCAAATATTTGTGAAGCTCAATTTTGGATTAGAGTTCTTTTCTAACCATTAGAGAAGGATAACTCAAGTGAGTTTGGGCTTTTTCAAGTGAGTATTGAGTTTAAACCTATTAAGAAATGAGTTCAGGAACATAAAGAGCGGTAAGATGGTCATTTACCTCCAAACATTAGAATTGACGAAATATTTCCCTTAAATCTAACATGTGTTACCTAGAAGGACCATTTTGCAAGACCTTGTAAATTTTAATGGACTAATATGCAATTTACAAGATTTGAGGGACTAATATGCAGTTATTGAAGATTTAAGGATTAATACTAAAAAAAGGATAAATTTTCTAAATAGATCCTTTTTGAAAAATAATTACTATTTTTCGACCTAGTTGCAACTTATTTATTAAATTTGATCTAGTTACATCAGGAACGTTGGCTGAAACTGGGTCAAATTTGATAAATAAGTTCTACGAACTACACGAGATTGAGAATTCTGTGTAGTTTAGTAGAAAATTAAACTCTACAGGATTCTCAATCCCGTAGAATTTAGATCTCTATTGAACTCCACGGGGATTGGGATTCCCGTGGAGTTTATAGCATACAAACTACACAATATTCACAATCTCGTATACTATACTTGGTTAAGTGGTTAAGAGTTAAGTTATGGGTTGAAAGGGCATTGGTTCGAATCTTAGCAAAAAATAAAATGATGTTGGCGATGATGAGATTCAAAATCAAGACCATTCGCGTAATTGAAGTCTAACTCTCTTGGAGTTAACCATTTAGCCAACTAACTCCACGGGATTGAGAACATAGTGGCTGAAACTAGATCGAAATTGCTAGACTTTGGTGATTAAGTTTTTGAAAAGGTCAATTTTGAAAATTTGTAAAAAAAAAAAAAGAAAAAGAAAAAAAGAAAAAAGGGGAAAAAAAAGCCGCTCTACATTAGACTATCCCATCCTATGTCACGAGAGAATAAACCGTGCGCCATCCCAACAAGTCATGTCCTCCTAGGGGGCACTCCCGTAATTCCCATCAATTCCAACGGAGCGTGTGCAGCACAAACCCCTGTAATAAATCATCCACCAAAAAAAAAAAAATCGCCATTTTCCCCAGCGCCGCTCTCCTCGATCACAATCGCACTCGCGCGCGCCATAATCACAGAGAACTCAGAGCTCATCATCACTCTTGAGAGAGAGAGAGAATGTGGCGCTCTTTCGTGAACCGAGGGCTTCGCCTCTCGCCGAAGCACAACCTCTCGATCGCCTCAAGGTTTCTATCTACTACGGTAATCAATCTCTCTCCTTCTCTCTTCATTCAGATCAGGGATCTGAGCTTCGGATCACAGCTCAGATCAATGACCTAGGGTTTCGATCCGCCTTAAAAATTCATCCTTTCGATGTAGGTCGGGGATAGATCGGCGTACACGATTGTCGATCACACCTACGACGCCGTCGTCGTCGGAGCCGGCGGCGCGGGGCTCCGGGCGGCGATCGGGCTCTCGGAGCACGGATTCAATACGGCTTGCATCACCAAGCTGTTTCCTACTCGATCTCATACTGTTGCAGCTCAGGTACCGTGATCTGTCACTTTTTATTTTATTTTTTATTTTATATAAACACTGTCGGTCAGTAATTGATTGGTTAATTAGATCGAAAATGTATTTGCTTGTTGATTTATGAGTGTAGTTGATGCCATATGTTATCTGATATTACATAAATCGCTAGGCACTGACCTGGCGTCTAGGTCGATTTATTTTAATTTTAATTTTAATTTTTTTGTTAAACTGGAGGCGGACGAGGTCATACTGAAAAGTCAGAGTCGGTGGAGGTGTTCGGAGTTGGTTGAAGTGGCCGGAGGAGGTTTGAGGATGTGGAGACGGCAGCAGAGGAAATCATGACCATGATCTAAGCGGTGCAATCCGCGTAAGTGGCTCATGCTCTCCTAGGCGCTATTAAGACCTATGTGGGCGACCTAAGCGCAGTTTAGGCCTAGGCAGGCGCCCAGATCGCTTTTTAAAACATTGATGTGAACCCTGACTTCTTGGATTGAAAGAGTAGAATAGATTGGTGTTGTCTTGCTAGGTTTTCTAATAGAAGTTTGCATCGATTTTTAAGCACGTTAATTTTTTTTGCTAAAAATGCTACCTTTTAAGGAACCTCAGAAACTGGAGTTATGTATAATTAGCAGAGGAAGTATATTAAACTTACAAGTGCGCTAATAAATCTCGCAAGACAACACCAATCTATTCTACTCTTTTAATCCAAGAAGTCAGGGTTCACATCAATGTTTTAAAAAGCACGTTAAATTTTTTTTTGGGCTAAAAATGCTACCTTTTAAGGAACCTCGGAAACTGGAGTTATGTATAATTAGCGGAGGAAGTATATTAAACTTACAAGTATGCATTTTTTTTTTTTTTGCTAAATGCACGTTGCAAGGTTACCGATCTGTTTGGAGATAGATTTTCTTATGGTCTTAAAGTGACCTGTTTCTCTAGTTTCTTATAAAATCTTATGAATATTTGCCTTCTGGTGAGTGATAGAATTTGCTTATGAACCAATCACCTTCAAAGGCTTTCTCAGAATCTCTAAGTCATCTCATGTAAGATTCATTTTGAACTAACTATTGCATTTGAAACCATTGCATGATATTGGTGTCTTGAGGCTGCTTTATGCTGATTAGATTTACCTGATTTCAACTCTAAAGTGAGATGCACCCAGTTCCTGATTTTATCTTTTCTGTTCAGCAAGTGGCTCTACTGAAAAGAATAGCATTCATATGTAATCATAGCGATAGTTAATGACTTGTGCAAATAGCAAAGTCTCTATTACAAAAGCTGAGAATTTAACTATAGGACTTTCTGCTTTTTATGATGTTAACCTAGTCTAGTTTGGCATAATGTAAATTCAAAGACGTGTGGAATTTAGTATTATGATAAGACAGACACATTTTATCATCTATAATACAAAACCCTTTCACTCTTGATACAGATACAAATATGTCTATTAGAAAAGAAAAAAAATTAAAAACAAAAATAACAATTGAGTCAGCTAGTCATGCTTTCGAGGTGGGTTGGCATGCGTTAGTTAGCAGTGGACTGAAAGCTTCTATGTCATTGGATAACTACCAGCATGAATAAACTCATAAAGACTAATCTTTGACCAGCTTGTTCTCTGCAAAACCAATATAAGCAAGTCATGATACAGACTTTCTTTTGACTAAAAATACCATTCAGAAAAAAGCTACTTCTCCATTAATTATTAACCATATAAAAGGTACCTTTTGTGTGCTCTAATTACATATAATATTTCATATTACCCAATCGTGAATGATTGAACAGACATAGTTCTCTAAGATTACGAACATGAAGAAAGATTTTTCTTTGACTAGCATATTATTTGAGAAATTTCAGAAGCGTGTAACTGAATAATGCAAACTTGGAACTGACATGTTGTACTAGTTTATTATCGATGCTGTCTAAAATTTTACAGCATTTTGAATCTTTTGAGCGGCTTTCTGACTTCAGTTGCATGGATAATTCATTTATTTATTCTGGTGTTGTTCTCTTGAAGCTGTTAATAATTGTAATGGTACATCCTTTGCAGGGTGGTATAAATGCTGCCTTGGGTAATATGACGGAAGATGATTGGAGGTGGCATATGTATGATACCGTCAAAGGAAGTGATTGGTTAGGTAATCTTTTCAGACCAAAATTTGAACTCAGTTTGTTCAATGTATAAGCACATACCCTTGTACTTATTTTGCTTGCTGGTTGGAGACTGAAACATTCTCAGCAAGAACTCTTCCTTGTTTTACATAAGTCAAAACTAAAAGTGTATTATTCCTCTGTCATTTCTGATATCTGTGAATAACAAGCTTTTAGTATACCTCATGTTTGCAAGTGTTTTCTGGAACATACACAAGTCAAATCGAAATGTAAAAACTGCTAGAAGTCTGTCTTAGTTTGAAGCTAACAATGTCAAATGATGAGAGTGTTATCTTTTAATTGATTCAATATTCTTTGGCTGTTCAATTTGTGCGGTCTCATTGTTTGTGACCTGCATGTTAATGTGTCATCAGGTGATCAAGATGCTATCCAATATATGTGCAGAGAGGCACCCAAAGCAGTTATCGAACTGGAAAATTACGGATTACCATTCTCTAGAACAGATGATGGAAAAATATATCAACGTGCTTTTGGAGGGCAAAGTTTGAACTTTGGAAAAGGTT
The DNA here is from genome assembly GCA_012295165.1 of Asparagus setaceus. Lineage (NCBI taxonomy): Eukaryota > Viridiplantae > Streptophyta > Magnoliopsida > Asparagales > Asparagaceae > Asparagus > Asparagus setaceus. The sequence goes on from CM022702.1 coordinate 23,811,048, forward strand.
GAGGTTCATATTTTTTGATATAGCATTCCCTGTTAGGTGGTTATGTATACTTATTTATTATTTTCTGTTCTTATGTGAACTTGTTCTGCATCTTTAGGAGGTCAGGCCTATCGTTGTGCATGTGCCGCTGATAGAACCGGTCATGCATTGCTGCATACGCTTTACGGGCAAGCAATGAAGCACAATACTCAGTTTTTTGTGGAATACTTTGCATTGGATCTGATAATGGATAATACTGGTAAGCTATTAAATAAGCTTCATCTATTTGTTTATATAAAGGCTTGCCCTTTGTGATCAGAGAAAAGACCTGCATGGCTTTGCATGTACCAAGTTGTTTTAGAAAATTAGTACACGTCTAAATGACCTGTGCCTTTTCATTTGCTTACAAATAATATGTATATGCATTTCTATTTTACATGAATTTGATCTGTCTCTTTGCTGGATCCTGAATTAGCATTTGTAACTGCTCTTTGTTAATTTTACATCATATATAAAACTTGTTTATATTTGGCAAAGAAGTTAAGATGCTGCATGATGAGATTTGTTGTTTCCTTGATACATATTAACCCTTAACAATGGTAGTCTGTTGCTTGCAATGTACTATCCTTCTTCTATGCTGTTTAGCACATGATGTATATGCATAGCAGTCTAGTAGTCAATACTTTGCATTTTAAAATTTTCCCTTTCTTCTCTGGTTGGTTTCCCATGGTATTCGTCTTGTAATTATTTATGTGTTTTCTTTTATATTTTTCAATTATGCGTAGGCACTTGTCAGGGAGTGATTGCTCTCAACATGGAGGATGGGACACTTCATCGCTTCCGTGCTGCATCAACAATTTTGGCCACTGGGGTAGCTATGTTTTCTATTTTCCCATTATAGCTTTATTGGGATTCAACATCCATTATAGCTTTATTGGGATTCAACATCCAGTATAACATCTTTCAAGTTAATACTTTTATAACCTTGTTAGGGTTATGGAAGAGCTTATTTCTCTGCAACTTCAGCTCATACGTGCACAGGAGATGGCAATGCTATGGTTGCACGTGCTGGATTACCACTTCAGGTCTTTTTGGCTATGTAGAAATTTTTTTTTTTGGAGGAAACACCACTAAGCATTATACTCAAGTTTGGCTTGTAATTTTTCTCTGTAGGATCTTGAATTTGTACAGTTCCACCCGACTGGGATATATGGCGCTGGTTGTCTCATAACTGAAGGTCCTTACTACTAGCCAGCATTTTGTAGTTCTGTGTCATGCGATTTAGCAAAATGTGGATGCTGATATGTTATTTTTCTCCCCGCAGTCTAGTTATAGACCAATGTCTACCTTCTTAACATTTTATATTATTCATAATTGCCATAATTTTGTTGGTTTACTCTTGTTATTCCTCTTTATAATTTTATTAGGATCTCGGGGTGAAGGTGGTATCCTTCGGAACAGTGAAGGAGAGCGTTTTATGGAAAGATATGCTCCTACTGCAAAAGATCTTGCATCTCGGGATGTTGTTTCAAGGTCTATGACAATGGAAATCAGAGAAGGTCGTGGTGTAGGTATGGAATCAAAATAATGAAAGCTCATCTTTGACACAATTTATTTGCTCTCTGTTGGTCTAATGTTTCTCATGATTAATTGGACTACCATACCTCTTGTTTAATTTAGACTTTATTCTTCTATCAGTCTTGATTGTCTAGTATGATATTTCTAGTTTTTATGACTTAGTTGATGAAACCCAGGAGCATCCTACTTCCTTGGCTACCATATACATTTTTACCTTGAGTTTTTGTTTTCTTTTTTAGGCAATTTTTTAGTGCACGATCATTCACATAGGAACTTGATAATTGTTCCCATCTTGTTCAGGACCACTGAAGGATCATATTACCTGTATTTACTTAGGCTCTGATAGTTGTTCTGATCTTCTTCAGGACCACTGAAGGATCATATTTATCTGCACTTGAATCATTTACCTCCCGAGGTTCTTAAGGAAAGACTTCCTGGTATATCAGAAACTGCTGCTATTTTTGCTGGTGTTGATGTCACCAAGGAGCCAATTCCTGTCTTACCTACAGTTCACTACAACATGGGAGGGGTCCCCACAAATTACCATGGGGAGGTATGTTGAACAATCTCATAACCTCAGTAATTATTATTATTTTTGGCATAATAAATTTGCTGCTTGCTATATTCTTTTAGCCTGTTTGGTCTTCAGGTTGTAACTATGAAAGGAAATGACCCAGATGCAGTAGTTCCAGGATTAATGGCTGCTGGGGAGGCAGCATGTGCCTCTGTTCATGGTGCTAATCGGCTCGGTGCAAATTCCCTTCTTGATATAGTTGTTTTTGGCAGAGCTTGTGCAAACAGGGTTGCTGAGATTCACAAGCCAGGCAAGTTATTTTGGTGTCATCTCTCATGTTACATATCTTATGTGGAAAAAATAGTCCTTTATGTAACAGATATATTATATACAATCTTGTAGGAGAGAAGCAAAAACCTCTTGATAAAGATGCTGGGGAGGGGACTGTTGCTTGGTTGGATAAGTTAAGAAACTCAAATGGGTCATTGCCAACTTCAAAGATTCGTCTCAATATGCAAAGGGTGATGCAGAATAATGCTGCTGTTTTCCGAACTCAAGATACTTTAGAAGAAGGTACTATCTACACCCACTAAGGAAAGTTTTTCTAGCTGTTTATTTTCTACACATCCTTGTAAGTACCATCTAGAGCTTAAAATTGGCTCAAGGCAATATCTGTTTGAATGTTATTGTCTGGATAAGCTGATCACCGTTTCTGGAATTTATATAGGCTGTCAGTTGATTGACAAGGCATGGGAGAGTTTTCGTGAGGTCCAAATCCGTGATCGGTCTTTGATATGGTAGTTCTTTTCTCTTCACACATTATTTGTTGAAATTCCAGTTTTTAGATTCTATTAATTGAAACATGTTTCTCATTACAATTGTAGGAATTCTGACTTAATAGAGACTATTGAACTGGAAAATCTTTTAATAAATGCATGTATAACCATGCATTCTGCTGAAGCAAGAAAAGAGAGTAGAGGAGCTCATGCCCGTGAAGACTTTACAGTTAGATCCTTTCCCCAGCTTTCTTATTTTGTTTCCCCACCGTTTGAGTTGTTTCCTTTAACATTATGTATCATTTATCTGCAGAAAAGAGATGATGAGAACTGGATGAAGCACACACTAGGGTTAGTATTCGTATTCTCTTTTATATTCAGTTTTGTCTGCAGTCGTGATAATAAGATCTACTTCGTTCTACATTTCACGTGCTTCAGTCTCCACTGGGAATTCTTTTGTAGTGTGTGCATGTGTATAGTGGGCATACTGGATATGAGCAGTCACCTTATTTAGGAAAATAAGCAACCAAAAGATAGAAGTGGAATTGTCCACACCTTCCCATGTGACTTGCAGAATTTAACTATATATCTCTTGGTAGCTTATTTAGCAAAATGAGCTGCCACCTCATACACATTTCTTCCCTATGTAATAGATGGTGCTATTGCTTTAAGTCTCTAGCTGAGTTACAGAAAGTTTTCCTACCACACATGAATGAGTAATTGCTCCAGTCAAACTTCTGTGCCGATGTCTTTTCTCAGCAAAGAATGAAAAGGAAGAACATGGGTAACTTGTATTTCACTTATGAAAGATGAGAACATTTGTTCTAGAAATACTTTCATAAGGTGAAATATAGTTTTTGAGTTACTATTCTATCTTCCAATTCGAACTTATTATATATAGTCAGTCATAACCCACATATGATGTTTTGAAGCCGGTACGATAAGTGAATGAGTAGACTTACATGGACATATAGTAATGGAGGTTCTCAGTTGAGGCTCTGATATGGGCAGTGCAATATGTCATCATATTATTCCCTACATGAACTCCGATACATAAGTTTTTTCTCTGTTCCTTTCTAATTAGCTGTTTAATGTATATTTCTTCTCTTTATAGGTACTGGGAGAAGGAGAAAGTTAGGCTAGCATATAGACCTGTCCATATGAATACTCTGGACAGTGAAATTGAAACATTCCCTCCAAAAGCACGCGTTTATTGAAACCTGAAGGTCATGGGTTCTGTTGGATTTTTGAAGTTACCTGATTACTAAAGGTTTTGAAGTTCAAACGAACGGAATAACAACGCCCGCTTCCTCGAGAATAGGAGAACCGCAACTTATGTTTGCCGGAGAAGTTAATACCATTGTTTTGTATTCGGACTCCAGGGAACACTGATGTTCTGATTATATACATTGTCATAACAAATAAGAAAGTTTTCATTGGTTCTCCTATTTGTAATCTATCTAAATGTAAATTCTGTTTCTCTGATATTGCTCGATACATCTTTATGTCAAATGTGGTGGGTTTTTTTTTATAATTTTTGAAGTGTTATCTGTGTGTAGTACCAGGGATGTTTATTCTTTTGGGGAATTTTATTTCCCCTTCTGTTTCGTTATAACACAAATGCATTTTGATCGAATTATTTTGATACAAAAATATTGACAATATCGGTCATTTGGGCTTCTCTTAGGGGCTGTTTGAATCAAATATCAAAATTTTAGGATTTGTACTCTCAGAGAGAATTTCAAATCCATAGGGTTTTATACATGCTTTGGGATTTCTAATATCTTGTTTGGCTCAACATTATTATAGAAAAAGCAAATCCTAAAATTTGTAATATCGTGTTTGGTTCAAACCCAAATTATAGGATAACAAATTCTAAAAAGAAGAAGTAAATATACTTACCTGGGTGAGTTTACCTCCCACAAGAAAATAAAATACAAGGGTATAGAGTGAGAGGTAAGCATACTCATTTATGAGATTTGCCAAATCCTCTCCAATTGAGAGGATTTGGTAAATTCTAAAAATTGGGTGCTTTTTGCATTTTTGTGATTCAATATTCTAAAAAATTTATTGAAACACAACACCGAATATGGAATCCCAAAACCCAAAAAAACACACTTTTTGATCCCAAAATTTGTAATCCACACCAAATGCCAAAATTTTGCTTGAACCAAACAGCCCCTTATGGATGTCTTTCTATCATTTTATACTACTTCTACACAATGTTGCTGATGTGGCAATGATATGATTTTGCTAATTGTACCACATTAATTGTCTATTATTTTTGGAAAATGAAAACTGCAACCATAAAAACAGTGTTTCTGGTTTCAAATCAATTAGGCTATGCCAATTTGGTGGTTATTAAAATTGTGAAATGAATAATGATAATTACACTACTCTCTTCTGCACTACTTATATACTACAAGAATGAAATGTAGGCTCCATGATGAGTCATTAATTTTAAAAAAAGTTGAAGAGAACAGACTTCACACTTTTTTCTCTTATAATGTAGAAGTAATGTAGGAGTAGTAATGTAGTTATCACTACTTTTGTGAAATAGTCCTGAGCAAAGGGAGTTGAAACTTATTTGAGGAGAGGAAAATGTTGTAATTAGTAGACCTTCTTTTGTTGCACATGGGTCTCAAGGAGGCAAAGAGGAATCAAAGAGAGAAGGAGAAGATGAAAAGGCTTTTTTTTTAAAAAGAAAGTTCATACTTTTGGCAGTTTTTTCTACATAAGAAACAATTAATGAATATATTTGGCATCTCATCGGTGCCATATTAGTGCAACCTCGGCTTTTGGTTTGGTGGCGTTGGAGCTACAAGCGGTTCCAACTACATCCAACCTCTTAACACAGGAGTTTGGTTTGGTGGTGTTACAACTTCCAAGTGTTATTGTAACAACAAAAATTCTTGAAAAATAAAGGTGTTGCAACAACACCCAAATTGAGGTGTGTTGAACTAACATGTGTTGAATACTACTTGTTTTTCTTTTCTTCTTTTTTTCCTTTAGTTTTGGAATAATAAATAATTGGTGTTTCATTCAAAAACTTTCCTCTCTCTAGATATGTTGCCATCTAAGGTAAAGATTCTTAAACCTTAAACTAAAATTTTCCCTTTATTTTCTTGGACGAATTTCATTATTTTTCTTAAAAACTAAAATTTCTTATAAAAATTCACAAATTATTTTTTAAAAATACATTTTTAATATAAATTGCATAAAATTCACTTTTTGGTAAAAGTTTAATTGTTCTGTAATTTTAGACAGTTTCTAAATTTTATTTGATGAAATTAAAATATTGTGAAAGAGTTTAAAATAAATAAGACCAAATTTACTATTTTCTGTAAAGAAAATTCTAAAAATAGATAAAGTGGAACTTAATAAATATTCTGCACAAATTATTTTTAAAACATATTGGACAAATTCATTATTTATAAAAACATATTTTCCCAAATTTTGAAAATGAAACAAAATTCAACTATTGTTTATTAAAAATATTTTTGAAATATAATTTAAGAAAATTTCAAGTTGTTTGGGAAAATATTATATTTTCTAATTTATATCGGGAAGAATCCATTATTTTTGTAGTTGTGCATTTACAACACGTAACGAAACATCGATTTTATAACACACATAACTGAACCAACATTTCAACTAAACAAGAGATTGCAACTCCAACATATGTAGTTGGAACAATATATGACTACAAGCTCACTTGTAGTTCTAACTACACCAAACCAAACACACCCATAGTGTAAGAGTAGTGTAGAAATTATAATTTAGTTATCATTTTCCATCATTTTACGCAGGCATTCACTATATTGTTATTGGCACCCATGCTCTTGGTATGCATCTTCAAAACTTCTGATGTCATTCATAAGCTCTTTGAATATATCATGCGAGAATATCAGTTCGGCTGGTGCGAAAGGTATTTCGAAAAGGCCTCTTTCTCTTGCCTGCTCTTCTCAGTTCATAATAGTGTAAATGTAAACAACAATCTCATCTCCTTCGTATTTGCAGACATGTATATAATTTTTATAGATATATGAAGCATTGGAGACGTCATAAACAAGCTATTGTTGTCACCTTTTTTCTCTGTGATGGTTGTAGCTAAAGATCGTCCTCACAGCATAAATACCTGACTAAATGGCACTTATATACCCTATTGTTTCACTCTTGTAGCGCTTATATACCCTAAGTTACAAAACATAGCAAAAAATATCCTGAGTTGGTAAAATTTTGCAAGTTGGTACCTTTTGTTAACCAGCCGTGAGAATATTCTCTGGAATATTCCCACGTGCTGGACATATGACCAACTTGAATGCTTCTTTTCCTCATTTATTGCAGTATTTACTATATTACTTACCCCTCTCTCCAAATTAAATTATTTTCATCATCATCTTCTTCTTGTCATAGCCTCCAACTTTTTCTTCCTCTTTATCTTTTACAGGTGAAAGAAAATGAAGCTCTCCTCGTCTAGAGCTTCAAGTGGGTCGTCAATCTATGTTGTTGGTGAAGATAAGAAGAGTAGGATACACTATTTTCAATCTATTTCATTGGTGGAACGGCTCGAACAGTTGAAAATTATGGGCGTCGATTCTTTGGTTACCCAAATTATAGAGATGCATCCAAGTGTAAATTTTTTGAATGGAAGGATAAACCGTTCCCTCGCTAAGCTCAAGCTATGATCAACAAACTTTTATGTGAAAAAGATGTCGATAAAGAAGAACTAAAGAGTGAAGTTGAGGAAAAATTAAGAAATTTAGAGGAGAAATTGAGAGAGAAAAGGTTAAAATTAAAGATCAGAGAAAACAAGTTAGTGGAGAATGAAGATATTCTAAGGGGTAGAGAAAGGATTTGAGGAAATATGAGGTATATTTGAGAGAGAAAGGGGAAAAATGAAGAAATTTTTTATCTTTATTGTTTTAGTTATGATATTTTATGTTGTGATTGTGAACAAACTTAGTTGAAGTTGGATGATGTTGTAATATGGCTTTATCTAATTATGTAGTTTATGTGTAATTGAACTATTTATGAAGAAATGAATTATGTTCATGTTTGTCATAATTTTGCAATATTTTTATTATAAAAATTTTGCTTGATTTTGCAATAATTATGCTCGAATTTTACCATAAGTTTGCTTGAATTAGGCTTGAGTTATGCTTGAATTATTATCATAAATTTGCATGATTTTGTAATAATTTTGCCATAATATTTCTTGAATTTTGCCATAATTTTGCTATAGTATTGCCATATGATACTTTGTATGAAATAAAACAAAAATTAATATTTATATGCACGCAACACATGTATTCCCTGTCGATATTGCTCAAACAAAAATATTTATAACCAGAACATGTATTCACTGTCGATATTGCTCAAACAAAATATTAATACTCATAACCATAGCACAACAATGGTTTCATATGTACACAACACATATATCCCTATAACAACAATATAACCATCCAAATTCACCAAATATAATACAACCAAACCATAGTGCATCCATACACAATGTTTTAACACCTGAGCATCCATAGACAAATATTTGAGTTTACAAAACAAATTTAAGTTGAAGCAATAACACTTTATGTGACTGAAACATGCAAAAGTGATGTGAAACCATACAAAATACAAAATGTGTCGTTGCCATAGCTACAAGCATTTGGTTATAGGACTCCACCATTCTTTCCTTCACCATTCTTATCTTTCTTCTGAGCTGCTATAGCTTCAAGTTGATCATCAAGACCTTGCATTATGAGTTTTGTCAAATTTGAAAAAATATTTGGTGTGGGAGCTTCAACTGGAGTGGGGGCTTTTCTAATAGGCAACTTTTGCCTTTGGATTGATTGAGAGATTGCTGGCAAAAAAAAAATCTCCCTTGCGCTAAACTTGGTTGGCTTGCTTATGTAGTGGCATTATTGGGAGATGTAGGCTGTGAGAAATGACTTGAGTGAAAAGGTCTACTACCTTACATTCTTTGTGTCTTCTTCCCCAATAAACCACCCTTGCCCTTATATCCCCTCAAGAGTAGCAATCGGACCCATAATGATTTTCCTGGCTTGAGAAATAGATGAGGTAGCCTACAATTCAATATAGAATGTTATTGCATACACATAGGGTTGTGAATTGCATTTATGAAGAAAATTGAAAAGGATTACATGTTTTGAAGTATTCATAATGGTAGATGGAATGAACCTTGCATTGATCTTTCTCACTACAAACTTTTTTCTCCTCACAAGTGATTCTTGTGTATGCAATGCTTGTTCAAGTGGGATTTGTTTACCTTCAAGAACTGAAAAAAGAGAACAATTAATACAATACTTGAGTGCTAATTATCCTATTAACTCATAAGTAGCCAAATTTAATTAAATCACCTTGGGAATAATTAATTTGATCAACCTTGTTAGCATCTTGTGCACCACCTTCAGCCCTCAAAATTTGGTCCTATATAGTAGATATATGGTTAATTGCATTAGTGTTAATTGACAGCAAAAAGTGTAAATCAACTGCACATGAAGTGTTAATATACTCACATTTTGAGCATTTTGTATAACTGACCCTACACATTGTTGACAACTTTCAATTGAAGTGGTCCCTTGCTTGGCCACATGTCCTAGTGAACTCGTCCCCTGATTATCTAAACAGCCATCGAAAAAACTTTTCATTAAATCTGGACCCCCCCTCAAATGTTGCTGTCTGATATCCATCGAACCACTCAACATCTCCATGTGAAATAGCTTCACCTTGTCCTGGAGATTCTCCTTGATCTGCATTTTGATGTGGAGTGGATGATGTGGTACTCTCTCTTTGGACAATAGCCACATGTGAAGAATCTTGAGCAATAAGTTGAGTTTGTGATGTGGTACCCCTTTGACTTCTACTAAAATGAACTCCAGCCCTTCCCCTCCCTCTTCTTGCTTGTGTAGTACCCCTTTCATCTTGAGCCTCTTGTGGAATTGATGACTGTTCAATGGAGCTCTTATTTGATGGTCTCCCTCTCTTTCTTTTAGGTATTGAAACATCAACCCTTTCATTAGGATAGCTCCTCATATTATGTCCTGATTTTTTGCATTTTGAACATTGCCCTAATCTTCTTACTGCATCAGGATTTATTAACTCATCAGGTGCCTTCCTCCTTGCTTTCCTTGGTCTTCCTGCCCTCTTCTTTAATTTTGGATGCAAGACTTTCTCAAAGTCAGTCTTTGGTCAATGCCCGAATTTGGGATTGGATATTTCTCACCTCCATAAGCCTCTCTATACCTATTCATCTTGTAGCAATCATCCAAAACATCAAGTGGATCAACTCTTGCTTGCTTTAAACATTGTAATGCATGAATACAAGATATGCCACTAATATCCCAAATTTTACAATCACAAGTTCTAACTCGTAAGTTAACTGTAACATAACCAAGCCCCTCTTCTACTTCAATATTATCTTCTCCAAAATACTTAGCAATGCATTTAGCTCTTGATGTGCTTCCTAAAACTTGTAACTTCCTTACGATATTAGGACAAACATCACCATCCCATGTTGAAACTATATCTTTCTTGGTTGCAATTCTTTTTTGTAAAAGTCTTCTTATCATTTCTAACATAGTAATGATTAGTTTATCTCTTGCTTCTAATATAAATTTATTGAAAGCTTCACTAATGTTGTTACATAAGAGATACATTTGACATCACCTGTGAAGTGAGATCTAGTCCATGTTGATTTGTCAATCTTGTTCAACCAATCATATGCCCGCTGGTTTAACTTCTTCAATTTATCCTAGCTTCTTCATGACCATGCAATGTGTGTGATTTAGCTGCAGCCCATAGTAACTTCTTCAACTCTTGCTCCTTGAACTTCTCTCGAAAGTTGGCACACATATGCCTCACACAGAATATGTTTTTTTACCTCTGGAACTAGCTTCTTAAATGTCTCCAATAGACCCTACAAAATAATGTGAAAGAACTACATAAATACAATAACATGTATTAAAAAAACATATACAAGTATAGAAATAAAAATGACATAAAAAAATTACCTTCTGCCTGTCACTTATGAAAATCCAATCATGATGCCTCTGCTCTCCAATGGCCTCTAACAGAGCCTCAAGAAACCAAGTCCACGTCTCCTCACATTCATTTTATACAACTTCAACAGCTATGAGAAATATTTGATTGTTTCCATCCCTTGTCACAACACTTAGCAATACTCCTCCAGCTGGACCTTTTAGAAAGCACCCATCCAACCCTATTACAGGCCTACATCCTCTTTTGAATCCACTAATTTGGGCTTCATAAGCAATAAAGAATCCAAAAATATATTTGGATCCTCATCCCTCCTCCTTGTTGTCTTCACCCTAATCACACTATGAGGATTTCTATCTAAGAGGATATTAGCGCAATCGCTAAGTAGCCAATATTGCTTTTTATAAGAACCTTCAATGATTTCAATTGCCTTCTTTCTTGCTCTGTAAGCCTTGTAAGGTTTCACTTTAATTTTTAGGTCATGTAGGATCTTTGCTTGAAATGACTCAGTCTTCCAAGTTGGATTGTCTTTAATCTCTAGAAGGTACTATTTAGCAAGCCAATTAGAAGTAGCTTGCTTATTCACAAGAGCTCTTGCACAAGAGTGTTTATCTGTTAAAGACTTGATTTGCCACTTAGTGTGATCTGAATTCCGTGAACCCCAACATCTCCAAGGGCAACCTTCTTTCTTGTGGAAAACAGAGATCCTAGTCCCTTCATTTTTTTTGTACACAACATCAAATCCTTCTGCAATTGCATGATATTTCAATAGGTTTCTAAACTCCCTTGGATTTGAGAAGCACATGCCAATTTCAAGCTTGGGTTCTGTTAGGTCTTTATGTTCTTTAAATTCAGGCCATTGAGTTCTTGAATTGCTATTATCCTCCTCATATGAATAGCGTAAACTGTGCAAATCATCACTACATTCCATATCAGAGTCAGGAACTCTTGTAGTGATTGAATCTTTTCCCCCTACAAATTTAATATCTTCAAAACCCTCACTGTCATCAGTGGTATAATCTGAAAAATTGTCATTGTCTTCAATATCTTCAGCAATCTTCTATTTTCCCTTGTTTAAGTTCCCCTCTCTAAAAACATTCTCAACATTGTTCACATTATGGATATTCTCACTACAGTTTTCTTTTGTTTGGTCTTGACACCCATCTACTTCATCATCTAACTCAATACTCCCAAGTATTTCGTGCCTATGCTCTACATATATATCCATATGATTCACTTTATTTTGCACTAACAACTCATTGGGAGGAGGAGTTATACCTATAAATACAAGTCGTAGTCCTCTATCAACCATGCAGAATGCTCCCTTAACATGCAGTCTAAATTCTCTCTCATAGCCCAATTCTTTTACAAGCCTTTCAACATGCTCCCATGTAAGTTGCTCTTTCTCTACGTTTAGTGTCTTTGTTCTCTCTCCACAATATTTTACTCTTGGCCTCCTTGTAAAACTCCCACCATGATGGATTATTAATCTTGCATATTCACCCATCCCTACAACATCCTTACAATAGGATAATTAACAAATTAAGAACCATGTATGTAATAACAACCCAACTGAAAAAATAATTTTTAACACCATAATTAAATCTTCAAACCATACAGAATCAGTAAAAAAGATGAAATTTAAATATCATATCCAAAGCTTCAAGTTCTACTTTGAACTCGAAATTTAACTAGTCAATTCCCCATGCTTAATCGCAAAAGTACAAAATTTTAACCAATCAATTCCCCATGCTTAATCATAAAAGCTTCATAAATAGATTTTTCAACATATGAATACGCTTAGCTATGTGTATAGATGATTGGAGATGAAATATTACCAAACGAGCACAATTTGATTGCAATGTAAAATTCAATAAGCCCAAATTACTCCAAAATTTGAAGATTAGATGTCTTTAATGCAGGAATTATGAAGTTTAGTCTAATTAAACCTAGAAACTTTTATTTTAGGTTAATCGTAAAAAAAAAACACACAATCTAATGCCGAATTATGGTTAAGGGACTGACCTCGATGATGAGCCAGAGATCGAGAGGAGCTTGTTATTGTACGTGGATCCTCATGACGAGTCGCTCCGGTGTCGGTTCTTCTCTTTTGTCAATGAATTTGAGAAAGCACGGGCTCCTGATCGCCGCGATCTCAAGTTCACATTAAGAGAATTTGGGGGAGATTTTGGAGAGGATAGGGTAACAGTAGAAAATAAGAGTTTTCACCATGTGGGAGGGTAATTCCTAAGGAGGGGCATTATTGTCCTTTCATGTATTTTTTTAACACCGTTAGCTAAATTTAAACGGTTACCAACTCAGGGTATTTTTTTGCTATGTTTTGTAACTTAGGTTATATAAGTGCTACAAGAGTGAAACAATAGGGTATATAAGTGCCACTTAGTCTAAATACTTTGGTGGCTGCAGAGCAGTGAAGCTATGAGGGTTGTGCTTGCAGCTCAATATTCTTTACACATGTTTCTTAGTTACCATTTACCAACATTTTGATTCATAAAGCATTAAGGCCTTATAAGTATCCCTTATAATTTTTGTTAAATTTTATCTGACATATAGAACTCCAAGAGCGTTCCTCCACTTTAACCATCCTAATTTGATTCAATGAATCATATTATTCTCAATCTCACTATCTTGGCGAATAATCAATCCTAAGTACCCAAAATAGTTACCTCAAATATTTCTTATCGTCAATAATATGTATCGTATTATGTACACTTATTCCTTTTCATGGGTTACTAAAACTACATACATTGTGTTTATGTTCTGCTAATTCTGCTTAGATTGGAAAGCTACACTCCACCTTTCTTCTTTTAGAACTAGCTTTCACCTAATCTTATTGACTGATACAATGTCTTCATTGAGATAATTCCATAACGAATGCTAATATCTGAGGAAACAATAATCTTAGCATATAATATAATGATGTTACATGTCCGCAATAACCTGAATCAGAACTTTGCAAAAGAGAATAAAAAAACTGAACCATATCAATTTTACAACTTCCAATCAACCACTAATAACTACGTACACTTAAATATCAGCAATAAAAGCCTGCCTCAGCCCCTCTTTGCATAAAGGGAAAAATGATCCCAACAAACAATAAAAACTGAAGAAACTAAAACTAAAACTAAAACTAATAGCTTTGTGCAATGTTTTGATAGTTCTGAAACATAGTCTCGCTGCCATTATGCAGCTGTCGAGAACATTCAAAATGTCTATATAATATCTAAAATACCAGATGAACAGAAGGATTTAACTCATGATATTGGTTTACAAGTAGAAATATTCAAAATGATTGCATCATTTTACCCAAATACAGTGGATGATGTAATTATAATCACCAAACCAAGTTATGTTCAAATGCTCAAAGCAATATTCAAAACACTGATACCACAAAAACAACCAGTTAATAATTTTCTCAATGGTCTTTGTAAGTTCATTTGCCTCCAAACCAACAAAAGGCTCTCGATTACGAGTTCTCCAAAATAGCCAGTAGATATCGGTCACAAAGGTAAGGCACGCCCTGTATCAAGCAATAAAAAAGATATGTCAGGGACTCAGGATGAATTCAAAACCGGAAAACATTATCAATTGACTCCACTGGCATTCAGCTCACTATTAGAACAGGGGTAGTCTAGATATCTACCCGTCAAATGTTAAATAAAATTACCCCTCAAAGTCTTGCTATTTTGGCAACAATCCAAAATTATTGTCGAACAAAAAAAGTTCATATTCCACATTTTCTTAACAGTGACAGTTTAAAATATATATGTGCAAATAAATAAACTTCATCATGTTGCTCCTACAAAGAAGACTACCCCTACATGCATAAACTTGATCATGTTGCTCCTACAAAGAAGACTACCCCTACATGCATGCACGTCGCTTGTGCATAAAACTGAATTTTTTTAAAGAAAAAAGATATTACCACAAAAAAGGGAGAGATGTAAAATTTAATTTTGTAATTGGACTCATGTTGAGGGTGGAAAGTGCACAACACATCTTCCAATATCACTTAAGCTATTAACACGTGACAAACAAAAATTAAAGATATGAATTAAAAATATAATATGAGTGATTGACTACGTAGTTAGCTATATATGTTAAACAAAAGAAATAAGTTTTTAATGAAACAAAAATAAGTTATTAAAACCATAATATATTAGTCCTTATCTTAATTCTCAATTTCCACATAGTCTGAACACTAAAAGTAATCTTTATTGTAGAAGATTAATAATCCTCAAATACCCAAAGGTTCTAAATACTCTAAGCTAAAGATTTCATACTCCAGCGATCATCCAAGGATCCCTCATACGTTAAAAAGTATATATACAATAAAATCTAAATCATAACTAACACCCATCATTATCTCCATCTTAACCACTTACCTTGACTACATTAGTCCAGTGGTGGAGCCAGAAATTCATGATAGTGGTTTCACAATATTAAATGAATATGAAAATGATCAATTATGTTATAACCATAATATGCATTTACATACATTTAAATACATAGCCTATTTTTTAATATTTTATCAAACAAATAAAGTTACTTTGAATCACAAGTTAATATCATCAAATAAATGTCCACAAATAAGTCATGGCTCATGAGCATGTGCAGAGCCAGAAATTTATAATAGTGGTGTTCCACAAACACGTGCCCATGCGCGCGCACACACTAATTTTTCTATATAAGAAACACAAAAAATAAAATTAACTCAACATAATTATAATTTACCATTCGTGTAATAGTCTCATTCAAAATACTACTAAATACATCCATTTTAATGAAAGTTACTAATTAAGTTGTAGTTCATACACTTCGTCATCTATTATCTTTTTAAAAAACTGATGCTAGCTCTTTGACATATGGTATCTCGGTCGAGCCTTTTAAATTGACCAACTTTATACAAGATCACTTTATTTAGGCTTGGGCTATCAAAAGTTGATGGGCTACTCATTGATTTAAATGGTGTTACTTTTGTAATTAAAGTCATGAAGTAACCTATGTAATTAAGTCATGAGTAGCCCAATAACCTCCAAGCCCAAATAACAAGAAAATAATAAATTAATAAGCTATATAAAAAAACCATCGAATTCAATAATTAAATAATAGAATGAAGTTTTAAAAAAAAGATGATTTTTACCTTTATAATGAAACTGGGTGATGATCCAAACTAAATTGCAAAGCAGAAAGAGAGGATGTTAGACATCACCCCATGGTCCCCATCTTCTTTCTATTTCTTTTGTAAAATTGTTGTCTTTTTCTATATTTCAAAGACCTAATTTTTCCCTTTCTTTGTAGAATAATGAGAGAAGAGAGAAAGAGGGGGGACCGGTGGGTGAGAGAGAGAGAGAGAGAGAGAGAGAGAGAGAGAGAGAGGACCGCTCTATGTCATACTACACAATCCAAGGGTGAGACTCACACCCACTTGTTATTTCTCCTTCTCTCTATTACGAAAATGCTTTAGCATCCTTCGAGAATGCTTCGCCTCCCTCTCTCCCAATTTTATAGAAAAGCTCCAGTAGTTATTATAGATTCTACCTCACCTAGTGGGACCTATTTCTACTCCCCTCTATCTCTACAATTTAATTATGTTCTAAAGACTTTTCTCCTAAGTTAACTCACATAATTTCTTTTCATGTTTAGTTTTTTTCTTTTTCTTTTTCTTTTATTTTGTTTCAGCATGAGGAGTATAAACTAAGGCAAAGATTGGAAGAAAATGGCTCGCTGAAATTGCAACTATCCTAATGGTTGTCACACTTAGGAAAGGATCAAATGTCACTATATCTCAAAGGAAATTTGAGGCCAGTGCAAGCGGTGTTTCTATTCTATTTCTCACGATCTTCGAGATGGCACAATTCCTGCCGACACTACTTGCTGTAGCAGCTAGCTTAATAAAAATGTGTGATGGTCACTCAAAGACACTGAAACCAAAGTCAAGGGAAAACAGACCTAATGTCATTCTCCCTAAGTAAAGGATAATGAGTGACAGTTTTTGACTGACTCTCCTTTCCTTCGAAATCAACCAAGCGCAAGCTCAAGATATTCAAAGCTGACAGCGCGAATGGCTCCTTTGTTGTTGCTAAAGAGCAAGGCTCTTAAACATCAACTACTTCAAAACCACATTGCAATAGTGTACTTAACAGACTATTGGGACCAAAGCTTTCAAATCAAAGCAGACTGATAAAAAAAATAAGACAACAAATGCTCCACTTTCGAGCCAACAAAAGGAAAAGACGCTTCGGTGCAACAAAATATCAGCCATCCCAGGAGCCTAAGGTGACTATAAGTTCAAGGATTTCATTCAATTCTTTTGACTTGCTTCATAAAGTCAAAAGAAATGTGGCTAGATCCCGCTTAAAAAAAGGGGCGTTGAAGAAAGACGATCTAAAGAACAACAAACTTCAAGAGAAAAATCATTAACCCCTTCTTCTCGTAATATCTATAAGGGCTATGAAACAGCCATAACTAGAAATCTTCAATACCTGACCTATACAAGCAAAGTGGGGAGGGAAGAATGACAAACAGAAAATTAATGTGTATCATTAGTCACTTGATAGATAATCCATGCAACACGTTTTCAAGATCTCCAAGCCCTCCTACTAAAAAGAGTAATGCTAGAGAAGCTGGCAATAAGGCTAATGATCCTCCAGAAGTATGAGACTTGAAGGGATAGCCTTATAGAAGTGAGCAATATGTTGGCTTGTATTCCCACACCTCTAAACTTTTTTAACTTTAGGACCACGAAGCTAGGAGGGTACTCGACTTGGTCATAAGTCGCTTGATATGACCTCCTTTTGTTGGCACATAACTTCTTTGTGATCTCCTCAGCGACAATAAGTGTATCTTATCGATGACAACATCCATCACTTCATTTTTGGTGATGACTCCCTCACCCTCAGCCAGCCTAGATTGTTTCAGTCTTCTTGGGGATGAGTACCAGATATTTCGACATCTAAATGATATTGTTCTCGTCCAGATGCTTCAATTCGGTATAGCTAGTATAAATAATAATCTTCATTTACAAGGGGAGAGTCGGTCAAAATATGTGGCACTTGTCCAAATGCTGCTTTAATTCGATATTGTTCTCATCAAGATACTTCAATTCACGCTTTGTTGATTTCAAAGGAAAGGAGTCGGTCGAAAAAATAACATTCATTTTCCTTCATTTAGGAGAACAACATTAGGTATCTTCCCCATTGACTTTGGTTTCAGTGTTTGTGAGCGGCCGCTACTCATTGTTGTTGAGCTAGCTATAACAACAAGCAACACCGACAAGAATTGTACCACCTCGAAGATCGTGCGAAGTTGAATAGAAGCACCATCTACTCCTACTCGAGTTTCCTCGATGTCATGGTGACCTTTGATCATTCCCCAAGTGAGAAGATCAATGGAGTAGTTGCAACTTCAGGGAATCTTTTTCTTTCAGTATTTATCACAGTTTTAACTTCTGCTGAAACAACAATACGAAAAGAAAAAGAAAAGCTAAACATGAAAGGAAAAAAATGTTAGTTAACTTAAAAAGAAAAATCTTTAGAAAATAAATACATTGTAGACTAGATGGGAGAAGTAACAGGTCCCGTTAGGTGTGGCAAAACTTGTAGTAATTACTGGAGCTTTCTTGCAAAATGGGATAGGTATCGAAGCATTCTCGAAGGGCACCGAAGCATTCCCGAAATAGAAAGGAGAAAAGAGTTAGAGAAAAATGTATCTGCTTGCTGATGATCGCCGGTTATTATGGTTTGAAATTTGTTGGTGTCTTGTGAGCAATGTTTTAAAAATAGGCCGATTTTTTCAATTTATCACTGATATATCGGGTTTGGGCCATGGCCGATACGGTTTTTGCAAAAATTTATTGCATATCGTTTTTGACCGATTTATCCTGATATATCGGTGTAAATCCGATAAAGCGGCCGATTTTTCCTGGGTTAAAAATCGCTCGATTTACTACAATTTACATTTTAAGTGAACCGCTTCGAGTTTGGAGGCATAAACCCTCTTTTTTCCATATCCGATCTGCATCCACTAAACAAAATCTGTGCTATCTTATTCTATTTTACATCAGCTAGTCGTGTAACCTTAATTCTCTTAGCCTTCACTGTTCTCTCCCCCAAATCGCTTGCAAATTTCTCACTCAAAGACCTCTATCAATGACCTCTCTGTAAGACCCTCTTGATATTTTATTAAATGTGCTTAGATTACATTTTAGGACATTATATTATACATGCTCACCATCCGACATGACACTCTGATTTTTACTACTTATCCCCAGTATATCCCCGATAACCGGGATCCGATATGAATTTTGATCGTCTGATATATTTCTGAGAACCGATATTTAAAACATTGCTTGCGACACTGAATTAGTTGGGATTTGAGAGCTAGGGTTTACTAGTATTTTCAGAAAATGAGGATTGGGACTAGAAGACAATTTTCTATAAATGTTTGTTTAATTGTTTTGAGTTGTCAGTAGGATGCAAAGGGATCATATATGAAATATACCATATTCGTATCCGCTTAATAACTATGAATACAGATATAGATATATTTCTGTAAGAATAACTCATGCATATCCGCTACATCCAGAAATGGATACAAAAATCAGATATGTTACAAGCGAATATGGAAACAAATACGGATCAGAAATGTGATAGGAGATAAGCACAAAATAAACATTAATTCTGTTGTTTAGCACTCAACAGATAGAGAAACACAACTTAAAATTACAAAAGACTTTCAATTATTGATTTGCTTAAAGATATTAATGAAATATAAAGATTAAAATTAAGTCTGATCATCCCGTTGTGATCTATGATAGATTATTCAACCATTAAGCCCACAAGATCATAATTATGAAGTTATATTACCAACAAATATGAAAATTGCTCTCGAAATCTTTGACCTCCTGAGCTAACAAAGAGAGAGCAAGGGAGAAAATATGGAAGAGGGTGTGATAGAAAATATACAGTGAACAGTAGTAGTCTTTGCCGGTTAACTAAGAAAAGAACTCCGACTAGAGAGGGAACAGACGATAGAGATTATGAAAATACATTTCTTAACCTATCAAAGAAATTGAGATTTTAATCTATAATATTTCTTGGATTGGGAATCTTAAAAGGATGCAGTGGTCTTGTGATGGTGACAGGTAACTAGTACAAATCATATAGGTTTGCTTGGATAGCGAGTACGGGTTCTTTTGCAACTAAAGAAACATGTTCACAGTTTCACTCAATGACTAACCAGATATCTGAATTTATTATTAGTATCTGCCTTGAAATTGCATAGGAAATTCAAATTTGTATCTAGTCGGTTCATATTTTTAATATTTGACTCTGATTCGAATAGGATATGGAAGTGAATCGGTTTGGACATATACAAATCGTTTTGCATCCCTAGATGGTAGTGTTGGGAAGTTTTGGAGGTCCGGTTGCTTCGGGAGTTTGAATTGACAGAGATTGGGATGAATTGTTTTGAGGATCCTCTCTCCGATTGAGGAGCAGACTTCATGGAGGATGAGGAGATTGTCATGGGTTAAGGCAGTTTGTTGAGGGACTAGTGGGAAGTGTATTAATGCGCATGAGTTCGTTGAGGTCTATGTTACTTAGGTACTTCTAATATGAAGTGGCACCCGTACCCGGCACGTACCCGTACCGTTACCCAAACTCCTTTGACCAAGGTTTTAAATGTCGGATGTCGGGTTCATGTCGGATAGCTGAAATTCATGTCGGATAGCGGAAATCGGGGATATGTCGGGGGACATGTACTAAATATCGGATTGTCATATCGGATGGATTTCTACTCAAATTTGGTCATCAAGATGGAATGCACTTGTCTTGTTATAGCTTATCCTACTTAAGTTGAGTATTCATCATCAAGACACGAGTTGTTTTCCATTTCTTGAAGGGAAACAGTGAAATATTATGCCAACAAATAAACAAAATACACATTGTCAAACTAAAACTTTCGAAGTGCCTTGCATAAAATTAACATAAAGTAAAGTGCCTTGCATAAAATTGACATAAAGTGTTAGACTTTGGATTGATTTCAAGCTACGGTTCAAACTTATTGTTTACATCACACTTTTATGAATTCACAATTTCAATTTGTAGAGACGAAGACGAACGAGAGGAGATCACGGTGGAAAAGAGAGCAACATTTTATTTTCTTTGCCCTAATCTATATTATATGCTATCGGGTTACTATAGGAACAAAAGGCTAAAAAAAGAATTAATCGGGTTTGGATTTTGAGTACTAAACCCAAACCCCAATACTTATCAACACAAAAAAAAACAAAAAAAGAAAAAAATAAAAAAATAAAAAAAATAACAAAACAAAAAAAAAACGGCCGATTTCCGATTTTTCAAGTCGAAAATCGGTAGATATGTCCATAATATCCCCGACATGTCCGACATGAACCCCAAAAACGATATCCGACTTGAAATGGCCATATCCATGTCGCTCTAGCCTCTAATCCGACATGTCGGCCGCTGCACACCCATTTCTTGAAACTCGTTGGACATAGGTCAGCTTTCAAATTATGATCTGAAGGGTTGTTAATATGTCTAGTTCAAAAACTAGTGACTTTCCAATTTATAATCCACATAATAAAAGAAACACAAAATTGATATAGGAATTTTAATTATCATCCTTGTTCTCATATAAATTATTAATTTCAATATATAATATATGCGTGTATAAATATTTATATGCATGTGTCCCCATACCCTACCTTTAACAAATTTACTGTTACCCGCACCTGTACCCGTACTCATGCAACATAGATTGAGGTAAGTGGGTAAGATGGAGATAATAATGGGTGTTAGTTATGATTTAAGATTATATTATATATACTTTTTAGCGTGTGATGGATCCGTAGATGATCCGCATGGAGTATGAAAACTTTCACTTAGAGTATTTAGAACTTTTGGGTATTTAAGGATTATTAATCTTATACAATAAATATTACTTTTCGTGTTTGGAGTATTTAGCAATTGAGAATTAAGATAATGATGAATATATTATGGTCTGATATAACTTATATCTTTTGCTTAACACATATCAGCCAATTACATAGTCAACCACTCGTAGTATATTTTTTTAACCGAGACCTATATTTTTTGTTTGTCATACATTAATAGCTTTACTGGTATAGGAAGATTGTGTTGTTCACTTTCCACCCTCAATATGAGACCAATTACAAATTTTACATCTCTTTCCCCTTTGGTGATAATATTTGAAACGAGAAAAGAGAGAGGACTAAAAAAATAGTCTTCCAGCATTTTGCTGCAACTGGTTATTGTTATATATCAAACCACAAGATGTGATTTTTCACCCAAAGTTCAGTAGGAAAAAAGATAAATATTGGAGTGGAGTTCATTCAACGCTTCTGATATCCAATCTCATTTTCTCCCCTTCATCAAATATCTTGATCTTGTATTCTTTGTTTCCTTGCTTTCTCTTTCAGTGTAAAAGAATTTCCATTAAACCCTCCGTCTCAAATAAATAATCACTCAAAACCATCTATTATTAATCTATCGACAGATGACATAACAATGGACTGTGGAAAGGAATTTGAGATTTTCAAGTATTGAACTTAGTGATTCCCCTTATATAATATGAAAAGGGATAGACACAAACAACCATTTATCATAATTTTAGAAAATGCTAGGCGCTAGACCAAGCGCTTAGTGCCTAGTAGGTGCTTAAGCGGCACTAGGTGTTTTCAACATCAAAAGAGTAAAGATTCATTTCGAAGATTCAAAATCATATCCTCACTGTTTACCTAAGATGGACTTGGATATAAAATTTTGATTTGATCCATTTGGACTCAGCCCATTCTCTTCATCAGTTATTATGCCTAAGCGAGTGATATACCGCTTTATAATGCGATGCAATCCGTGCAAGCGGCTTATGCTCCCCTAAATGCTCTCAAGACCTAGGCAGACAACCTAAGTACCACTTATAGTTATACCTTAAAGAACACCCAGACCGCTTTGTATAACAATAACACTTATATAGTTAAAGTAGATTTTTTCAGCATTGGTCCCTTAAATCTTTAATAATTTGAAATTAGTCCCTCAAATCAATGAAAATGCTATTAAATTCCCCAATTCCTATTAGTTACTTCATATTAGACCATAAAGTTAGCTAGCATTTGATTTGGGAGGAATATTTCATTAAACTTAATTTGTTGTCATAAGATTCTCGTTATACCCTGCCTTTTTACCTCCAAACCAAAGTCCGTCCCGTTTAAATCTCAAACTTGTTTTATTCTTCATTCTTCTCCAGGGGTTATTTCTTCCTGAACCCATTTGACAATGACTCTTATCTCAAATCAACAAAATCCCCTAGAGGCCTTCCATAAATCCATCCCAAACATTAAATCTTTAGAGAGAGTAAAAATCTAACATGTTGGATTAATCAGTAACCAACTTGACTTATCATTGGATGGAAAAACTCCCTATTTAATTTTATAATCATTCACATCTCAAAATATTTTTGCCTAAAAATCCAAAGTTTTACACCAATTTACTGTAAACTTGAGTTAGAGCATTCGACGAAAAAACTAATAGAGAGACTAATTTGAAGGACATTGGACGGGAAAACGAACAGACAAACTAATTTGGAAAAATTGATAGGAATTGGGGGATTAAATAGCAATTACAATGATTTGAGGGATCTACTTGAAATTATAAAAGATTTAAGGGACCAATATAGAAAAAACATGTTAACATAAAGTAATTGGAAACAATCAGAGATGTCATTATTCCCTGATTTCCCAACCTGCACGGCTTCACCTCTTTCCACTGAGATCTATCCTTCTCTACTAATTTTTCTTCTTCATAATATTTATTCACTTAAATTTTTGTATTTGCTTTGTTTCTTCATTTTTCTCCTCCTAGGAAAGAATCAAATCTTCAAAATGTGATATCTTTGTTTTTCCAAATCTTTCGTATTGCCTGTATCTTTATCCAAAAGTCCTAATTTTATGCTTCCTAACCCACTACCAGCCATCAAGAATTCCACAACATTTTTCTTGTTATGCAAGAATAAAAAACTTCTTTGATTATATTATGTAATTTGATTGACCAACGACAACTACAACAAAGTCTTTCTCCCAATTGTTTCGGGTTGACTACACACATCATACTCTTCCATTCGGTTCTATTACGGATCATCTCCTTTGTGAAGTTATTATTATCATGTCCTTCTGAACTGCTTCCAACTGAGTTATTTAAGGTGTATCTCTAGTCCTCTTTGTCCCACGAACTATAGTCTTATAACTTCCTAACTGGCGCATTAACAGACCTCCATTGTACATGGCCAAACAATCTCAATCGATTATTTCTCAATTTATCTTGAGCAACCCTTTATATCCTAAAAAGGACTCGTTCCTTTGTCATATCTTTCAGTGTTTTGCCCATAAGAAAATCGTAACATTCTCCAGATTATGTAATTTGATAATTATCACAAGGATTTCAATATCGATAACGCAAAGACAAAACAAATTAAAAATTTCCAAACAATCAGACCTAAATTTACCTTGAGAGAGGCAAGTCCAGCACGTGGAATCAACGCCGATGCTCGATCTAAGACGGGACGACGCAATGGCGCTATGGAGGGGCATCAACGACTCAACGGCTCCAATCGCCGACACAATGGACCTCAATAAGCAAAAGTAAATAAATAAGAGAATATAATTAGGTTAAGGTCCATCGCAAGGGAAAAAAAAGTTAGGATTTAGGGTTTTTGAATCACCTTGAAGAGAGAAGCGAGAATCTTCTCGAAGGTCCTGCGGTCGGAAATAGGGTTTTGGAGCGGACCGTGGCGGTTCTCACGGCGGCGACGGCGGCGGATCTGCAGAACGACGCCATTGGCTCTTCTGGATTTGTGGTGATGGGTCGGAAATGAGCGCGGTCGATGGGGACGAAGGGGAACTAGAGCCGGGGTTTGTAGTGTAGTAAAAATAAAGCCCAGTTATGGCCCAATTAAAACTCTGTTGGGCTTCAGGTAAAAGCTCTAGGCAGAATATGGTCCTGTGCTGCTATTGGCCCGTTGCCTGGTTCTTTTCTTTTTTTATTTGTGGTTTTTCTTTATTGTTCTTATTGTCGGGAGATTTTCCTTTTCTTTTTAGGGTGTTTCTTCCATTTTTCTGAGAGTTTTGAAATTTTTTTTGATGCTCTAAAGTGTGTTTGTAGATTATGGCTCCAGAACGAGGTTAGTTGCAATTTTGACACTCTAAATAATTGATGGTTGGATAGTGTTCCCATCTAGCATATCCTCATTATTGTACGGTGACTCATGCGCCTTTTTGACGACTCAAATCTTTTTGGTCTTATGTAGCAGAGTTGCATAGTACCCAGTAGAGTCACATGACGCCACTTGATTGCCTCTTCTTAAAGGTATTCACGATTTAGTATATCACTTCTGAGTTATATGGAGACACCATTGGACGAAATCCTAGATCCGCCACTACGCCACCAACTTTTTTCTGATTAATAAAGCATTTGAGTGCGTGGATCATCAAGTATAGTTTAGATCTCAAATTAACTACCAAATAACCACATAATTTAGCTGATATGTGGCCTTAATATTTTTTTAAACTCCCATTTTGACATATATAACATCAACCAAATCTGTTGCTGTGACCTTTTTCCATTTAGATAAAATTTAAAAGGACCTCTTATCTGCCGGCTTTTATTTCAGTTCGTTAAATTTCAAATTACATGTAGTAAAAGAACAAAAGTAAGGAAATAAACCAGAGCGAGCTCGAACTAACAAAATAATATACATACATAAACTTATCTATTCAAAAAGAAAACCATAGTGATTCTGGAACACAATCCTGGGAAGACTTTGATATGAGAAATTGGCAACTAATC
This sequence comes from Asparagus setaceus, assembly GCA_012295165.1. NCBI lineage: Eukaryota > Viridiplantae > Streptophyta > Magnoliopsida > Asparagales > Asparagaceae > Asparagus > Asparagus setaceus. The sequence continues at coordinate 23,836,817 of CM022702.1, forward strand.
TGTCCCACATTAAACTCAATCCATCCATCATATGCAAACTTTTTGATAAGTCAAAATTCCATAAATTTTGACGAATTTTAAGGAAATTGGTAAAATTTAGAGTTTAGACAAACAAAAGGAACCTACTATATAACCCTCAATACAAGATGCTGGAGTAATAAGCCACCCATCAGAAATTTATTCAAGAAACAGGCTAAAGTTCACTGATGAAGAGGGCATACACAACCATACTAAGCTTCAAATCTACAGATATGCTTACTCAAAATACATAGTATCCCAGTTGCATGGGGAGACATCTAAGATGCATAAACATTAACTGTACATAAGCTCTTGAAGACTAGTTTACGTGAGTTAGAGTTCATTAGAGTATAGGCACTCATCCACAAGTTGGCGAAGGTTGGGGTTTTCAAGTGCAGCAGCAACTCTCTCTTTGTCGTTCAACTGCTTGTTAACTGCAATTCCATATCCAATGTCAATCGAGATCATGCCAAAGTAGTTATTGCACATTGTATCAGTTTAGTATACAGTTGACGAATATAATCAGTTTAGCTGTTGGATTGAAGGAAGTAGCTACTAAATAAAAGAATTGAGGTACCCGCTTTGTTTAGTGCACCACTAGTATTCCGAGGCACATGATGCGTGCATCACACAGAACGTTGGAGTCAAATTCTTGAGGGAATGAACAGTTTATTAGATTTGTTTTGGATTTTTCAAAGTGTGAGGTCACTTCTGTAATTGTTTTAAAGTGTGATGGCAGTTTTGTAGTTTTTTTTCCAAGTGTAAGGTCATTTTTGGTATTCTAAAATTGTGGCTCACACAAACCAAAAGGAAGGCTTCTCTTAATATATAGTATACATAGAACTAGAACAATTCGTATAGAACTACAAACTCCAATCAAACAGTAACATATTTTGATTGATGATAAAATGTGTCAACGGACTATATAAAAGCATCATCTGTATCAGACACTAGAGAGACTCCATATAAGTACGCTTCAAGAAACCTAGACTATGAATATCCAAGTGTCAGGGTGAGCCTACTATTTATATGTGACATTTTTTATGGCCAGTTTTGTTTGTCTTGTGATACTGTGGAAACTCATAAAACCCAAATCTGTAATGGAAGTTCAATAATCAGAAGCATTCCTCGAAGTTCCAGATCAGTAACAACTTACTTTTCTTTTCTTTCTAGAAGTGAAGCAAGTTTCAGTAGTTATGTTTGTCAATTGAGAAATTAATAGAAAGTATTTTAAGGATTCACCGTCACCTAAACTATATGCATGCCACGTCCTATCTCTTTCCTGTTCCCCTACCTTTGCCAGCTAGAGTAACAAGCCCTACTATCTGAAATTTCCATCAGAGGCAAACCTAGTCAGTATTCATAATGTATAATGGAGTAGAAATTCTATTAGGCCTCTCATACGAGAAGCCTTCCAACGTCCAACACTTTAGATTGCTGAGATTCCAACTGCCCACCAATTGATCCTTCGATTGGTTAGGATCTGTGTCCTCAAGGGAAACTGATATAATTTATAATTGTATACTATATATTAAGAGAAGCCCCCCTTTTGGTTTGTGTGAGCCACATTTGTAGAATGTCAAAAATGCCCTTACACTTGAAAAAAAAACTACAGAGACATCCTCACACTTGGAAAAAAGATACGGAAATGTCCTCACACTTGAAATAAATCCAAAAAAGTCTTAACAAACCATTCATTCCCTTGATAATTCAACTATGGCACTTCTCCACATTCTGTGTCATGCATGCGTCGCCTGCACCGGAATACTATTTTATAGTTAATTATATGAGAGGGACTTTCACTTCAAATTTCCTCCAACAAGCCAAATTCTATTTGGGAAATAATTAACAGAGGGCTTCAATATAAATAATTACTCCTAAGAACATTATCATTCACTAAGAGAACAATAAATGCAGCGATGTGCCTGGTTTCAGAATCTCTGACATCAAAATGATGGAGAACGCTAAAGTATTTTATGGTTGCTACAACAAGTATTTGAAACTGTAATTATGTAAAGAAAGATATTTGTACTACAGATTCCAAACAACTTCTGTAGTACAAGAAACATAAGCTTGGGGGTTCTTCATGGCTCATAGCAACTTTGAAGAACCACACTTTTGTCTATTGAAGTACAAAATTAGTTTTTTGTACTTTAGTTATCACTACTCTAATATAAAGCGTCTTCCAGGAGGTGCTGAATGGCTCTGGTGAAGAACCACTATCTCTCCCTAAAGTTTCAATATGTGCTCATTATTTAGGGTTCAAATTTCCGAGGACAAAATTCTTTAAACCAATTAGTTATTTGCTAAGCTAACGCTATTATATGGATTGTTTTTACCATTAGAAATCGTTCATTTGAAACTTTGGTATTACTTAGGACGGTAATAGCCTTTCCTCCATTATCCAACTCATAATGCAACTAGAAGAGGGCCCCATATCCTTGAACAAGCCAACTATCAGGGAGAAATTATTTTACATGATACCATCCCCAAGCTACCAAAGTATGCAGCCAAAATCTACTTTATGAAATCAAAAATTTTGATGCACTAAAGCCCCTAAATGCAGAAGTTAGAAGAGAGAGCTCAGGTTTGGGGGACACTATCATTCTACTGTCTTGATTCATGTGCACAAGCATCACACTTACGGATAGAGTTTGGATTAGATATTCGAACTTATCTAGTTCCTAGTTCCTTTGTGAAGTAATGACCACATTCAATTTTCACAAGAATCATTGTAAATTCCAAAGGACACAATTCCTCAGGACATTGATTAGTAGTTAGTTTCAACACTGTACTCCTACGCAAAAAAAACTTTCATGCTCTCATATTTTAATTTATTAATCTGCCTGCTTGTAACACATCACTCAATATTAATGACAAAGTCTGTGTCAGCAATTAAGAGGTAGAGGGGCTTCCAGGTAGAAAGGATGTCACGTGATGTAGAACGCGTTCTGGACGAGTTCACAGAGTGGTTAGACCGTCAGAAGCCCACCCCAAGTGGGGGCCTGGAAGGGTTTGTACATGAAGATCGGCCCGTACCTACCAATCCGTAGGTCAGAATCATACATGTAATATATGAAAATCACATTTTTTCATGATGGAACCAACCAAACTGACCTAAGTTCAGTTTGTGATTATTGGATTCGCGAAATCCCTCCAAATTCAGAGATGTCAGACTTTGTGTCCACTTTTTATTGTTTTTAATAATGACGTTAGAGTTTGTTTTGATTGAGAAACGAATCCGGTTTGATCTCAAATTTCACCAAATAGCTTCCTCACTCTTAGTCTTTTTGCGGTAGTTTTGATATTTTCTATTTCTAGCAATTTCATTCCTATTAGGAGTCTATTGAGTTTCTATTTAAGCAAAAGATTGTAAACCCTAGAGTTTGGTTTTTCTCTCTTTTTTCTTTTTTTTTTTTGGTTGAGTAATACTGTTTTTCTTTACATAATTCTTCTCGGATTCAAAGGTTACTTCTTCATAGATTCAAAGAGCCCCTTGGTGGATGCCGCATCATCGCATGTGTGAAGCAGTTCCAAATATGATTATAATAAAACAAAACAAAGAAAATTGATTTCTTCAGAGGAGCCAATTACGACATAGGGACAAGTCTTTATGACACAATCGACAATTCAATTCTTTCCAAGTGAACAGAGATAAAATTTAGAAAAGTTGGAAGGGGGTCATCGAACTTAATTTTCATCTAATACATACCAGGTGATGGAACACAATTATTCCTGACATTCATTAGTCAATTACTTGGTAACATAAAACTTAGGGATGTGTCCATACCAATTATCAAGATTGAACCTACTAAACAATATAAATTTGTAAAATTCTGAAAAACTGGTATATTTGTTTTTGCCATCTAGAGGGTCAAAGTCTCACTCAACAGCCAAACCGCATGAAATTTATCTCCAGATTTCATCAAATTATCAACTAATGACTATCATAAGACAGGAAAAAGAACCACCTTAAATCATCACTCATTAAGTGAAAATTAGAATATCAGATTTGTAGAATTCGTAGGAGAACCTGATTTTTCATCTGCATGAGATCCTGGAGATACACTGATGTCGACCTGCAGAAACAGCAGATAGTTGATTAGAGGTAAACTTTGACGCGCCTTAAACTAATAATGGCAACATGCAGACTTGCAAGCATATGCATAAGCTAGAAAGGCAGTTTCAGCAATTAAAACTGTAACAATATTCCATACATTATGTTAGATGCCATACAACGAGTACAGTAGTCAAAGCATATTGATCATAACATCGACACTGCAAATTCTCAAGTTCTTCAAATTCAATGTATAAATGATATGACCTATCACCCATGGACAAACCCAAGTAAAACCATATATCTCAAAAGAGCAAGTAGATCCATTCTAAAATAGAGTTAAAATGATCAATACATATCATCACACAACATCAGTTCCAATATCCACTATAAATTCAGTGAGGTTTGGGTCACTGGAAAAGCATGGGTATTGGGTAATGGGAGGTTCCCCAACCCCTAAAAAAAGTTCACTCTACAAAAATATGCAATGCACAAATCTGGAGAAAAAAATTCATTTTGTACTCAAGAGAGCTCTAGCAGCCAAGGAAGCAGGGCAATGAAACAGAAAACCCAAAAAAATTTCACATTGAGAACGCAACCGACAGGAAATAGGATAAGTGGAAATTTTATGTTACATGCAGCAAGGAAGCTCCCCTTAAGCTGTCTGTAAGGACAGAAATAAGGCACTACAATTCTACAGTGTCATTATCTCTTGACATATATAATTACAAACAAAGACCAAGTAAGCAAGATAGCTTAATAACTATGTTCTCAACCACGTACTGCAGTAGTGATTGATGTCTTTAATACCTTTCTACGACAATAAGCACAATATTACAACAAATATCCGTTCAACTAATTTCAACTATCATTTATAGGTAAGGTATTCTGCCCGTAACATCAAAAATCCAAGCAGGGCCACTGCAAAGGATTGACCAATTCTGATCCATTTAGTGTTATAAGCATAACTTCTTACAAAATTTTCCTGAATAATCAAATTTAAAAAGTACACTAGAAAAAAAAAAGCATCATGAAGCTCTTATGTCTGTCAACATTCAGGAAGACATCATCCAACAATGATTTCAATTTATATACAAGTCTCAAATTTTTGGGAAGATATTATCCTTTTAAACTATTATGTTACCAGTATCATTTTATGATGGAATTTGAAAACTAACCTTGTAATGTGGAGGGAAGCATCGCATTAGCTTAACTCTCAAGCATAAGCCAATAACTGTTGCCATACTGCAGTGCTGAACAGTTGGGGTAAAAGTTATCCTAAAGACAATTTATTAGTTATTAGTACTATGAGTATTGAAATGAAATGCAGATTATCATGCTTCAAAATCGTGAATGCAATTGTAGCTTATACAAAGACAACTTACTAGGCAATAGATATTATAATTTTTAAGTGAAAGTTTGTCACAAAGGAAATTATCATCGTGGTCAAATATTGATACAAAGAAAACTTACAAGGTTTTCTTAGCACAATCATCGTGCTTGTCTGGTCTCTAAGGGAAATTGGTTTACATTTTAAAGTAAATGCATCTGTATTATAAACAATTATAAAAAAATAATAAAAAAAGAAGCAGTCTGCACAAACTGGTTGTATGAATTTCAACAAATATCAAATGACTGGATACCATCCAGATATAACCTCTGTGTTGAAATTCATTTTTCTAATATATGCATCATCTTCTTAACTTCAGTAACTAGTAGAACTCAGACTTGGATAATATGAAATTTGTCATCTACATATAAGCTTTCATCCATTCGGGGTTAGCTATGGAGCACAACTTTAGATGGAGAGATCTCCTCTAGCAAATCAGGACCCTTTCCAAAGTACTAAAAATATAATAACTAGGTAATGTGCATAGAATAGGTGTATCGTATCTGTGAAGTGGATGGTAAGTGAGGAGTGCTCCAGTGAAATAGTTTTTGTAAAGTACGCTAAAGATTGCCACAAACATGTATTTTAGAAAACCTATAACTATTTTTTTATTCTAAACGATATTTTAGTTTTTCAAGAAATAGTAACCAAAGTCACATGAGTTTTCTTTACAAGTTGTGTGATTACTGGAAGAGGAATAGGTGTCCTAAAAGAGTAATATGTCTCCGATGAATACTGAAATTATTTCCTAAGTTTTGAATTATGGTACACTGTACAAACAGATTCCCCGTGCAGATGTTTGGTGTCCCACTGTATATGTAGTGCAAAGTAACCCCACTATATATAGTGCACTGTAACTAAGAAAATAGGGTAGCATTGAGCTCTTAAACATTCCATTTACTATAAGAAAGGCATGATGGACTATGAATCTATGATAAACAAGCATGGTAATGGTATCATACTCACCTAGAAGACCAGTTAACCTACATATATCTTCTACTCCTAAAAAGTTCTTGCGAGATTACACGCTATCATGCCTTTTTCCCCCTTTTTGATAAATTTATTGACATATTTATATTTGCACTACCAAAATTGTTCTCAACCTCGTACCGGAACCAAATGACTCATTGACTGAAAGTCGCACACAACCTTTAGTCAACATACAACTCATTCAGTTACCATTCCTAGTTTAGTTGATGAGAACATAATCTGTACATGTAAAGTCCACCGAAATTTACACAACCAGCAATATCTCCTACAAAGAATTCGAACAATTTTAGAAGTTACAAGTCATCATAGCTTCTTCCAGCTTCAAGTCCATCCCAAACATCATCATGATCATAATCCAAAAAGGTTTAAATTTCTTTTTTGAATTCAGTTCCTCTAAGTTCCCTAACCTTCCAATGCCAGTCTAGTGCACACTATTACACAAATTTGAAAATCTTAATAAAAAATTTCATTCTCTTTTCCTAGTCTAAACCGCTAGATTCAGTATTTAGTCAAGAATTTTTCCAATTACGCCTCAAAAAGCCAAATTTAACTGAAATCTCAAACTTAACACGGTGTTAAAGATTCACTCACTTAATGCGGCCGAGCTTCTCATCAACGGTAATCGACTCCTCGGACAACACGCTGAGCTGCTCCAACGAGTAAGGATGCTCCGGATCCCTAATATCCCTAACGAAATCTGTTGAATTGAGTCAAAGAAACCCCCAAACCTACTCTCCAAGAAAAAAAAATGAAAGAAAAAGATGGATCGAAAAGGATATCAAAGACGTCGAGGGCGTCGACGGCGGCGTCGCCGGAGTGAGGATCGTCGGTGCTGCGGGAAGTCCGCTCCCTGATCTCGTGGACGATGGGGTTGGCGTTTATTAGCCCTAGAGTCATCGCTCTCGCTGTGATCGATTTGTTGCTTTCTCTCTCCTCTCTCTCTCTCTTGTTTCTCTCTCTTGTTTCTTTCTCTAGAGTCAATCAGAACATGGTATCTCCAATGCTGTGGGCTTGTCTTCATACCGCTCTCTGACGAGTGGGAAGTACAGTGTACCTGTTGACTACAGAGGGAGGCGAATATTAAAAACGGAGAAAGGAGGGAGAGCTCTGTGCTTGTCAGCTGGGCACTTTCACCCACTTTCGATAAGGGTTATTTATTATGTTAGTCCCTCAAATCTTTGAAATTGCTCACGGGTACCTTAATCCTAAGGGTCTTGCAATTTGGTCCTCAATGGCCAAATTATCCCCCTCAAGTGATGTCTTTTAAGGGTTATTTGCAGTTTCACACCCTAATATTTACACTTTTTTTAACTTTGATATTCCAAAATTTTTTGACACTTCGACGCCCCAAAATTTTCACCTTATTTAACTCTGACACCCAAAAGTTAAAAGAGTCAAAAGGGAAAATAATTTATTGAGATGAAGCTTAAAATTTCTGTACAGGATCGTGGGTCATTAAACTACATAAATGGTAGTATCTTTTTCATGTAAGAATTACAATAGGATCGAATCAAGTCTTTCTAAGAAAGTAATCTGAGCAACACGTTGAGGGAATATATACCCAAACTATAGTCAGATTATAATTGGCAAAAATATCAAATTGGTATATTTTGTTGACCCTTAGTGACAGTTTGGCATATAATTTTTTTCCGGCGATATTTTTCTCCTCTCCTCTTCCTCCCTTCTTCTTCCTCCTTCTTCTTCCTCCTAGGGTTAGGGTTAGGTTGAGTGGTTAGGGTAATTAGCGATGGATTCTTCATCTTCAAGCTGTCGCTCAAGATCCGTGTCAAGCACGAGCATGGGAAGAAGCAAACGAGGGTTCAATGGAATAAAAGCTATACGACGGTGGAATAATCTTGCAAAGCAATCTGGGGTGAAGGTTTGTAGTTGTGGTTTGGATTGCGAATATTTTACTTCTATGACTAATGAAAATCCAGGAAGGAGGTTCTACAAATGCCGCAATCATCATGGAAGTTTTTTTTGAATTTGTTTTGAATTATTGATAAATTATCCTTAGATTTTACTTTTTACCTGTACTTATGAGTTGAAACAGAGAGAGAGATATGAGAATATGCAGGCCAAATACGAATTTTGGCGTTAATTTAAACTGAATAGGGTGAATACGAAATTAATGCATTAATATAACTTTTATAAAATATTACAAAACAAAGTTCAATCATTACATTATTTCATAAAATTAACATATTAAAGCCTACTATTATCCATATCAAACCTAGACCATTACATTATTTATATATTATTGAGGATTGCAAGATCATTAAGCAAGAACTCCATCAGTGCATCATGTTTTGCCCTGCATTTATTTATTTTTGTTGACTTCCATTCATAGGTTTCCTTAGCATGCTCTAGCAGTTCTCCATAGGTCCACCCCTTTTGTCCATTGCAATAGGAACATAGTAATTTCACTTCTGTGATGACCCTCTTGATGTTGTTTTGCAATTGTTCAAGGAAAAAATTTTCATAGTTGACATAGTTATCTTGATTGTCGAGGAATTTTTCCATCTGAGAATTTAATTAATAAGATGTAATGAAATATGAAGGAAAAGAATAGGTAATTATTGGAATATTTACCACGGCATTATCTTCAAATTGAGAGTTAATGATGTCCTCTACATTCTTTCCTCAAGCAGGGACGTTGTCCATTATTGCGCTTTTATCTAAACCCCCATTGAACAAAAGTATCAATAATAGAAAAAATAAACTTTCAAATGAAAGAAAATCACCTCTCTTACCTCCTACTGTTTAAAGATGGAGGATGTTGATTTAGGCAAAACTATAGAGTTTATATTGTATTTATAGGCCTTAAGAAGGCAGTTGTATAGACCCCTACATTTCCGCTTCACATCCCTTGGTAAGAAACTGTAAAACTGAACAGTTTTACATGTAACTGTTCAGTTTTTGGTTTGAATTCATTGCAGTTTTTATTGTCCGTTATTATTGGTTATTATTGGAACCATTTGTATTTGATTGCAGTTATTTTATTTTTGGCATCTCTTTTATTTTGATATTCTTTGATTCATGAGTAATGATAGGCTGGTGGTTGTGGCATGTGGGAGTGGATTGACGAGCCAATGTGTAGTGTTGGTTGTCAATTGTTTCCGCTACTAAGAGAGGAGATCAATGGTTTGAGGAATACATTGGTCTTGAAGGATGAGTTACTTCAAATGTGTGATAATGAGCTAAGAGGATCCAAGGAGCACATTTGCAAGCTTAAAGAAGATGTTGAATTGTCTCAACATGAGGCTGCTACTGCTTTGAAAGAAGTGGAGAACTTGATGAGTGAAAGATTGGAATTGCACGCAAAGCTTGCAGAAGAAAAAAGGAAAATAAAGTTTATTTTGTTATTAGGAATGTTTACACTCTGCTTGATTTGGTATGTTGTAATGTGAAAATGGTTGTAATGTTTTGTTAGGGTCAATTACCAAATGGTTGTAATGTGATTAAAGCACTGTAACTTAAGAGTTGAGTTGATTTTGAAGTTGATGTAATCTGAAGTTGTAATGCAATTTATAAAATTTATGTTGTTATATCCTCTATTTTGGCAAAATTATGTTGCTCATGATAAAAAGGTAAAATTGTGCATGAATACAGGAAATTGTGCATGAATACAGGTATTTTATGTGTTGATATATACAAATGCCAAGTTGACAGATTGGTATATTTATTCATAATGAGTTATCAAGATGACATATTTACATGTAATTCTTATACCAAATTGGTATTTTTTATTAGAGACTACTGACAAGTTGGTATATTTCGTTAGGGTGAAAAACCAAATGGGTATATTTTGTTTGGCAAAAATACTAGTAAACACATTGGCCCAAAATGCACATGAGCTGGTTGATTCAAACAATACAGATAGCAGCATTAAGTAGACATATAAACTTTCATCCTGACAATATAAAACATATATAAAATTAAGTTCCTCCAATTATGTTACATGCCAAGAGACAACCAAACTATCAACACTTTGTCCCAACATACACATAGACATAAACTGATCAGTTTTCCAAAACACGCACATAGACAACCAACCTATCAACCAATTTGCATGTCCCAACATGCACATAGACAACCAAACTATCAACACTTTGTCACAACCAAAATACTCAGTTTTCCAGAAATACAAAAACTGATCAAAATGCTAAAAACATTAGTTACATGTCAGAATTCTGAGAGGGTGCACTCTGTGAGGATGGTGCATTGGCTGTCAACTATATCACATTTACTTGACTTTCACCAAGAGCTCTAAATGCCATTTCACATTGTTCTCCTTGCCACAATCCAAACCCTTCTGGCATTCTTATTTGACTTGCACCCCCTCTCCCTCTCCCTCTCCCTCCTCCTCTAACTCTCCCTGCCTGAGTTGAAGTGCTTGGAGCTCTGCCTGCCTCATTGGTAGTTATTGGAGCCCTGCTTCTTTTTTGAATTATAATGGATGCTGGAGTTGGATCATTGCTTTGAGGCATTTCACCACTTCTAATTTTATTCTTGCTTCCCTTTGGTCTCCCCTTCTTCCTCACTTGAGATGGTCCTTCATCAACTCCTATTCCTTGTGATCCCTACAAAATGAATGTAAGTAATTATTAGTTGTTTATGGATTAAATACAATTACATAAAAATAAGCTTACTTGTGTAGCTTGTTGTTGTTGCCTTGGTGGGGCAGTGGGGCACCTTCTCCGTGTATGTTCACTTGATTGACAATGTATACATCTCATTGTCACTCCTTGCCTTGATGCCTTAAATGGATTTCTTGGACCTTCTGAAGGGTCCCTCCTTCTAGCTTGTTTGGGCCTACCCATCTTCCTCCTAATATTGTGAGGAGGCAACACAGATGCCTCCTCTTGGAGGTCCCAGAATCTACAGCTTTGCACATGGTTTAACAAGCTCTCATAAGCATGTTTGTAAGCTTCACTCTTGTACCAATCAGCTACAAAATCTTCTCGAGTCTTTCTCATGAACAATATTGCACTAAATGCATGGGAACATGGAATTCCAGTCAAGTCCCAAACCCTACAAGAACAAGTCTTTTCACCCAAATTGACCTCATGACTAATCCCTCTATGATGTATCTCAAATCCACTATATTCATTCATTCCAGTCCAACGTGTTTGACAGTGTAATTGTTCTTGATAAGCCTCTTTGATTTTCTTGCTTATTCTAGGGGCAATCCCACATACAAATTTATCTATCAACTTCCTCTTTACTTACATCTTATGCATCAAAGCAAGTCTAATGTCTTCTAGCATAGAAATTATTGGTTTGTATCTTGCGAGAAGGATGAAGGAGTTGAATGTTTCTGCCATGTTGTTGTCAACACTGTCACATTGGCTATGGCATTTAAAATGTGACTTACAGAAGGTGTGAGGATCCCTTGCCATGAAGTCCTCATGTGCCCTTTCAGAGTACTCCCTCAATTTGGCAGCCTCTCTTGCAAAATCCCCCATTGAGGTTGCCTTCACACAATATCAAAACTATTTTTGAAGAGTTCTTCCAGTATGTGTTTTCCTCCAATTGGAATAAATGTGTCGTGCACATTGCCTATGCTCCACTTGAGGCCAAACTTCATGAATAGCTGGAACTAAACCCTAGTTAAAGACATAAAACATGCACACTAGTTAGAAATACAACCATTGCCAAGAGCTCCAAGTTTCAAATAGCAATATCATGAAATACGCAATACCTTTTGTTGGTCTGAAATTACAATCCACCCTTCACCCTCTCCCATATTGAGATCATTAGATAAGATTCTTATAAACCATTGCCAAGAGCTCCTCATTTCACCCTCCACAACAGCCCACGCAATTGGCCACATTTGATTATTGTCGTCTCTCCCCACGGCACATAGCAATTGCCCACCACATGCATGCTTAAGAAAGCACCCATCAAGTCCAAATATAGGTCTACAATTGTTGGCAAACCCCTTTTTCATGGCTGAGTATACATAAAAGAATTTTATATGAGCTAAAAACATGCACATAGAATCTTTGATAAAACATCAAATTTTCTAACATATAATAAAAACTTTACCTGCAAAGCACACATAGAATCTTTGAAAAACCCCTGGTTGTGATGTGTCCTCTTGATCTGTAACCTTCAGGATGCATGTAGTGCCGTCATTGCTCCTTAAAAGCTCTTTCATGTATGGTTTTAACAAACCGTATTGCTTCTTCAATAATCCATCCACTGCATTCAAAGCCTTATTCTTTGCCCTCATACATTTCCTTAAATCCACTATGATCTCATATTCTTTTAGCATATCTGCTTTCATGTCTTTAGGCTTGAACGTAGGATCTCTCAAAAATTTATCAAGATATTTGCAAGCAAGCCAACTTTCTGTGATTAGCCTATTATTGAATGTCCTGCTACATGTATGATAAGGGTGCATGCTATTAATTTTTTAAACAATAGAATCATCAAGATCTGGTCCTGCATTTAGCTGCCAATGGCAGCGTGCACAAGTCACATTCAGCTGCCTCTTATCATTCTTGTCATACACAATGTCATAGTGTTGTTGTATGGAGTAATTCAATATAGCTTCTTTTAAAATTTTCCTTGACGTGAACTTCAGTCCTGCTGATAACTGAACATTCTTCATGTCAACTTCTTCATTAAAAAAAACATACTTCACCTTTTCCAACATTTTTGGGAATCTTTGGTTGAGAGTTTCCTCCTCATCACTTGCCACTATTGGACCTTCATCATCACTTGCTCTAGGATCTGATTCATATCCACCATCATAGACGGTCCAATATTTTGGCCATGATTCAGGTGGAGCACTGGTTGATGGCCGTTGAATATTATCTGTATTGTCACCCCCTTGAGTGCAAATTCTCATGAGGTGTTATTGATAAAGTTGGAGCCTCAGCTTCAGTTGGAGCCTCAGCCTCAGTATTAACCACTCTAGAAGGGGGGGGGGTATAACAGTGTTAAAATTCCTGGTTGGCTCTGCATCAACACCCTCTCCCAATACTGCACCAAAGCTTGCCGCAATGTTGCCCATCTCTCGACTTAAAATCTCCTTATTGAATTGCCTAATCTCATTCAATTCCTCATCTTCACTACATAATGCTTCTTCAGCTTCAATATCTGCAGCTTGAAAGGAATAATCACTGTGGGCACCGTCATCATCATTCACTGCCTCCCTAGCTTCATTATCTGGTTCAGGCACACTATCATTGCCCTCCACATTGGGCACATTGGGTAAAACATCTTCATTTCCAAACTGAACTTCAAATTGAGAGCCACCAATCTTCTTCCTCTTGTGCAATCTTCTTTTTTTCCCCTTTCCAATATTGCTAAACTCATCAAAAAGATCATCTTCATCCTTTGTCATCATCATTCACGCCTCCCTAGCTTCATTATCTCGTTCAGGCACACTATCATTGCCCTCCACATTGGGCACATTGGGTAAAACATCTTCATTTCCAAACTGAACTTCAAATTGAGAGCCACCAATCTTCTTCCTCTTGTGCAATCTTCTTTTTTTCCCCTTTCCAATATTGCTAAACTCATCAAAAAGATCATCTTCATCACTGTCATCATCATTCACTGCCTCCCTAGGGTCAATTCTGTAATTCTCATCCTCCACAGAGTCGTCACTATCACTAGATGAAGTTGATTGTTGTTGTACATTTGAGACATCTAAAGAGGCTAAAACACTTGTTTGTTAGGGCAGAGTTGCACTTGTTTGTTGTGGCAGAGTTGCTCTTGTTTGTTGTGTTGATTAGTTTCTTCCTCCTAGTTAGATTGGTCACCTTCTTTTCAGGAGTTGTGGTGGTCGCTTGTTGCGCATGCACATCAGCCTTATCATCCATATGAGTCTCAGTTGTGGTAGTGGCATCAATAGTAGTAGCTTTTTGTGCTTGTACTTGACTTGGTTGAGTTATTGATTCATCAATTGGTTGACTCACACCATCCAACAACAACACATCAAAGGCATCCATAAAAACTTCTACAGGTTCATCTACTACATGATCAACAAAGATTTCAATTGCCTTCACCCTTTCCGCATGTTCTACCATTTTAATTATGAAATTTTCTGAACTTAGAGACCTCAATCCACCATTGCCAATTCCAACACCAGGAACACAGTAGAACAAGCAGTTGACATTGTGGTAGCCAATTGCTTTAACCTCATTATTCAGTCTTTCTATATTCAGTTCATCTTTATCTATAAATCTAACATCAAATCTACCACCAATATAATCTTCCACATAGCCAAGCGGGAAATTTCCTCCATGTCTGATTTTAACCATGATTTTGACACCCATCTGCAATTAAATTAAAACGAATTAAATACAATAAATTAACTACTAAATTAAACTGCTTCAGGACCCCTAAATTAGACAAGCAAGCAAACCACCTAAATATCTTCATCAAAACCACCAAATTAGACAAGCAAACCGCCTAAATATCACAATCAAACCCCCCCAAAGTTGACAAGCAAACCACTAAATTCTACAATATACCGTAATCATAACTGAATTTCACAACAAAAAACACGTAAAATCTGTAATCGACACGTTGTTACCATGAAAAAACCCTTATTTACACTAACCCATGAAACCCTAACCATTAACTAACCCTAGCGGACCCAAATGACCATCTAATTACTGAAATTAGTTTCAAAAATATGAAATTTGCATTTACCTTTTTCGCCGCGCCAGAGACGATGAAATAACCCTAATAACCTCTTCGGCCTCAATGTAAATGGAAGATATTCACTTAGATCGTCTGCAATTTGGGGATGATCACGCTCTCACGCTCAAGGGGAAGAGAGAAATGAGAGAACGAGGGGGGGAAAAATTTTCTGGGTTTTTCTACAGAAACCCTTCGCCTCTTTCCCGCTAACTCAAGCCACGTTGGCAGCCACGTTTGCATCACGTGAGGCGTCACGTGAGAAATTTCGCCGGAAATTTGGGTCCGGCCAAAGTTAAGGCCCATTTATCGCCGGAGGAAACATAATATACCAATATGTCGCCAGAAAAAAATTATATGCCAAACTGTCACTAAGGGTCAACAAAATATACCAATTTGATATTTTTGCCGATTATAATTATATATATGAGAAATGGGATAACCTAGCTTGCAAATAGAGTCCCAGTTAGGGATCATATATATATATATATATATATATATATATATATATATATATATATATATATATATATATATATATATATATATATATATATATATATATATATATATATATATAGGAATGATAGATATGAGGTGGTACATTTCTTAAATCTTCTAGAGAGATAGAGTGATGAGGTCCACACTCTTTGATGTATTATGAGGTGGGTCTCACCACATGTCTATCTCTTGGTAGCTCATTTTGTAAAATGAGCCACCTCATATTCATATACATTATTTTCATATATATATATATATATATATATATATATATATATATATATGGTGAGGCCCACCTTGCTAGTCACATCAAAGGTGTGGACCTCCTCACCACTTTATCTCTTGGTAGCTCATTTTGTAAAATGAGCCACCTTATATACATCATTCTATATATATATATATATATATATATATATATATATATATATATATATATATATATATGAGATTAATGGGTATCGTTGTCATATGAGGATTTTCCTCATATCTGCTTAGGTGGCACAATCTCCACCAAGTATGCTTTTAATAAAATAAGAGACATTCTCTCTCCTACTTTATTAGCTTGGTGGAGATTGTCTTTCATTATGAGGGAATCCCCTCATATGACAAGTATACCCATTAATCTCTATATATATATATAGGATAACTACCACATAAAGATATATCAGCCCTAGATTCTGATACAACATGCAAAAATATTACTAGAGGAAGAGAAGACCACATATGTTAATCCCAATTAGTAAGCATACGGCAGAAAAATAGATCAACTTTCATTACAAGAAAGAACTCACTTTCATGAGCATGCCATCTCTCATCTAGAAACTAGACACAAAAAGTTACTCAAATATGATACAATACATCATACTTAGTTGCCAAATTCTACATTCTACATAAATAAAATCAAAGCAACAATCGAACAGCAGAAATGTTATCTATAAGCTGGAACCTCTTGGTCCTCTTCCATGCAGTATTAGTAAAACATGACCGTGTAGGTAGCAACATGATAACAGTGGGATACCGGAAACATCTTTTACATAAACCTAGCGACATTTCACTAAGCCAGAAAAGTTCAGCCCAAAAATTTCTTACTTCCTTTCATCATCAATTACATGGATTAAAAAACATAGTACAATAAATAAAGGGGCAATATCAGCAAACTGGAAATGGATTATCATACAAAACCAAAATATCCTACAAAAATAACTGAATACTACTGGCAAAAAACCTGTTGCTCAAAAATTTAGGAGACTTTTACAATCACTGACTAGTTCTTATAGCTGCAGCTCTGTGACGCCTCTCTTTCTTATATCGAGATTGGTCCGGATCAAACCCACCTTCATCTGCGCCATAGACAGCCCATGAAGGGGTGACAGCCATGTAATCTTCTGTCTTAAAGGGTTTTCCAGAAGCAACCTTTATGCCAACATGAACTAGTCAGTTTTGGCTCTCACTAATATTTTTAAAGGGATAATTGTGGATAGACCCCTTTAGTATCGCTGTTTTGAACTTACTACCTCTCTAGTTTTGTTTCTGCAGACAGAATCCCCCCCCCCACCCCAAAAAAAAAACAACAACAACAAAAAAAACCCCACCCATCTTGAGTGAAACTTTTTGACTATTTTACCCTTGGAGGGTCTATTTCTTGTTTTAATTTTTTAAATTCTCTTTCTCTAGGGTAAAAGAGTCAATTGGGGGTCTATCTGCAACAGTAACACTAGGAGCGTAGAGTTCAAAACAACCAGACTACAGAGGTAATTCATGATTATCCCTGTTATAAACCTAAGAAACCAAAGATATGCGCTTGGGAGAAACATTACCAGCTCATGAAACTTTTCATAGTCTATCCACGTATGCCACTGACCATTGACCTTGAACTTATCTACGTTTGCAAGAAGAACACAACAGGAGTGAACGTGTTCACAAGCAACTTCATATCGGCCATTGCTTTTGGCAGCCAAAGCTTCTGAAAATTCTCTGACATCAGAATGCCAGGGAACATTCTCCATTGTGAGTTTCGAAGTTGCAGACCTGTAAAATAAACAGGCAAAAGGTTATCAAACAAAGACATGACAATAAGTAGTTATTCGTACAAAAGAAAGTATGTTACGAACGATCCACAGTATGTGACACCCTTGATTTCAACTAGATCTGGTTGTCCAAGGTCAAACAGGTTAGCATATTTATCAATATCTTCTGCATTCCATCCTTTAACCAGAGTTAGACGATATACTGTTCGTTGTTCTTTGTGGTGTAAAGCTTTCAGAGAATCCTGTCAGAAATGTTGCAAATACCATGTTAAAGCCGTATCAAAGAGACGACTAAGCCCTTGATTTCTGCAGCGTAGATATCGCACCAAAAATAAAAGATGTAATCTAATGCAATGGAAGAATAATCGATTGAAATGAAAAACGACTTCAATGTTCATCAATTTGCAACTCAAGTTTTTTATTATGATAATAATCCTACTGTAGACGATGTGCAACCCACTTTTGCAGTAATGATAACAAGCAATCTGTAGAATGATGTAACCAGTATGAAATATCAGAAGCATGATAAAACATGAGCAGGGTGTGAAATATTTTCATTTCTTGCTTGGATAAAGAATATTTGTAGCAGTCTGGAAGGCTGGAATAGAAATAAGAACAGAGAAAAGGAAGAACCGAAGAATATATGATTTAGAGAACAGGGTAACAGGACTTTAATCCAAAATACTTGTCATCTTTCATAGTAGAATATGGGTCAAAGTTTTTTGCAAACTGAAGATAGTTAGTGAACAAAATAGACATGATATTAAGGATAAAGATCCAAAGAACACTCAGAAAACACAATTGATGGAAGTGGTAGAAGACTAGTTAGGATGATGCTCACCAATTTGAAGTAACCAAGAGTTTCTAGATTAAAAGAATAAGGGTTTTAGGGCTGGCTTCTCGTCTTTTTAGGGGACGGATAAGGGTGAATATAGTTTTGAATTCAGAGATTTGAAGAAAGGTATGGTTTGTTTTATTTTATATGTATACTCCGAGTTTGGTTATCTCCTCTCTATAATTCTTCTTCTCTACAGTTCCAATACTCTTTTCTCTGGATTTCTTAATTCAACTTCAGAAAGCAAAAAACTCCTTCAGAAATCCAACTTTTTGCCACAATTAGCCACTGTTCGACCTTTTTCTTCCACTGATAATAGCACAGTAATCAAACAACTCTAAAAACTGCTTTGTAAATTAAAACGCTTACGTTACAGTAATTTGTCTTTGTCACTGACCCCCCCTGGGCTTGCTTTCAACAAAATTTTCAATTATATACGTGAGAAACATGCACTTTGAAATGGAAAATTCAGATTTTTAATGCCTTCTGGTTACATACTGCCACTGATAAAATTGACAAAATCAGCCTGAAGAAAAAAATATAACCTGAAGTGCTTATATAGGAGGGGAGTGTTTGGTATATACTTTCATAAAGAAAAAAGAAAACACTACCTTGTTAATTTGTTACTTATTATAACAAAGATGTATGTAAACAAGTACAAAAAAACTTTTTTTTTGTTTGGCTGATAAACAGGAACCATCTTTAGGGGTGGTAATGGGGCAGGATAACCTGATCCCAATTGAACACAATTTTCAGATTTTGATTCTTAACTATATCAGATAGCTTATTGGATTTAAATATAGTTCCACTTCACAAGTGGATCTAAACATGGATCCTTACCTATGCTACCTGGGTACTTCTAATCCGAAGTCGTACCCGTACCGGACATGTACCCGTACCCAAACTCCTTGGACACTCCTTGCATATATGCATACATTTATTCAGGCATGTACACAATTAAACAATATACGTTTTAATATAAGACACTTGTCATACATTTTTTGGACATATATCCCACACTTCACATTCAATTCTTGCAACTCGTTGGACATAGGTCAGCTTCTGAAATATAATTTTGAAGGGTCATTTGGGAGTCTAGTTCAAAAACTAGTGATTTTCCAATTTATAATACATATAATAAAAGAAACACAAAATTGTCATAGGAATTTTAATTATCATCCTCGTTCACATGTAAATTATTAATTCCAATATATAATAGATGTGCATATAAATATTTATATAGCCATGTCCCCGTACCCTACCTTTACAAATTTGTCGTGTTTTGTACCCGTACCCGCACCCATGCAATATAGATCCTTACGGATCCAAACCCAATGACTTGATAAGCACTTTTACAGACTAGTATGTCTAGTTTTGATTAAACTACTTTTTTCTTTCTAATCATGATTTGTTTAAGTTTATTTGGTCATATATATCAATCGAGATTGCTAAATATAAACTAAAAATAACATGAGCAACAAAAACCTGCAATATTTTATTTCTCATAGAAACTGACATATTTCGAGGAAAAATATTAGGTATCATCTGAAATCTGAACTTAAATCCGATAAATTATCAGTGTTTGAATCCTCAAGTAGATCCAAATAAATAGCAGGTATATTTCCCTTCTATAACACGCGCTATTTACTTCATGCCATCAGGCTTTTCTGACATGGATTCCCCTAAGTACCACGTCCTCAAATCCTGACAACCTTGATTTTCTTAGTTCGGTCAAATTTTAAAGTTAAACTGACTAATTTGTTATATTGGAGGTTCAAGTAGTCTAATAAGCGTAATAAGCTTAATGCTCATGGTCCAAAATATTTAATACGGACTTTAACATCTCTCGAGAGTTCATCAGCATAATCATGAAGCTAAGATTGCATCTGATTTGTTCTTAATGATGGATATAAAGCAATTGTGTTCGTTGTTCTGAACTCAATGATTTTGATATCTTGGTGCACATACACATGTTTGACTTGTTTATTTCCCATCATTTAGTTTGCCTAACTGCACATTTATGTATCTGTTCAGCTCCATGTAGTCATCTATCCTTACATATGTTTATATCTACTTTATATGTGTCTGTGTTCATATTGTATATATATATATATATATATATATATATATATATATATATATATATATATATATATATATATATATATATATATATAGACACACACACACACGTGTGTGTTCACAGATTGCATATATATATATATATATATATATATATATATATATATATATATATATATATATATATATATAGAGAGAGAGAGAGAGAGAGAGCAAGGCTCCTATAAACTTAAGTTGATAGGGAGGAGTGTCCACCAACTTTTATATCCATTGATCTTGCCTTGGGATCCGTGAAATCAACATATGCACAAATCTCAAAGGTGGGCTTTATATCTTTCACGGATCCCAAGGCAACATCAATGGATAGAAAAGTTGGTGGATGACTATTCCCTATCAACTTAAGTTTATAGAAGCCTTGCTATATATATATATATATATATATATATATATATGTGTGTGTGTGTGTGTGTGTGTGTGTGTGTGTGTGTGTGTGTGTGTGTTGCATGTCTATCTAAACCAATGACTCACACTCAAAAGTATAAAGGCCTCATCCAAATACATTGCAACAATTTATATGAAACATGAAAAAAGTACTCACAATAAAACGCTCCCAGAAGTCTCCAAATAGTGGTCTGTCAATAGCTTTTAAGCTTTCCTTTGTAGCAGCATCTACACTCACATATAACTGTAACCATCAAATATGAAGTCAATCCTCTATAGCAAGCATATGAGTGGAAGAACATAAGCTAAGATAAAATAAAAGAAACTTGCATTCATTGAGCTTCAAAAAACTCAACCTGGGTAATAGGTCTTAATGCCTTTATCTTATCAGGAAACTGGGCATTTGTTACAAGAAAAGTAGATATATGCCTTCGATGTAACTCATCAACAAGTGAATTTATCTCTGGATACATAATCGGTTCACCAACAAGAGATAATGCACAATGTCGTGGAGAAAGACCTTCTGATAATCGCTCCTGAGTAACTCCTGCACAGAATTGGGGACATGTGATACTTGAAATGGATGTTAGTTGAGGAAGAACCTGAAATTGTAATGCACCACACTGGTCAATAGATAAAAGCTTGTAACGTATTAAGATAGATGGTCGCATATGAACTTCTTGGACTTCTTAAATAAGACAGATGATCACATAGGAACTTCTCGGACTTCTTAAAAAGGAAAAGATTGATGTAGGACACATAACAAACAAATTCATGGAAAAGTGGGGGCGTCACGAGTCAAACGCGGATATGGATCCTTTATTGACTTGCACGTAAAGAAATGACCATATCTCCTAATCCGGAAGACGGATTCTAACATATTATATATGAAAATCATCTATCTCAACGAGACAGAGTCAATCAGCTTGGCATATTCCCAGAAGCATATCAGTATCACCCGGTTTTGGAAGAATTTCAAAAATAATCAGCCTTTAGGTTATATTAAGTAATAAATTTGAGTCTTGTTTTAATTAGGAAATAAATCCGGTTTGATCTCAGATTTGACTGATTGATTTCCCCAATCATAGGGAGCCTTTTTAGGGTAGGATTTGATACTTTCAAGTTCTTTGTAATTCTAGTCTTATTAGGAGTCTATTTTATTTTTTTATATTTAAGAAGAGACATGTAATCCTAGAATTATAACATCACTTTTATCAATAAAATTTCTCTTATTATATTTTCTTTGTGGATTCGAAGTTCTTCGTGGACTCGGAGATTGTTCTTTGTACATTCAAAAGATCACCTCTTGGTGGATTCCAAGATTTTTTTAATTTCCACACTGCATTAAAGATTCACTAGGTGCAATCACAACATTAAGGATAAGTAAGAAGGTTCCAGTGGCAGCCTACAATCAGATGTACCTTGAATTACATAAGAAATATGGCCCAAGATGGTTTAGACACAAATTTTACCAAATCAGCTCTCGTAACTTGCTAGTTAAGGAAAATAAAGATGAAAGTATTACTCATACCGTAGTTAATGCGCCATTATACTGACATACGTATACGTACAACACTGCCAAGATTAATTGCTAGAAAATCTTAGTTCGTGCAGGCATGATGTATCAATGGTATACAACTCTGTATGTGTCATTGGGAACTAATAGAACAGAAACTGAAACATACCAGGAACACCTTTCATTTGCTTTATCATTTTAGTATGCTGATCTATAGCAGCATTTACAATCACCAGAGGATCATCCATCTTCCATCGCCAGCTTTTTCCTACAGGATTTGTATGATGCCTCCAACAGAAAACACATTTATTTGCACAAGCCAAACTTGGGGTTGCCTCCATGCACCTGTTCCAAGGGAATCAGACAAAAGGAAGCATGTGATTGTGTATGCATTGCATAAATGTGAAATGAAAATTAATATAGAGATAACTTAATTCCAAGTTGAACAATCTAATGCATACACTAGTCATGTATATAACTAAAACAAACATCTTTATACTTTTTTTCTTTATTTAATTTACAACCTTTGCCTCTTTAAGATCAAAACAACTTTTGAAGTGCTTGTTACCCCTAGTAGTGAAAAATATTGTCCGCAGAGTCGCACACACACAATGCAACTCGGGCCCTCTTCTGCTTGTTTTAGGAACTTTCTTCGAGACTCAACATTGTTGCAAAGTCTAATACACAAATGGAAACACCGAGTGGAAGAATGCAGAATGTTCGAAAAATATTCAGTTAAGTATTAAAAGAACCTCAGACAATGAGCTCTCAGGGAATCATGGCCCTTTTTTCTTCTCAAACTTCCCCTCACGAGTTTCAAAAGAGAACACACATTTTGAGAATTTCACAGCACATATTTAAAATAGTAAAATTGACAATTCTACGACATATAGATACAAATCCCAACTTACCAAACATCTTCAAGATGAAGTTCCATGGTACATCTGCTTCATGATGGATGCTTTAAACTTGAGTTGATAAAAGTAGAGAAGATATAATCTCTAAAGAACAAAGCTAGAGAACAAAGCTAGAGAACACTTCTGCTTAAGTCGGATTAATAAAAAGCCTAAGAAAGGTTATTTTGTGTAGCACTTCTATTGTTTGCATTGGACTTTTGATGAAAACGGTTACAATACTAATTACGACTTTAATTAGAGTTATATCCTAGAGAAAAGGCCGTTCGCAGAAGATCTGTCCTTAGTTGGGTTAACACCATGTGACCTCTGTGCTCGGCTTATTTTGACCTCACATAGCTGAAGAGTTGTTTGGCAATACTTGAGGTGAGCTCTCTTTAGCACTATTTTGATCCCTTGCCAAGCGAAATTAAAATGATACTAAAAGGGTTTAGAACCAACATTGTGCAAATAAAAATTATATGTAAATGTTTAGAAACAACATTGTGCAAATGAAACTTATGAAAACAAATTCATTTCAAAATTATGACCCAAAAAATTCAAGAGTAATTGTCCTTTATTACATAGTATCAATCAATGTTGAAAATAACGAAAATGAGTTATGTAACGCGAACCTCCTATTAAGGGTTAAGTAAAAAATGTAAAAACGTAATGCATAACGTAGGTTATATTGTTTATTAATTATTTAGATATTTTATAAATATTAATAATTCATAATAACTTTAATACTAAGAATAATCAAACTTTTCAAGCATAACATCACAATTATCAATTATCAATTATCAATTATCAAATATAGAAGTATGATATCACAATTTCCTAACAATAATTAGTCATAACAATCATTCCAAAATGCATTATCAAATGATCAAAGGAGGAGGGGATGCTCGTCGTTGACGAAGGAGGTGGAGGGGCTACGAGCTCTGGCCGCCGGCCGTCAACGAAGGAGGAGGCGAGGTGTCATGCCGTCAGCCGACGAAGGAGGAGGCAGGGGACTGCGGTCGTGGTCGACGAAGGAGGAGGCAGGGACCGCGGTCGTGGTCGGCGAAGGAGGAGGCAGGGACCGCGGTCGTGGTCGGCGAAGGAGGAGGCAGGGACCGCGGTCGTGGTCGGCGAAGGAGGAGGCGAAGGGTTTTCAATTTTCAGTTTTGATTTTTTTTTTGGGTGGCGGCTGAGATAGAATCGGGTGAGTGAGGTAAGAGTAGAATCGGGTGAGTGAGGTGAGAGATGAGATTGAGAAGGAAGATAATAAGGGATCTATTAAAAATGAACGGTGATTGACTTGTCCACGTGTATTTACATCTTAACCATTTAACTATAGTTATTTTGCGTTATAGAATAAACGCGTTATAACCCGTTTTTTTGCGTTATTTTGAAAAAAACACAGAGTTAAATTGTAATTGGGTTATATCCTTCTGTTACCTAACATGAAGGTCATGTTAAGTTATAAAACGCGTTATTTCGCGTTACGTAACCCGTTTTTTTCAACATTGGTATCAATCATTTATCATGATGGGAAGAAAAGGAGGACGTCATTCATAGAAATGCAGGGGTTGGTGAGCAAGAGTTTCTAGAATTTGGGTACTATGTCATGATAGAATAATAATGAAATCGACAGTTAATTTTGTACGACAAACTATATGACCACTCTGTCTCTATGACAAGAACATTGGAGATTAAGAAAAGAAAAAAAGAAGGGATGTCCAAAGAATGAGTACTACCAAAATGAGAACGTTAAAATGGACAACTAGAAACTTGTGTAGATTGTAGTTGGTATCCAAGAATCTACTTGAGAATAGAGATTCCCGTGAGGATTCCTGTGTTTAGGAAAAGCTTATTTTATTCATGAACACTAGACTTCCATCAGAATCTCATAAAATTATTTCGGAGAATGTGATAGATGAATATGCAACATTGCTAACCTAATTGAGCCAAATAAAATATCTTAACAAAAGATCCACAAACTTTTTATCCGTGTATTTTTTTTCATCATGGTTGAAGTGATTAGTATACTAACATCTCTTTAGTCACAATGACCATTATCATTGCATTATTGTTGGTCAAATAGACCAAATCAACCAAGACAAATATGCTTGCGATTTTATGAAAGTTATTACCCACAATCTTCACAATATCACATAGATAAGAGATTTAAGAACTGTTGGTTGATTTGAAAAATAAGAGAAAAAAATCTAAGGCAATTTCTAAAGGTGTAGACGGGGCTTGAGAACTGCCACTATAAAAGAGATCTAATCTCTTAAGAAAATCACAACAAAGTTTATCGAAACCCCTTAAACAATCTCTAGAAAATATCATTTCTCTCTAAGCTATTATTAGCATCATAACTTTCCTCCAATCAAAAGTTTTTATTCCCACCAAAGCCAGTTGCCTCCTATAGGCTCCATTCCCAAAGTTTTCCCGTGAGAGCTCTTCTCTTTCCTCCAAAAGCCAATTTTGATCTCTTTCCCAAAAACTCTAATACCATTCACAAACTCCCAAAAACTCTCTTTTCTCATGAAAGAGATGCTTTGTTCTTTTCCCACTCTCGTCTGTTGGACTTGGATCTCAAATAGGCTAAGATCTAACTCCTAAAGCTCCTTCTCTAAAAACATCTATGCGACTTCTCGTCAAGCTAATATTGTCTTCGATCAGCATAGTTCACCTCATTAGCTTCAATCGACAGTGTTGCTCTCTTATCCAAGTAGATTTGCCCTTATCGTTCCCTCTAGACAATTCCACAACACCTCCAGTGAATCAACACTATGCACCAGATCTCGCTTGGACTGAGCACCGTCGCCTCAAGATCTGATTTGATCTCAAGTCCGATCAGGTCAATTCTAATTTATTTCCTCCTTCTCAGATCGGATCATTCTCGCCTTCGGCCCAACTAACTGGATCCGACCTGTCTCCAATCAGATCCAATAGTCGTTGGATAAGAACTGCCTTTTAGAGGAGAAAAGAGTTCTCTTAGGAAAATTTTGAGAATAGAGACTATAAGAGAGTTATTTCGGCAAGGAAAAAATAACTTTCGATAGGAAAAAAGCTCTGATACTAGTAATAGCATAGAAAGAGGAAATGTTTCTGAGAGATTGTTTAAGGCTATCTGATAGAGATTGTTTTGATTTTTTCAAAGAGATTAGATCTCTTTTTATAGAAGCAATTCCCAACCCCCTCCACCCCTATAGGAATTACCTCAAATTTTTTTTCTCGATTTCTCCAATCAACTGTTCCTCAAATCTCTCAACTATCTGAAAATTCAAAGGATTGTTCTCTTGGTTTATTTGGTCAACTTGACCAACACCTCCCGCTTAGCCAAACTGACCAAATGATGTGCCACCCGCCATCAATGCTACTAATGCCACTATTACTATCATTGTCATCGTCACTAATGTTATTATTATGACTGCCATTGACCACCCCATTACTGAGACCTTCAATCCCTCTCCCCCTCTAACACCACTCTTCCGGCCACCATTGTCATAGCATCCACCATTGACAGTGCTAGCTCCATCAGTGTCACTTACTTTATCACCGAGATTATCATTTCTACCACCACCACACAATGTTACTTTGGAAAATATATGTTCAAGGGTCAAACTTTTAGGGATATTTTTAACATACCTAACATGAGACATTATACAACATAAAATTTTCAAACTATACCAAGCAAAGTAATACTGTAGTGTTGGGAATCAAAATCACGGCATTAGATTCCTAAGAATGTGATGCCATACGAAAATGTTTCTAAGTATTAAATGCAACTTAAATGGTTGGACAAGAATGAGAACATCCTAAGCATTTAGTGCTAGCTCCATTGAGGTAAATGACGGAGAATTAGTTGAGATTGTCTAGACGGACTGGTAATGGAAAAATCATGAAGCTTAAGGTAGTTCTGTAGTAGTTCATGAGGGCAATAAGTAAGGTGTAGACACAAGCTCATATCTTTAGATGGCAAATATTTGATAATTTAAGCCTAACCGTATAGATGACCCTTAGTATAGCTAAACAGAGAAAAGGGATTCTAGTAGCCTACTCCAAGATCAAAGAAGGCTTTTTTAATTCTTTTTTCCTTCTTTCTGCTGTCCAAGTATGGATATAATGGAGCTCACGTGTTGGTTGGATTACTCAGATAAGAAGTGGTTACCACCTCCATTCTAAATAAAAGATAAAGAAATATTTCTTTTACTAGTTTTGGAAGTTTGGAAATTAAGATGCTTATTAAAAGCACCTGGTCTTATATCACAACGTCCAGTAGTACACAACACAAGATAATCTTATAAAACACTATCATTAAAGTAGAACTCAACTAAAAAGGCAAGCTAGATTGTGGCTTCTTCCCATCTTGTGTTACTTTTTATTTCTTGTTCTTTCCTTCTTCTTTTTTTTTTTGGTGTTTGGGTGGGGGTTTTTTTTTTGGTGGGAGGGGGGGATACAAGCATTAAGAATCCACAAGCACGTTCTCCATAAAAGAAATTGAAGACATAAATAGAGTTCATAATTCTAAACCATTTGCAAATCTACTATTTAACAAATTAAATAATTGACAAACATAAATTAAGCTTCATCTCTATGTCAGGAAACCAATACCTATGACTCTCTATGCCATAGAATGAATGCTTGTAACAACCCCCACGACCTCGAAGTTGTGACTTGGTCCACCTACAAATTTTAACTCCGCTATGTGAGCCAATAATCTTGTATCCCTGCGTAGGTGCAAACAAATAGAAAGATGTGAGCACTTCAATTTGATTAATCCAATAGTTGTTCAGCTTCATCTCTGATATTTAATATTGGTTGTCATCGTCACTAATGTTATCAAATCTCTCAACTTTAATTTGGCTTCAGCTCTAGATGACAACAACTATACTGGTTCGCTTGTTCGAATGTTCCTATGTCTGATGAGAATTTAATAGATGAATTTATTTTTACATGACAATGACAGACAATCTAAGGTCCTTGTTGGCTCGGCATTACTTGGATAGGCATCCCTAGTCTGAATCAAAATTTTCAGTACCAGTTCTAGGTTCAGATTATCATAATGGCTTCCAAAGCGAGGAATCTGTGAGTTGGTTCTCTTGTGCTCATACAGTGAATATATTCATGTTACCAGCTATATCATTCAGGTATCAAATAGCTCATTGCTGGTTTATTTGCATTACACAAAACATATATTTCCCCTCATAATAATTTATCCTGGTTGCCCTGACACCTCAGATTATGGAAATTCTAACATGAAAGCAAAAGTCTCCTCTTTTGACCCTCAACAAAAGCATGATACCACATTTTAACTTGTCAATTGCTGATCCAGTTAGCAATTGCAACAAAAAATCAATTATCGAGATTAACCTGTCAGTTAATTTAAATTTTATCATCATTAATAAAATTAGTTAGGTCATTGTAAAACAGAATGAGGGATCATAACAGATTTAGTACATGACTCGATTTTGCATGTACCTTTTCTTTTATTTTGAATGCATTTGGACAGAAACCCATAAGCTCCATATGTACTGCAACTTGCATGTGTGTATGTGTGTCAGTGTATATTGCAGCTACGAAGTACACTGGAAATGTCACATTTCAATATAAGATTTTTCAAGTCGGGAACATGATGGGTTCAATTTTCAGTAGTGTGAAATCAGTATCTTCCCATTATGCTTGCGGATAAATATGAGCAGATTTTAACGAAATATTTATTTTCCAATTAATAGACCAATATGCTGTACTTCAAAATATAATACCCCAGAACAAAATAAGTGTCTAACTCATAAATCAAACAAATACAGCCAAAAAAAGAACCAAAATCAAAAGAACCTCACAGAGACTGACTTACCTGCTTCTGCAAGCTCGCCCTGACAACCGGCGTCACCATCTCTCTAACCCCATTCTCTGAGCTCTTCTCTCTTACACCATTCTCACCATTCACCAAACCCGATTTCCTCGAAGGAGCTTTACCCGCAATATCCTCCATATCGACCACTTCAGATTCAACTTCCTCCTCCTCTTCATCATCATAATCATCATCTTCATCTTCTACCTCTTCTTCCAACACATCAAACACATCACTCTCAACCCCATCATCTCCCCCTCCCCCCTTCAAAACCTTAACCACCCTCTCACTCCACAACCCGAATCTCTCATCCAAATCCCCTCCATCCACATCTCCCTCCTCCACCGGAACCAACTCCACCGCCCCGAGCGCTCTCATCCACAACGACAAATCCTTCCCGACTTTATTAAACCTCTCGTCATACGACCTCGACCCAACCCCAAACACCGCAAACTTACAACTTGACAAAATCAAAGAACCAACCCTAAAGTCCTCAGCGCTCTCCGCGAGCCACTGAGCGAGGAACTGAGCGTTAGAAGGCGGCTTGCCGTCCTCCCATGTGGAGGCTACGAACAAAACTAGGGTTTCTTTGGGGAGATCCTCGGGCTCGTAGGTTTTAGGGTCGACGAGGTCGAAGGGGACGCCATTGGATTGGAGGAGGTTGAGGAGGCGAGTGGCTAGGGTTTTGGAGGTGCCGGTTTGAGAGGCGAAGAAGAGCTTGCCTCTAGGGTTAGGGTTAGGGTTAGGGTTTCGGGGGGAGGAGAGGCGCTGAGTTCGGAGGCGGCGAGATTTGTAGAAGAAGAAGAGAGAGGAGAAGGAGAGGACGGTGACGAGAGCGAGATGAGCGGAGAGAGAGGACGGGGACACGGCGGTCATTTTGGATATTGTTGGCGCCCTTGGATCGGCGATTGAGAGGGTTAAAGGTATTGAGTTGATAATGGGTTTTGGTGGGTTTTAGACGGCGGTGGGTACAGTTACCGGTGGCCGCGGAGGAGGGGGATCAGAACTAATGTAAGTAGAGGTTTGCTTGTTATCGGGTCGGGTCGATATATTGCCCGGAAAAGTTGCAGTAAGAATAATAATGAGTTATTTGCAGGCTAAATTACCAAATTGGCCTAAAAATTGACACACGGTTTTCAATAAGGCCTAAAAATTGACTCAGGCGACAATAAGGTCTAAAAAGTGACTCACTTAACTGTTTAAGCCAACTCCGGCGATCGGAATCTTAAATCGATCTCACGTGACCGCACGTGGTTAGATTTAAAAACGGAAGTCGACGCGGGCTTTGTTTTTACACGTATCGGGGTTAGCGACAATAACTACCGTTAATGGGGGGAAACTGAGATTAAATTCCAAAAAAAAAAAACTGAAGAAGGAAACGAAGAGAGAAGAGAGTGGAGAAGTGGAAACAAAGGACAACGAGGAATCTCGTGGGTGGAAGCAGATCCGTGGGTGGAGGCAAAATCATAGTGGCAAAATTCCTAAAGTGAAGAACGACATTTTCTCGTGGCCGTCAAAGGTAAGTCCAAATTTTCTTTTTAGGGTTTTATTAGGGTTTGTTTTGGGTTTGAACACAAATAATAGAAAGATAACGTTTTATTGAGTACATTACGGTAAAATTAGGGCAATTTTGTATAATTTGGTAGTATTACTGAAAGTTAGGGTAAAATTAGGGGTTTTGTAATGACGTAAAATTAGGGCAAATTAAGATTAATTGTTTGTTGGGTTTAATGATGGTTTGTTTTCGTGAAAAATTAAAGTTTATTTTGTTTATTTTACGCAGATGAATAGGACTATTATGGTAAAATTTAGACATGGTGGTCAGTTGATATTTGGAGCAGGGGGGTCAGTTGAATATGTTGGAGGAACATTTGATATAGAGTTCATAGAAGAGAATGCATTCTCTATTCCTTTCCTCAAGAATTGTGTGGAAAAGTATGGGTACTGCAATGTACTATTTCTATATTATTCTTTACCTGGTATGGGAGGGTTGAGAAAGTTGAATTCACATAGTGAATTGTTAGTGATGCTTGAGGAAGCTCAGAAAGACAAAATGGTTGAGATTTTTGCTGATCATCATCTTTCAATACCATTAGAGGTGGATATTCCATTAGAGGGTGTTAGTGAACCACCATCTTTAGAAAACAAAACTCCTACAAAGCCACCATCTTCAGAAAAGAGAACTCCTGCAAAGTACAAGAAAGTGGTGTCAAAGAAAAAATTAACACCTATGAGAAATATGTCAGATAGATCTAATTGCCAAACAACAACTCAACCTCCCAGTCCACCACATATCAAACCAGTTTTGAATAAGTCCACCTCATCCAACTACCAAACTACAACTCAGTTTCCTAGTGCACCACATGTTAAACCAGTTTCTGAGGCAAATGAATCATCTAGTGGAAGTGATGATGAGGCAGATGATGAAACATATATAATTGACCTAACTGAGGGCTTGGAAGATGATAATTTTGATGAATTGGGTTTATTTGATGAGTTTAGAGATCAAGTTAATGTTAACAGGAAGGGGAAGGACAAAGCACATGAAAAAATTCCTGAAGACAATGCAGAAGTCAATATGCCTGAAACTATTGATGCAGAGAACAATGCTCCCACAACAGGGGATGGTTATGAGAGTGAAAAATCTCTTGAATTAAATGATAGCGAAGCTAGAGATGCATTGAATAGTGACAATGATGAGCTATATGAATATAGACAAAGAAATCAAAGACTTTTGAGTGCTAAAAAGGGGGAAATTGCCTTTGATGCTGGAGCAAAGCTTACAACTGATGATGATGGTGGTGAATTGAGAGGTGCACTGCACCATAGAGTCAATATTTCTGGCTCTAATGCACCAAATGTTGAGCCTATGCATGAAACTGAGCCCACTGAGGGTGTTGAGCCTATGCATGAAACTGAGCCTATTGCACTAACACACGATACTGAAGAGGGGTGGAACATAGGGGGGCCAAGTTCAAGAGGAACCATTACACAGAAGAAGAAATGGCCAGCATCTTGGACTACATTTGAGGGAGGATATCAGTCTGACCAAAGGGACAGTGATGATGAGAATGCCTTAGAAGATAGTGAAGATGAAGGGAAATTGCAAAGGAGAAAAAGAAGCAGGATGGAGGAAACAGATTACAGGTATTTCAATGAAGATAGAGACATGAAGTCAGTGGTGTTTGAAGCTGGGCTGAAGTTCACCTCTAAGAAAATACTAAAAGAGGCAATTGTTAACAATTCAATACAAAAACACTATGACTTGGTTTTTGTGAAAAATGACAGCATGCATATTCATATATTATGTTCCTTGTGTCATTGGAAATTTAATGCAGGACCTGACATAGTTGATGCTGGAGTTTGGCAAATCAAACGTATACATGATCAACACACTTGCAATAGAATATTCAAAAACAGATTGATCAGTGAGAATTGGCTAGCAGCTGAATACTTGGATCAAATTTTGAGGAATCCAAAGTGGAAGCCTAGTGAAATGAAAGAGGACATGTACAAACAATATGAAATCAATGTGTGTTTAAGGAAATGCCAGAGAGCTAAAGAAAAAGCAATCAATGCGCTTGAAGGCTTAATGAAGAGGCAATATGGTTTGTTGAAGCCATATATTACGAGCTTAAAAGATCTAACCCTAACACTACATGTGTGTTAAAGACAATAGACACGATGGTGAACCAAGCATATTCCTTAGATTCTACGGTGTTTTGAGGTCATGAAGACAGGTTATGCTATAAATTGTAGACACATATTTGGGGTTGATGGATGCTTTCTTAAACATGCGTGTGGGGGACAGCTATTATGTGCAGTTGGGAGAGATGGTAACAACCAAATGTTCCTTATTGCATGGGCAATTGTTGAGGGAGAGACAAATGCATCATGACTATGGTTCTTAAGAATATTAAGTGCTGATTTGGCTATGGGTCAAGGAGATAACTGGACTGTCATATCTGATCAACAAAAGGTAAACTCTCAATTTAGTTTTAAGCTCAAATATAATTTATTTATTCATATCATGTCAAGTTAATTTCAATTCACCTATTTTGTAGGGTCTAGTTCCAGCAATTCATGAAGTATGGCCACAAATTGAACATAGACAATGTGCTAGGAACATTTACTCCAATTGGAGGAAGGTACACACTGGCAGAACACTTCAAAAGCAGTTCTGGAGATGTGTCAAAGTCACTACTCAGGGTGAATTTGCCACTGAAACTGAGAGACTTAAAAAGCTTTTACAGCAAGCATTTGTGGATTTTATGGACAGAGACCCTAATACTTTCTGTAAGTCACACTTTAAGAATCATAGCAAGTGTGATGTAGTTGATAATAACATGTCAGAGACTTTCAATTCATTTATTTTGCTTGCAAGACACAAGCCAATAATTTCAATGTTAGAAGATATTAGATTGGCTCTTATGGATAGAATGCAAAGGAAAGTTAAGCTCAAAGAACAATTTGTTGGTGGGGTAGCTCCTAGGATTCTTAAAAAATTGCAAGAGGCTTATGATGAGCAGACACACCTTGAAGTTCACTGGAATGGGCAAGATGATCAAAGTGGTTTTGAAGTGAAACATAAGGGGTGGGGTTCTAGTTGTGATGTTAATTTAGCTAATGGAACTTGTACATGTAGGGTGTGGGATTTGACAGGGATACCATGTTGCCATGTTATTGCTGCTAATTTGTTTATGAGAAGGCCCCCTGAAATGTATTTGACAGATTTTTACACGATAGAAAACTATATGGTGTTGTATTGTGGTTTGTTGAGCCCAGTTGAAGGCAGTAGGTGTTGGGATATGGATGGTGAGGGAATGATTTTGCCTCCTCACATTGTCAAAAGGAAGTTTGGTAGACCCAAAGTAGCAAGGAGGAGGGATCCTCATGAGGGTTCAAGTAACATTAGCAAGGCATCAAGAGCAGGAGTTCCCCACAAGTGCTTTAAGTGTAGATGTACTGGGCATACACGAAGAAATTGTCCTAATCCATTGCAATCTGACACACAAGTAAGATGTCTGAGTATAAGTTTATGTTAATTATTTTATCTTGTATTTTATTCAATAATTTTTGCCTTTTGTTGACAACTCAGGCAAGAAATGAACAACCTGAAGGTGGATCATCATCAACTCAAGGGACGAAAGTTGGCAGGCCTAAAGGAAGTAAGAATCTAATTGGGCAATCCAGTGAAGAATTAGCTAGGAACAATGCTCCCACAAGAGCTTCATTAGTGATAGAGAGGAGAGCCAAAAGTTATAGAGAGAGGGTTGCAGGAAGGGGAATATCCATTGAAGGTGGGTCATATATCATAGGCGTGAGTGGAGGGAGGGGCGAGGCAGAGGCAGGGTAGAAGCACTCAACCAATTATCTCTGAAGGATTTGGATTATGGCAAGGAGAGGATGGTTCAATGGCATATAGAGGAGGACCTAGTCAAATCCAACCTACAATCATAACTGCTTCACAAAATGATTCTCAAGTGCTGGAGTGAAGAAGTATATGTTGATATATTTTGTTTCTTTGATTGTAAGACAATGCAAGATTTTTATACATGTATTTTTGGTTTTAACACTAC
This sequence comes from Asparagus setaceus, assembly GCA_012295165.1. Taxonomy (NCBI): domain Eukaryota; kingdom Viridiplantae; phylum Streptophyta; class Magnoliopsida; order Asparagales; family Asparagaceae; genus Asparagus; species Asparagus setaceus. The sequence goes on from CM022702.1 coordinate 23,871,655, forward strand.
TATGTGCACCTTAAAGCTATTCTGAGTCTGTGTATGTGTATGTAATGCAACATGGTTTGAGTTTATTTTGTGCATGTGTATGAGTTTCAATGCTATTCTGAGTATGTGCTTATGTACCTGAGCATAATGCAACATGGTTTGAGTTTCCATGCTATTCTGAGTATGTGTACATCTACATAATATTGATCCAGGTTATGGGCACTACTACATAGTGAAAGTTGATCCAGGTTATATGCATTTGCATGTGCATGTTGACTCAGGTTATGTGCATATGCATGTGTATGTTGATCCAGGTTATATGCACATAATGGTCTCCAGGAAATGTGCACTATGTATGTGTATTTATGTCTTTTTTTAGCAGAATGTGTATGTGCATGTTATATTCACATGTTGTATGTTTGGATGATCTTATATCAATTCATACATAGTGCACATATTCATATTCATAATTGACACAAAAACATCTCATAATTCCAGATACATAGTTCTGCACATATCTAAACAAGCCAATTAAATTTACTAAACTTGTCGTTTCCGTGAAATACATCTTCATAAAGTCATACAAAACACCCTTACACTTCTACAATTACAATGATAATCATAATAAAGCATATTACAACAAAAAAAAAACCACAAATAATCCTCCAATACACATTCATTTTCAGCTTTTGCTCCTCAACTTCACTCTTCAATGCTGCTCTCTCCCTTCTCAAATTCATAATCTCTACCATACATGACTCAGCTTCACCCTGAAAAAGCTCAACATCCAGCTTCAACTTGCTAACTTCTAACTCACATTCTTCAACCTTGCTCTCCTCAGCCTTCAATTTGTTGCCCATCTCCCTGATTTCTTCTCTCAAAAGTGGAACAAGTTGAGATGCCACCAAACAAAGGGGTGAGTCAAACCACTCCCACATCCTACAACCATCCCTCTGAATAAAGAAAAAAAATCATAAATTAGTAAAAAAACTCAAAAATATAAATCAGTTTTAACTTACACTGTAATTTGGGCATCTATAGAATCTCCTCCCTGGATTATCATCTGTCATTGATGTGTAAAACTCACACTCTAACCCACAACGACACTTTTTCACCCCACATTGCCTAGCTGCTTCGTTAAACCTTCGTATAGACCGCAACCTATTGCAACCATGGCTAGAGCTTACCCCGCTAGTAATTGATCTTGAACTGAGCTCAAGAAGGCATGGGGCGGTCGGCGAGATCAATCTGACCACTTTGAGCAAAATTCCAACCAACCAAGCCAATTACCTTCTCAATTTCTGAAACCCTAGTTTCTTCCCCAATTTTACTTCAGCCCCAATCTTATAAACCCGACTAACTTTCCATGTCAGCATCCCTCTGCCACATCAGCAAGTAATAAGTTAACTGCATGACCACGTGCGGTCACGTGAGATCGATTTAAGATTCCGATCGCCGGAGTAGGCTTAAACGGTTAAGTGAGTCACTTTTTAGGCCTTATTGTCGTCTGAGTCAATTTTTAGGCCTTATTGGAAACCGTGTGTCAATTTTCAGGCCAATTTGGTAATTTAGCCGTTATTTGCATATATACCTCTTAAACATGATATTTGCAAAACTACGCTACAAATATTACTATTTGCAAAACTATCTCAAATCATCAATTTTGGGGGGAAAACATACGCCTAAATCAAAAATATCATCAACTTGATGAGTAAAAAGTTGATGATTGATTGATTTGGGTTCCGAATTGGTGATTTGAGTTGTAGTTTTGCAAGTTCTAAGACTTGGGTTAGCTTTGCAAATACGCATAATATAAGGAGTATATATGCAAATAACCCAAGAAAAATATAAGAAACTTTGAATATTAGTCACTTAGGGTTTCTCAGAAAAAGAATATTTATCCCTTAAATCTTCTTTTTTTCCCCTGTCGACAGCCTCCTTATATCTTTAATATTTTAAAATTGGACCGCCAAATCTCTCTACTCATGGACCTTATGAATGATATTGTTTATCTAAATCTATATCTATATCTATACTATTTATAAAAGAGGATTGGGGTGTTAAAACTTTTGATTGCCTCTTTTACCCTTCTAAAATTTGATAATTCACAATAATGCCTTGAAATTTATTCAATTCATTCTATTTATTACAGATAATTATTCTTGCAATAAACATGAGAACTAATATTAAAACTAAATATATATTATAAATTTTAATCATAAATTTTATTCAATTCATTCTATTTATTACACTATAATTATTCTTGCACTAAACATAAGAACTGATATAATATCAATTTTAACCATATTAGTCTTATATTAAATAAGATAAATATTTCACTTTAGATATTAGATATTATACAATAAATATACAATTTTAATATATAATATAATAATATCATAACTTATATTTATAAATTATATCATAATTTAAGATAATTTAATATTTAATTAAACATCTAACATCTAATCTAATACTACAATATATTGATATGTGCATATGATCTGATGTAATAAAAATCTATGGAGAGGAATACTAATATAAATGTTAACCTCTTGATGTAGTCTAGAAATAGCATTCTTGATGTAGTCTAGAAATAGCATATAAGTTATCTAACATATATATATATATATATATATATATATATATATATATATATATATATATATATATATATATATATATATATATATATATATATATATATATATATATATATATATATATATATATATATATATATATTACTAACTATTGCAATATAATTATCATAATATTTGGATCTGAGATAATTCTAAGCATGCGGAATTCCAAGCGGTGTGGGAAGCTATTACATTTGCTCTTGACACTGGATATGGGAAGGTAATTTTTGAAGAAGATGCAGCTGCGATAATTAGAGATATCTATAATGGGGTGGAGCAACACTCAATTTTTGGACACTTTGTGGATGATATTCAGCGATGTTGCACATGACTTGAGGAATGAGATTTTCAGGTAGTTCATCAAATGGAGAATATAAAGGCTCATGTGTTGGTCCGAAGAGCTAAGGAAATTAATGATTTTGTGTTATGGCTCGAAGACCCACCATCATTTTTACACAAAGTTTTGCAGTCTGATAAGGAGTAGCGTTAATCCACATTCTTTTGCTGTGCTTCTGGATTTTCAGTTTAGTTTGGATGTGTCTTAATATGTTTTTCATTAAAAAACTATTGCAATATAATAATTAAATCCTAGCTAATAAAGTAATTTATGACATCTCTCCTTCTAAACCTACTAATAATGCATTTAATATGAATTTTAGTGAGAAAATGAACTCATAATTAAAGCATTCATGTATATTCTCTTACTGACTAATCAAATTCTCTTCATTAATTATGCACTAATCATTTCATGACTAATCTACTTCCATAAACATTCCACTTGGATCTCAAGAGTTGCATAAAATTATGCTATATATGGATGCTCAAATGCACAAAAGGAAACACTAAAAGAATCAAAAAGAAAAAAAAATAGAGGAAGTGAGAATTTTGACAGTGGAGTCAGTCTTTCGATTATAGTAACCAGGATACCTCATAGTCAACAAGATTTCACAAGTGACAATTGAGAGAGAAGATTGTATTGCTTTTCTTTGGAGGAAACGAACAGATCTGCAACCGATTTTACCTCCAATTTATAAAAAAATATCAATCTATTAGTTATACAAATTTGCAAATTCGTGGAGAGAAAAACTAATATAAATGTCAATAAATTCATGGCTAGTGGGTGGTTGGGGGCTCTGTTTGAGTCCTCTTCGTTGTTCTAAAAAAAAGTCGTGATGAGTGCAATGTTAGATGACCTTCGAATGTTTTAGTCTCATATCATTACTTAATATGCATCACGTGCAAAGCACGTGTTACATACTAGTTATATAAAAAACACTTTTGAGTTGTGGGACTCACTAAGATAAATAAATAGTGTTAGTCCATGTAATTAACGCATTCTCTACAATCAAGATTGTAGAGAATCTGCAAGAGTATGGCACCGGGGAAGTTAATGGAGAATTTACGGTGAAGAGTGCATATCAAGTGGTGTAGTGGATCATTCAATAAAAAGCTGGGGTTTGTTGAAATTGGAACATCACCGAATCAGGCTACAAGAGTATGGTAGAAAAAAATTTTGGTAAAGCAACACCCAAAATGGAGTAAAGTGTATAGTGTGAACATCTTGCATGGAGGTGCTACCTATATGTGAAAATTTTAAAAAGAGGGGGGAATACCATGCATGTAGGTGAGGAGAGGTTATAGAGCCGACATTCCATGTGCTAATTGCGTGCCCATTTGCACATGGGGTTTGGCAAGAACTTAGTGACACTATTCAAGTAGGAATCATGTCGAGAGAGGAGGCGATTTTCTCAAATGGATGATGAAATGGATGGAGGAAGTCGCAAAGGAAAAATGAGAGCTGGCTATCGTTTGCTTGTGGGTTATGTGGAATGATAGAAATGCACATGCCACATGGAAACAAGAGAAGGACAGCAAACGGATCAACAACCTTTGCTAAACAATACACTCTAGACTTCTTGTGCGCAATGGAAAAAGAAGTGGATCATGGTAGCAGGGAGAAAATGGGCATTAAGTGCACTCCTCCAAAATATACATTAAAAATAAATATGGATGGTGCTATTTTCCAAGCCCAAGAATACTATGGTATTGGGGTAATTATTAGAGGCGAAGACGATGAAATTTATGTTTCCATGGTGAACTGCCAAAGAGGGATCCCATCAACACTGGTGGTCGAGGAGTATGCGATAAGAATGTCTATCCAACTTGCTCAACAATCTGGCTTTAAAATAGTCATTTCGGAAAGTGATAATTAGGCATTGGTGAAAGCATTACAAAACAACAATGGCGAAAGATCAAAGCTGGGAGAACTTTTGGAAGATATCTGATAATTCTCTTTGTTTTTTTATTGTTTTTCTACTTTACATGTTAATAGGATGAGTAATAAAGCTGCTCATGGCCTCTTGACTAATTTTTTGACAGGCAAGAAGATCCAAATTGACAGTGAAGAGGATCCAAAATTTGATCCATTCGCTCACCTTATTGTCTCACAGAAAAAGATAAAACAAAAAAATGCTCAAGGAAATCAGCTTGTGGTTCCAAAATTGGGAGTATAACATCATAGCCTGCAGAAAGAGAGAATCACTTGAATAGTAGACAGCACAAGCTAACCACAAAATATATAAGGCTAAAAAAGCACAGAAACTTTCCAATCATAATACAGGACTATACATTGAGAGTTGAGAATGCTTCAAAATGCATCTGGCTGTGATTCCATAAACGGACGTTGGAACAAGTTAGAACATAAAGGTGAAAAAAGAAAAAGGTGAAAAATAAAAAACAAAAAGACAATACTTCTACAAAATGCTACAATGTACTCCAGAAGAAGAAAAAGAATGAGCCATAATCTTTCACTCTATATCCACAGGGAAGGAACCAAAATTGTTTATAATATAAATGATAAATAAAGACATAGTTCCAGTATTCTTCCACCCATCAATAAGTCAAAGTAAATATCAAGCAGTTGTCGGTCTCCATGTTGTTTTCTGCACACACATAAGGCCCTCCTTATCCTTGGCAAAAGTCATCCTAATGTCCCAATTCAATGATCTGAAGATAGATTCTAAGGGATTCAAGATCTCCAGCTTTTCGCGGATTATTGCCCAACCTCCAGGTCTTAGTATTCGATCCATCTCTACTACGATCACAATGGGGTGCTTACACCTGTATTAGAGCGAATTACATAGAAGTTAGCTGGCTAGATTGTATGGGATGATTCAATAATGGACAAACTGTTTACAATATAAAACAGTTAGCAGAAAGAGTTGAGTAATTTGTTGGAAGAGTAACCACTAGTATGTTCTCCACACCTAAACATGAAACAAAAGGTGGCTTAGTTGATCAGTAATCAGCATGAGCATTTCCTCGTGCAGGATTATTTCCTATGTAGCATGGATACATGTATGGATGCAAGTCCAAAACATGGTAAATTCGTACGAGGTAGGATACAGGGTCACGGCTATACCTACGTACACATATAATAGTATTTTGCATGAGATAAATATTGTTTAATGTTCATATGTTGTGAAAATTAAAATTTCTATAATATTTTTATATTTCTTTATTATATTGATGATTTATAAATTAGAAAACTGCTTCTTTTTCAATCCAATATAGACAAAAGGCCTTTTAAAATCGTAGTTCTAAATTGCATATGGGCTGAAACGAACTCAATCCGTGTCCATCGAGTTTCTAGAAGCGTACCTGAAGATATATGTCCAAGACGTGCGATGAGTGTTTTACAGTAAAATGTGTGTTACATAATTGAGTGAACAGTTAAATAAATAAGCGTGCATATATCCAAGGACTATCCAATGAAGTTGTACCTGAAGATATATGTCCAAGATGTGTGACGAGTGTTTTACAGTAAAATGTTGACGAGTGTTTTACAGTAAAATGTGTTACATAATTGAGTAAACAGTTGAATAAATAAGAGTGCATATATCCAAGGACTATCCAATGAAGTTTTAATGTCTAGTCCATGGACAGCATGTAGTATATGCTTTGAATTGAAAAGCAACTAACTGGCAGCAACAAGCAGGGCCACTTGGTCTAACCACTCCGACTGGCGAGTGGTCGGACCTGTCAGTCCAACCCTCGAGGAATTGTGCGGTCCGACCATTCGGGAGATTTTATGTACACTCAAAGTCCTGTTCTGACTGGGTTTTTTGGTCTTTTTGGAGCACACAAAATTAACTCTACAAATAGGATTAGCTTCTCAGATCTAGGGGTAGAGGAGAGCTAAAGGGAAGAGAAAGGTCAAGTCGTCAAGATCAAGAAGACAAAGAAAAAGAAGAAATGATTATTCTTGTGAAGATTTACAAGAAACCGGAGAGATTACTCTTGTCTTAATGCCTCAAGAAAAAAGAAATTATTTTATCTTCTTCAAGTAATAAAGAAATCTTTCCCTTCTCTCATGGATGAAGGCACATTGCGAAACCCCATAAATCTTCTTGTTTTTTGGGATTGTTTGTCTGTTCTTGATTTTTAGTCATAAGGTTCTATGCGATAAAACCTAAAGTTCAGGCCTAGGATATAAAACCCTAACATTTGGTCTCATAGTGATATCGACTGCAAAGTAGATTCCTAACACAACACACGTACAGCTTTAGATTGAAGTACCCATGCAATATAGATTATTTATGATCCTCCCATTACTAATGCTCTTTCAAAATTTCACATTGTTCTCTTAAACAGGGTGTTTTAGTTCGAAACCTGTTAACAAGATTTAATCCAAACTATTTGCAAATGAACAGTTTCTAGCAGTCCAATTGCTACAGAAGGATAATATCCTTTACTCTTGTAAGAAATATTTAAAATTAAAGAGTTAGCTATATCTAAATTCATTTTCTGATCAAACTCTAGTTTGATGGATGGTAATTGGTAAGTGCAACTAACCTAAAATTTTGGCTTTCAATATAGTGTTTACTGAATCTATATGTGTTTCCTTCTTTTAACACAAAAGTAGGACACAATAGTATATAAGTAGATTTCCTATAGAAACAAGAGGTTTCATAATAGGATTATTTGCACTGTAATACCCAGCATTCTAATTATCAGATTTAGGATATGTCGGATTGAAAAATTCCATATACCCGATGACGAATATCGGAATATATCATGAATAATAAATATTGGCTGACATATTGCACAATGTGTGTATTCATCTATGTTGCACGGATATGGGTGCTGGTGCGGACATGGACAGGGAACGGATACGGGATATGACGAAATTGTAAGAGTTAGGTACGAGGACACAGCTATATATGTACATATTAAATAAATAATCTATCTGAGATCGATATTGTTTTTCATTCACATGTTACGTGAACTAAAATCCTTATACCATTTTTATGTTTCTTTCATCGAGTAGATTATAAATTGAAAAACCACTCGTTTTCAAACCAAATACTCAAATGACCCTATAAAATCATATTTATGAACTACATATGTGCTAAAACGAAGCTGTCCCGCGTTCAATGAGTTGCATAAATTTGGGCTGAAGTGTACGATATACGATCTAGAAGTGTATCACGAGATTTTCGAACTAAAACATGTGTTGTATAATTGAGTACACATCTTCCATAAAAATATAATTGAGCACACGTCTGAATAAATTTATGTATATATTCGAGAAATGTCCAAGGAGTGTCGAATATGGACACGGGAAGTGTAGATATGGGAGTCTAGATGAAGTGTCCGGATAACATAAGTATTCATACTTGATGCACCAAATAATGGAGCTTTTGAGAAAGATTGTATCTTTTCTAAAACTTTTGCAAAAAAGTTCGGCCTCAAATGAACCCGAATTCTTCCTTTCCGTTAATTGCATATGTGGATATTTGTTTGAGGTCTAAGCATACGTGGCTATTTGTTTGGGCTTATACCTCAACTGAACCATAAATCCAAATCAATCTTTAAAACAAATCCGTATTGCAATATTTTGGCTGACCTCTTTATGCAGAAATGTTACGGATATATTAGAAAAATCACGATAGCATTGCCCAAAAATTGTCAAAAGCGGTAACGGATATCGAGACCATATTGTCTTATGGCAAGCTTTATAAAGGATATATCGGCCAGTATCTTGGCAATGTCGGGGGTATTTCACCCAAATATTGCCAAAAAGCGGTGAGGGGTATTGAGATCATATCGTTTTGTGCAAGCCTTATGAAGATGATATATCGGCTGTATCGAGGATATTTTAAAACAATGGTAATACCCTAAACTTGCACTCTTTTTTAACTTTGATACCTAAAGTTCTATTTTGACAATTTGACCCAAACTACAAAAAGGTAGATGGTAACTTGGTTCAAGAATATCAACATAGAAATTGAATGAAACAAATTCTCTCACCAAATTTCAATTTTTGGAGTTTTGGGGCAAGTGAGGCACAAAGTTAGGGCTATGGGGTTGATTTGAACACTTAGGGTATCAAATTGTCAAAATAGAACTTCTAGGTATCAAAGTTAAAAAAGGGTGAAACTTTTAAATATTAAAGTGTACAAAACCGTTTATATTTATTATGATAGACTGCAGAATTGAGTCAGTCAGTTAGCATATTTTTCTAGGACTTTAAAACATATATTCTCATGGCTCATTGCAAACAGCCACGAGCAATGTTTTAAAAAGCGTCCTAGGCGGACACCTAGGCATCTGCCTAGGCGTAGGCGGCCCTCCAGCCGCCTAGAATTGGCCGGAGCGGTCAATCTAGGCGGTGGAACTGCCTAGGCGCCGCCTAGAGCTAGACAGGCCTCCTAGCTTTTAACAGGAAAAAAACCCTAAATGACTAAAACCTGACCCGACCTGAATCCTTAAACCCGACCCACACCCTTAAAAACTCAAAAAAGCCTCTCTTCTCTCTCTCCCGATCTCTCTCTATCCCTCCGCTCTCTTAAAAAAACCTCTATCGACGCTCCTCCTCCCCCCACCTCTCCCTCAATCTCCGATCCCACCTCCGGTGCTCCTCCTCCCATCACCTCTCCCTCTCCGATATGCTCAAAAACCCTAGCAACCTCCTCCCCTCACCTCTCCCTCTTCAGCCACCTCCGGCGAGTCTCTCCCTCTAATCCCTCTATTGAAGGTCATTTTTAACTTTTTGTTATTTTTTCCACTGTTTTTTATTTTATTCACCGTTGTTTGTTCAATCTTAGTTAATTTTTGTAATTAGTTAATTTTGTTGAATTCACTGTTTTTATTCAGAAACCTAACAATTTATTTTTATGCATAGTTGATTAAGGATCTAAGATTGCCATTTATTATTATTAGTATTTCAATTTTTCATGAACTTAATTCATGTTTTTGTCAATTATTATAATTAAATAATTTAAAAAATAGTCAAACGCCTAGGCGCTAGGCCCCGGCTAAAATGCCTAGTCGGCCTAGCGCTTTCTGTAACATTGGCCACAAGCAAAATAAAGTAAAATGAAACAAAATAAAAGAGCAATCGCATTGCGAACTTAATCCAAGTATCTACCTGTTCTTGAGCCGTGAGAACAAGTGATCAGCATGCAAAAGGTCAAAGGTCCTAGGATAAGTGCTGAATGGTTCACACCAGTCATGATATATGCCTAGAAGTCCACGCTCATAAATAATAGGAAGAGTGTTTGGAGCATGCACGGGAACTACATTCATAACCCACACCTTTTGTGGAGTTAAAGCTGCTGCAAACCTGTATAATCACATTTACAAAAAGTTTAATTTTTACTTCATATCCAAACCGGTCAATGCTTGTATGGTTAAAACAGCTAATGAAAACTCTTATAACAGATGTTTGGGATTCTGGACATGAAAATCACTACAAATTCAGGAATATAATGTAACTGTAAAAATAAACTACTGGTGCATACCCTCCATAAATTGCTTTCATATCCATGACATTCCGAATATTCAACCAATCAATTCCCATCCCACTAAAATATGATCTGTTGAAAATGGCCTTCCAGTGTTGGTCATCTGCATGCAATTTTTCCTGGGAATCACCAAGCCATTCAGGAAAAGTTTCAAGCCTTTTGGGCCATTCCTCGGGCCAATCAGTACCACGTTGTTCAATAGCAGCTGGAACTTTATGGAGACATGTTTTTATTGGCGTGTACCTAGAAAAGAAGAAAAACTTGCTCAGAGGTAATTTACTGAAACATGAGCTGATACATAAGCTCCACTACCCAAAGGGGAAGAAAGGCTCAACAGTCAAATTAAATGAATTTCTTTGGAAGAGTTTTACATGAATGAATGAAAGTCCCAACTCACCAAGCAGCATCCTGGTTTTCATTTTCCTTGCACAGGGGAGGTTGATTTCTCCTTCTTAGCTCATAAATATCATTTGATGTTGGTTTCTGATAAATTTTAGCACTCATTTCACTGACATCATCAGTTTTATGTGCCAGAATATTCCAACAGATTGAAGCTGTCAACTCTGACATGCCTGGAAGAATTATAGTATAGCAAGAAATGAGGGGAAATCCAATATATATAAATATAAAATAGCCTGACACAAACGAACTCATAATAAAATGATAATATTCTACAGCCGGTTGGGAGTTTAGATATTCATATGAAAAAAAACTTGGTTTTGCATGAGTAAGTTTTCGGGCAATTTTCACAAAAATAGCATGGAGCTCTTAGGGGCTTGCAAAAAAATAACATAAACTATTTTTATCGGAGAAAAAACAAAACAAACTTTCAAAGAAAATATCACATACTATCAAAAAGTTTCTTCACGGCATTAATGGTGTAAGTCTAAACTCTAAAATAACCTTAATAGCAAAGAAGAGGAAGAGGGTGGGAAAGTAGTTATATAAAATAAATAAGAAAATATCCAAGTTGTGTCATGAGCATATCACATGCCAACCTATATTAACTTCTGCCAGTCATGATAATTTAACGAAAAAAAATTAGTGGATATTTTCCTCTATAAACAATATTTTTGTTATTTTGATGCAAAACCCCAATAGTTCATGCTACTTTTGTGAAATTTACCCTTTTTTTGTGGGTCTAATGGAGAATATAGAAAGCTGACTGTCAGTAAAGTTATACACTGAATGCTCTTTTCATGATCGGACTAATGTTAATAAACAAAGGTGCAGATAAGCATTCATCAGCAAAACCACCAGTAATTAACTAGAAGGTTAAATTAAACTTAACTATCCAGTACTTTCAATATTGCTTATAATTTGGTTCCTAATGCATTTTGCAGGAATATGCCTGATCATAATTATGACTAAACCTATGGATTTATCAAGTCAAATTTCTGACTAATGGATAGCTAGGACAGGAACTTAATCAGCTGATTCTGACATAGTCAGTAGTTTTTCCTCAAAAAGAAATACATAGTAACTGTGTCAACATTCTACAAGCTCCATGCTGATCTGAAGTGTTAAAAGTAGAAAGTTCTGCTGGAGTTTACTAATTATTCTCTCTGCATCATTTAAGTTTACATGTCTGCATTATTCAGGGTTTATGCAATAACTCAACATGGTAAGTAAGTTATTTGGAAGGAACAAATAAAAGACCATCACATGCTTCATGGAAATATAGCCACTGCAATGCAGTTATCAGAACAAGAAAGTCTCCAAACTGACATAAAGTACATATAAAATAGTAACTCATATTTTCAACATTTTGACAGGTGAGGAAGAAAATGGAATGCAAAATTAAGGTTAAATCTAGAAAATTCAGGGTTACAATATAAACAAGACCTAGAGCTCAGTACAGAAATGTTGGCTAGGGAAGGATTTGTATCCTACAGAAAGTATTTCAAAGTTAGGTACTTCTTAAGCATCACTTTCAGCCTGACGTTTCACTCCTCCCTCATTTATCTTTTTTCATCTCAACTTTCTGCAATATGGCATCATTTAGGAAGATTAAATTGTTCAAATGAATACCTTCTTCTCTATCAACATCACCATGGGATGTCGATATAATAAAGTATCCACCAGGGCGTAGTATTCGATTCATCTCCAGGAGGACCTTCCCACCTAAGAGAGAGAATAAAATGTTCAGATGAACAACCTCAGCAAGATTAGTTACCATGAGAAAAAATTACACAGGTGCACACCAGTAGAATGCCATGCTATATTGCAGTCACTGCAGTGAATAGCATCAAAAACACCACTAGGAAAAGGAAGCCTTCTGGCTTCCAAACTGCCCAAGACTGCAGGGATGCCACGCTCAAGAGCAACTTGGGCCAAGTCAGTCCTGTCATGTATTAGCCCTAACGACAAAGTTATAACATCCTTTTCAAGAAGAGCAGCAGCAAAGCTAGCATCTGTGCATCCAATGTCCAAAACTACTCGGATATTCTTCCCCCATTCAATATCAGGCACCATCTATTATCAAGTCAAAGTAATTAAAAGAAGGCAAACACCTACCTACAACAGATTCCACGAACAAGAAACATAACAATCTCCAAAAAATAAAGATGAACTTTAAAAAACAAATTGATCAAGCACATTCTAGAACTCCAATTTTCTAAGCTATTGTCATTTAACGCATTTGGTTAACTCGTCAAAGTCATAAATTCGGGACTCAAGTAGTACACTTAGCATAAAGCAAGAACAACAATATAAGCATACACTGCAACAAATTGTGTCATATGAATATATCCCAGTTAAATGCTTAAATAACAACATCATTTCATTCTAAACTCATATATATATATATATATATATATATATATATATATATATATATATATATATAGAGCTCTATGAACTTAAGTTCATAATGAATAGTGGTGCACCAACTTTTCTAACCACTCATCTTGCTTTGGGATCCGTGAAAGATATAAAGGTCACTTTGAGATTTGTGCATCACAAATCTCAAGGCAAGATGAGTGGATAAAAAGTTGCAGACACCACTATTCATATGAACTTAAGTTCATAGGAGCCTTGCTCTATATATATATATATATATATATATATATATATATATATATATATATATATATATATATATGATAAAAATGCTCACCTCTTCAATGGAACCGAGGTAGTGACGAACCCCACCCTTGAACTCCGACTCATCCTGAGGAAACATCAGATACTCTCCAGTCATATTCACCCACCTCCGAATCTTAACATATGCAGACAGCTTCGGATGAGCTACATTCCTATAAAATATCTGCAGCATCAAATTAAACCCTAAAAATCACCAATTCCACACATTTAAAAAAAAAACTAACTTGAACAAATTAACAAAGCATCGACCTTGAACTGACTCTCCGGCCACGGGACCACCGGAGTCCGATACTCCTGCAGCAGCGGCACCAGACAGGTCAGCGGATGACGAGGGCAGCTCCGCTCATGATGCCGGCGGGCCCCGCCGCCCTCCATGTCAATGCAAGGCACGAAATTTTGCTTGCTACTTCCGGCGCACAGTTTCCAGCCGTACTCAGCGCTCGGATCGAACAGCGGCCCCAAAATTTTCCTTTTCTTCTTCTTTTTTCCCTTCTTTTGCTCTTCGCCATCTTCATCCTCTGCATTCACCTCCGGATTCACCTCGACGCCGTCTTCGATGTCAGGATCATTATCTCCCTCCTCCGATTCCACCACTTCCTCTTCCCTCTCCTCTTCTTTCTTCACTAAAGCTTCGGTCTTGTTCGTTCTTCCGTTCCTATCTTCAACCGGCGGCGGAGGTGGCGGCGGAGGCGGCGGGGGCCTGATTCTGGCGGTGGCGCCGGCGGTTCTGAAGGGAGTGGGATCGGATTCGATGTCGTCGAAGTTGTCTCGTCTCCAGGAGACGGCGGAGGACGCCGGCGACGTGAGGACGGACCAGACGACGACGAAGGAGAGGCCGAGGACGACGGCGATGGATATCTTGACGGCGAAGCTGAAGGGGCCGCGCTTGCGGGGGAGCCTGACTCCTTGGAATTTGAGCGCCATGGATCTCGAGCTCGATCGAGAGAAGGTGAGAAGTTGGGATCGATCGGTGTAATTTGATGGGGACTTTTAATTATTAATGTAGGTGCCATTAGACAAAAGTGAAGCGAGGATTAGGGTTTTTATTTATTTATTTATTTATTTTTCTTGTTTTCAGTAATAAAGTGGAGATTAATTTTGAGGAGTGAGAGAGAGAGAGAGAGAGAGAGTGCGTGTGAAGTGCGGACAAAGATGGAGGCGTACGTTAGAAGCGAGTTCAATGGCTGATTTTTGGCGTTCTTGTCTTGAGTTTGGGGAGGCTGGCACTTTACCCTTTGTAACCGTTTTATAAAAAATTAATAATGGGAGCTAAGTAACATCTAATTTAGTTTTAATATCCAAACTAGAAGCAACTATGGAAAGGAAGAAGTTATTTCTAGGCTAAATATCATAAACCCCCTCTTAAATTTGGACAATTATCAGAAAACCCCCTTACCTTTCAAAATATTAGAAAACCACCCTTAACTTTAGGGTTTATCAGAAAACCCCCTATACCTTTCAGATTTTATCAGAAAACTCCTCTAAATTAGAGGGGTATTCTGAAAAATCTCAAGATTAAATGAGGTTTGTTTATAAAATCTAAAAGTTAAAGGGGAGTTTTGGGATAATCCTTATAGGGGGTTGTTTTATGATATTTTGGAAGTTAGGGGATTTCTGATAATTATCCAATGGTAGGGGGGTTTTCTGATATTTACCCTTATTTTCTATTATGGATAAAACTAGAAAGAATTAATTACGTTTGTCTCATTGGGTGTAGAAATTGTTAGAGCCTGTTTGGTTGGTTTTTTGCAAATAAAAGAAAATGAAAATAGGGATGGGAACCATCAGAGTATGATTTCCTTCAATTTCCTCCCAAAATCAATGAAATTGGTATCCTTAAATAAGGGTCACATCATCTAATGAGAGATTGTCACATCATCTTTTTTCTTGGTGTTTGTTGGTTTCAAGAAGTGAAACAAACAAAGAAAATATAACTTATATAGGAAAAAATGACGTGGACATTATATTTTTGAGTTTTCCTTAAAAAACGGAGCAACCAAACAGCCCCTTAAATACATCGGTTAGGGGGAAAAAAGACTCTGCATTGATCTGATAGATTTTAAGACTTAGAAATAGGGAAAAGCTTGATATTAAATTTTTTTGCGTGGTTTTTTTCCCTATTTTTTAGAAGTAGTCAATAACGGTGTTTAGTGATTTTTTTCCGCATGCTTATCGAAATTGTTATTGTTTTTAAAAGGTGCTTTTAGAAGCAATCTCAGGATGCTTCTAAAAGTAGTTTCTGTAGAAGCAATCTCAGGATGCTTCTAAAAGCAGTTTCTGTCTTTTTTTAGTTTATATATCACATATATGGTCTTTATCTTTTGACAATGATCTTTAAGCATTGTTTTGCCAAACATCTTAACTGTTTTTGGAAGCAACTTTTGATATATGTTTTTTTTTCCGCATGCTTATCGAAATTGTTAATGTTTTTAAAGGTTTTTTTTAGAAGCAATCTCAGGATGCTTCTAAAAGTAGTTTCTATCTTTTTTAGTTTATAAATCACATATATGGTCTTTATCTTTTGACAATGATCTTTAAGCATTGTTTTGCCAAACATCTTAACTATTTTTTGAAGCAACTTTTGATATATGATTACAAACGACTATTTTTAGCGCTTCTGTAAGCTACTTATGTAAACAACTTAGTATAAAGCTCCAGTAATATCGGACTGGCCCTTAGTCCTGCAGATCATTAAAATTGATGTTACCTTACTATATATGTCGTCCAATTCTAAAATCTTGCTAGTGCTCTAAATTGAAGGGGGATTAATGTGAAACAATTGACAAGATTCAGGGCGATTAATGTGAAACAATTGACAAGATTCAGGAGACCTAATATCCTTTTAGTGATTTGTGATACTAATCTCAAAGTTTTATAGATTTAAAGGACTAATATAAAAAAATAACTCTTAGGAAAATGATGAGATAATACTTCTTGGTTGAAAACAATTAAATATGATTAATGCATATAAGGGGATAATTATTGGCATATCTCGATGTGAAAAATAGGGTCAAATAGTTGATCCCAAAACTTTAAAATAAAGGGTTGTTGTCTTGTTGATGCTAACAAAAGTTAAATTATTTTCATTTATTAACGTATCAACTTTTTTTTTTAATTAACTTAGGCAAGGGCATTTATATTTCTCACAAATATCTACACTGCTCCTGCCCCCTCATGGCATGGTCACGTGCTCGCTCTTGTTGCAGTTTGGAATGTTGGACAAGAGTTGGATAATAAGCTCCTCAAATCAGCTAATAGTCTTCATTTACAAATGAAATCAAATTGTTACATAATATACCGGCAATAAACACATCCCTCCATTTTAACTCTAAAATTTCCTGGATAATCATGGACAGGGAGAAAAATGAACCCATAACGTACTGCAAATTCTTTTTAAAAAAGTGTCATATTGCCTAGTTTAAATTCAGTTAATCTAGGATAAAAAATTAAACTCAGATATTTTAAATGCGTTAACTGAAATAAAAGTGTAATTTTTCACAAGAATGTAAATTCTACAATCGCAAATCAACAGATATTTCACCTTTATATTTCAAACACATTGTGAAGGTTTCAGTTTATTTGGTCTCAATTAGATCATCTTTATTGCCATCTTCATGAATTGCATTTCTTCTAGTTTTCCACGTAGTTACCTATCTAACCACATTGAAGAGAATCTGAACCCCATTTTAGAGCAGAAATCGTAATCCTATAAGTGTATTTGGCAAACTCCTAAAACTGAGTCAGGACTGAACCTGACCCAATTTCGAGCCCAGTATTAGGTTTGCTTTTGATTGGCAAACACTGAGCCAGTTCTGACCTAGTTTTTCTTAGGTCAAAAAAAGATCATAAAATCAGTTTAGTGTTGGACCAGAGAGGGTGATAGTCCAACACTAAACTGAGCCAGGGTTGAACTTGCCCCTTTTGGTGATTGCCAAACACCCCTAAAAACTCTCATAATTAATGTCACCTCTCTACCATTAACACATGTTTCAAAGATATTTTATATGGTATTTTCCACAAAATATTGACTCAGATTGAAGATACCAATGAATACAAGCAACCCAATAAAATATCTCAGAACTGAAGAACACGAAACCACGGCAAAGCACCAACGCACTGATGCACTCATTGCAATAGTCACTGCCAACTAGCAGTCATCATTCATCCAACCATGAAACAATAATTGAAGGGACCAATACATCAAAATCTTATGCAACAAGGAAATAGCCTGGATATTAATTCAATATACAGTATAAACTCAACACATCAGATACTTTGCAGGCAAACAAAGCGATAAAAAGACGAGAAAGGCCCCAGCAAAAGGGACCATTTTGTCAAGCTCCCTGTCTCAACTCCACAAAAGCTCCTGAAAGAGAGTTGCGTCCAGTGCCATCTCAATGTTTGAGAGGCTGTGGACAAAAGTACCAGAACTGATTCCCCTTCAGTTATCTCTCCAGCAAAAACAATCAAATACCAGTAGTTCTACTTCTTCCGCTCGAAAAATATCTCACACACAGATTTTATCATCGTGGATCATATCCTTACCTTCCAAAAAAATGGGTAGTGTGTGAGTTTCTTGTGTTTGTGACTTTGTGTGGTTCTGTTTTCTTATCTCCTCCAACCCCCTCTCCTCTTAACAAAATGGCCCCATTTGATCTTAAAAACCTCAAAATATGCGTTCTCCCTCTCTTCTCCAAAACTCTCAACTTCTCTTCAACACAAAAAACATGGAGAAAACAAGCGACTTAGCTTGGCTGGCTGAGCTGAAACTGCCAGAGATGCTCAAATCAGAAACAGTGAAATCATTGCATGCTATTATTGATAGCAAATGGGGACCTATTCATCGAAGTGCATGCCAAACTGCTGCAGGCCGAGCTCTGTGGAATCATGTGATTCATGACCCAATGGCTGGAGCTTTGGCCGGCGAGAGTTTTCTTAAAAGTCTTTATGAGAAGATGAGGAAAGATTGGCTTCATAATTCCAGGGAAGTGTCTGGGGTGATTTTAGCTATTCGTACCTTGTGGTTTGATGCTAAGCTTGAAGCGGCAATTAATTCGTTTGATTCTATCGACGATGGAGGAGCTCAGGTTGTTCTCCTTGGTGCAGGTCAGTGATCTGTAGTTTTTCATGACATTAGAATCTCTTGAAGTTTAACGCATGCATAATAAAAAAGATGCAGATTTCCTCTGTTCTATTTCAGCAAAAGCAATATCAAGAGCATAAAAAAGGCTTATTCTCACTTTGGTAACCTACAGTTTACCAATTGTTCCACTTTGATACCCCTAAGTATTTCTTTAACCCTTTGATACCCCAAAGTTTCAATGCCATTTCACTTGGATACCCCTGGCCAGATTCAGTTAGATTTTCTATTAAATTTGTATCACGTGCTTAGCATGTGACACCCCATCCACTACTACTGGGATGTTCAAGCAACTGTGTAAAATGGACCAAATGTAATACAAATTTAACAAAAAATCTAACAAAATCTGGACGAGGGTATCAAAGTGAAATGGGATCGAAACTTTGGGGGTATCAAAATATTAAAAAATATTTTGGGCTGCCAAAGTGGAAAATGGGTAAATTTTGGTGTACCAGAGTGAAAATAAGCCAAAAAAAAAAGTTCCACAGAGTAGGTTGTGAAAGATTAAGCATACTGAAGTGATACTAGTGAAATTTTGAATAACTCGTGATGAATATAAGTACAACTATCTTACAGGTATGGATGCAAGAGCCTACCGTCTTTCTTGCCTGAAGAAATGTGCAGTATTCGAAGTCGATTTTAAAGATTTACTGGAAATGAAAGCCTCTCTTATACAGGAAGCAATGGGATCCTCAGAGCAACAGCAGAAATCAATGACTGCCAAGTCTTTGATTAGGGTCGCAGCTGATATTAGAGACAATGACTGGATCGAAAAGCTCAGGAGATCTGGCTTTGTTCCTGACAAAAAAACAGTGTGGATGCTTGAAGGTATCATTTATTACCTTCCTCACTCTGAAGCCATGAATGTGCTTCAATCTATAGGTGCTCAGTGTGCCATGACCCAAACTGTTCTCCTCTCTGACTTCATGAACATGCCCTCAGTGTCTCTATCCCCTTCAATGTTTCATTTTTATAGTGATTGGCCTGACCAATTGTTGCCAACTCTTGGATTTTCTCATGTCAAGCTTTCACAAATAGGGGATCCTGATGCCAATTTTGGATTGCTGCATGATCCGCAAAATTTGTTTACCAAGCTCAGGAACTTGCCGAGATCAATACAGACTCATCCAGAGGATGGAACTCCTTGTCGGCGGTTGTATCTTGTCGAGGCCTCGGGTTCTCCAGAGCGAGCAACCTAAAGAGAGATCAAACAGCCATGAATCATCACTTCACTTTATTATATGCTACATATACCTTCCACATTTTGGATTAGATATAAGGGAATCGGAATCTTTCAGTTTCCTGTAATATTGCCAATGCTGATAAATGATATACCTCAAATTTCAGTAATCGAAACATGGTTTGCTGACAACTCTATTCTAACTACTCCGTCTTGTGTTTGGAGTATCATTCTAATTTTGTGGGAAATTTTTTTATGATTATGTTCATTTGCTTCAGTGAACGTGAATTCTATGGATGTACCACTTTCAGTAAGTTGAACACAACTGCATGAATAATCATCTTAGGTTGCTCACTGGGGAGAAACTTTTGCCTCATTTCTATTCCAAGTGAACATTAGAGTATCTAAAGAACACATTAGACTACTATTAAATAATAACTAGTATTATTAGCACTATTAGCAGTTGTGAAGAATTATATGCCTCACTTTCCGACTATCTAAAGAATAACTCATTACTAGTTTAACTATAGACCCACATAAAGTTGCATCTGGAACAATAGCTGAAAAATAACCCTAATAGTAGAGATTAGCAGGACTATCCCAAGAAGAGCTAGTTGCAAATCCAATTAATGCATACTCTAGTAGGGATGCATTAAACAACTAACAGATTTAATAGCAAGAATATGAATGTTCTGAAAAGATGATCTAATAGAGTTCTCACAAATAAAAAGAGAAACAAAAAGGAAAGGGATCTATGGCATATTATGCCAATTTTCTAGGCGTTTGTGACATGTGAATTAGCATGTAGTTATAATTAACTCACCACAAAAATTGATGGTGATGATGATGGCAGCTCTAACCTTGACACTGTCGATTCAAGGCAACTTTGATGAAGGACAATTTTTCTGGAAGATCAATCATCATTGTATACCTCACACACTCTGAAAGCTTCACTAGATCTTTCCTGTGAAACTAAAACCAGCCAAGGCAGAAATATCATGAAGACTGTATCCCTTTGACAAGTATGAGGATATTATTTGACATACATACACAAACAATAACTGATGACATGACATGCCAAATGACAAATTTTCTAGTGAAGAATTCTCAACCATTTCTTGACTACTGATTGAATTGTGGACACCATCTTCTATTGACATCTGAAATAAAGCCATTAAAGCAACGACCGAGGTTGAATATTGCTTTTTACAACTTTCCCCAAACCCATTTATGTGATGGTCACATAAGTAGGAGTCCAGTATTGACAGAAAGATATATGCAGTCATGTCAAAGGGAATAACATTATGCATGTGTGGTACAGGATTACAAAAGTCAAGATCTAAAAGGATAATAAGTTTTCAGTGAAGTAATAAGGTGGAATATTGTCTAAATCATACTCTTAAGAGATGGAGGCTACTGCTATGCCAGGTGACACAATCCCTTGTCTAATTAGTTTGTGTGCTTAACCAAAGTCAATTCAAACTCAACATTTTGCACATGTGGCATGCCTGCAGCCTGAATCTATTGATATC
Organism: Asparagus setaceus; assembly: GCA_012295165.1. Lineage (NCBI taxonomy): Eukaryota > Viridiplantae > Streptophyta > Magnoliopsida > Asparagales > Asparagaceae > Asparagus > Asparagus setaceus. Next base: position 23,893,041 of record CM022702.1, read on the forward strand.
CTTCGAAAAGACTAGCAAGAAGATAATAGGTTCTCCAACTTCAGAACTATATATCATTCAACAGGCTACGACAAAAAGAATACAACAAAAGGATGATAAATCAAAGAAATTCATGAAATAAAATAAACGTCAATACAAATGTAATGTCAAACTGAACCATCATGTGGGACAGAGAAACCTGGGCGACGATTAGGCTGTACAAGCGACAAATAGGATGACATTACTTTCGAACAATGAAGCTCTCATAACGGTACTCGAAAATGGTCCATGATTGTCAGGAGAATCAAACACCTAAGCAGTCCTTAATTGCCTGCCCAAATTTGCCCAGGGCATATATTGAATCCGTTAGCCCTTCTTTAACCTTTTCCCTGCAAAATGGAGAAAATAATAATAAACAGCGTCTTCATGCTTGCACTTGCAAACAATTCATAGCATAGATTTAAGCAAATTTTTAGCACATTAACTACACACCAGATAATATTGGAGGAGGTAAAAACTACTCTACTCTGCATTGAAAAACAAACAGATTTAAAAAATGCAGAGTTGCTTGTCAAAAACCGATCTTCTGCACTTGTATTTTATGGCATTTCTGGAGAAAGCCAGTTGATTAAAATTCAAATGTCACAGAGCAGATTAATCAATAATATAGGAAGAAACTACAAGTAATATAAACAGGAAACAAGAGAGAAATAATTTTCCAATGACTTAGCGAAGATAATACCTATCAGCATTAAGCCGGAAATCACTTTTGTCTATGGTAGTACCCAAGGCGGAAAATGATCTGCACATATAAATCAGCTTGTTATTTCTTTTAAGCTATATGCAGTGCTTGCGTTACAATATAAAAAATGAGATTAAGGGCTTCAGGAAGAAGCATGCAGACAGGAAGCTTAAGTAACTGACACTAACTAATGCTATGTGCCTTTTTAAAGATGTAATAAAATTATGAGAATGACTACAGAGAGCTTAGCAGATGATCTCGGAGATTAATCTGGATGTTCATTATGCTGGCGGTTCCAACTGTGCCTTGGAGCGCCAACAAGCCAGCTAATTGATTCATTGCTAGACAGATAAGGCCTTCACTATACTTGTATCAAAATAAACTTTTGCAAAGTTAGACTGAGTTTCGGTTATGGTGTATTTCCTTGAAATGATATTACACAGTGGTAATGCTTGTATGAGACAGAATATGCTTATCATTTCTAGACTAGTTTTTAATACATTAGTATGATTTAAGCTCGTTCTTCCATTGATGTGCAAAATGTCACATGACGTCAAAACATAACATCAACTTTTAAGCACAATTTAACATGAAGAAAAACTAAGACTACAGTTATGTAATGTTGTTCAAGCCCGTGCTATGCTCATTGCTCGGTGAGTTCTCAAGGTTGGCTTGGGTAGCTTGCATTGCAACTTGCAGGATGAAGCAAACATCAACTTGTCAATTGCTTAAATATGACACGTTAGACCAATATTTGAAATATCATTATGAGCACAACGAGCGTTCAAGTGTCAAAATAGTTTCTCCAGTTTTGTGTGAGTTCAGGTCATGACTACATTACCCATCTTACAATCTTTCTTACTGCAACATATATAATTAAATGAACCAACAACTCTAATTAACCTTTTCAACTGAAATAGTTTGTTCTTTAGAGTAACCCTCTCAAAAAGACGTGATTCAGTGCAAAATGGCAAAACCTAACTACAATTCCCACCAGACCTAGAAAACTAATGAAAGACTATATTAACTACCTTATAAGAACATCAAGCCTATCTTCTGCTTCCAATTTAACAGGATCTGAATCATCAAGCAAAGAAGCCGCATTCTTTACGATCAACTTGAACGTGCAAACCTGCAATCAATAGAATATCAACAAATCATATTATGCATATTTGTTACCGCAATTCTACAGAAATAAGCTAAATACAATTCTCTTCAGAAAACAAATTCTCTTATAGTTGGATCGGACCTCTACGCCACTTCTAGCTTGAAAAGCAACAACAGAGCTCCTCTCCTGCGGTACACAATCCCTTCTTGCTGAGTTCAACAGCCTCTTTATCTCTTCAGATACTCCGTCTACAGCTTCTGATGCTGCCAACAATATTTCATTTATAAATCATTGAAACCTCAAGTGTGAGAGTATAAAATTATAACCCTCAACCATCACCAAAACTTTGGAGCTTCGGTGTCGTGGAAGGGAGTCAGGGACCTTTATAACATGGTATCAAAGCAACCAGGTCTAAGTTCCACAGAACACAAATTTAAAACGGCATAAAAAAAGATACAGCTGGGTGAGTCTAGAATACCACCCTTAAAAAGGGCCCTCAAGCTAGGGACAAGTTAGAGCATAAAATATCGAGGTTTATTTGCACTTTAATATCCCAAAGTTTCACCTTTGATTTGATACCCCGATGCCCTTACTTTCTTCCCCACTTTTCCCAAACTCAATACTCAAAAGACCTTAATTTGGCAAGAAAATTGTCACATTCACTTTTGATTCTTGTAAAGAAATTAATGTCAACTTTTTTGCATTTTGGGGCATCAGATTGTCAAAATGGAACTTCAGGGCATAATTGTTAATAAATGGTGAAACTTTGGGGCATTAAAGTGCAACCAACCCAAATTATAACCCTAAACTCTCATTGTAGCTTCAGGAGTAGGGGTGATAAACGAACGCATCAAATCGAATACTAAGATGTTCGTATTTGTATTTATTTAAAATTATCAATTCGAACTTGAACTTGAATATCCACATCTGGAGTTTCTTGAAATCGAACTTCGAATACTGGCATTTGATAAATATTCATGAAACTTCACGAATATTTATCAAATGTCAAAGTATATTCATTCTGTTAAAGAATTTAATTTTTAAATAGTATTTAAATTTATAAATGAAAACTATTTCTTTATAGTTATGATGCATATATATTTAATTCGAATATTTCATTAGAAAATCAATTTAAGATTCTTTAAGTCTCTCAAAATTAGTACATAGAACTTAAGTAGAAAATATAAGTGGGTTGAAAATATAACATCATATGCGTAATAATACAGCGTATAAGCAATCAAATTTTAAACAAATATTTGATAAGCAAGCGAATCGAATATACATCTGATTAAATTCTATTTGTTAATGAACTCGAATAAATACTATTAGTTTACTGTTAAATGAACTACCGAATCGAATATGACCGAATAGTTACTCGAACAATTACCGAACTGTTTGTTCTTTATTTGGTTCGTTTCCACTCCTATTCAGGAGTTTTGGTGTAGTGGAAGTAAACTTTAACATCAAGAAATCAAAACAATAAACAAATTGAACTTACTCATCAAGAGATACGCAGATCGCAGGCTCCGCTGCGACGCCTCGATGGGATCCAACACGAACCTCGCCGCTTTCTTCTTCTGATCCCTCAGCCACTCCTTCGGCCCCGCTGCAACCAAATCGACAAAAATTAGTAAAAATTATCCAAAATCGAAACTAATTTTGGGGATAATTGTGAAAATACACTTACAAATTCCCAAGGAGATGGCGGTTGAAGATGCGGGCTGGGCGATGAGAGAGGGGAGAGAAAGTAGTAGGAGAGCAGCTCGACGAGAAGTGAGAGGAAAATTAGGGTTAGGGTTTTGATTTGGTTTTTGGCGACGATGAGAGGGTGAGAGCGTAAATGGGGAGGCTTGGATAACGCGCGCTGCTGCTCTTTCCATTTTTTTTTCGTTTTCCGTTGTTTTCCGTGGTTGGATCACTAGAGAAAAAAAAAAGAGTGAGAAAGAGAGAGAAAGGGGTAATTGTAAATTAGTCCCTTAAATCATTCTTAGTTGTCTTCATCCCTCAAATCTTAGTATTTGCTCATTAACCCTCAAATCTTTATTTTTATTGCAATTTTGTCCCTATGTTAGAATTTTCGTTAGTTTCGCTAATTCAAGTTGGATTAACTCTTAATTACCCTTGTGTAAATGTTTACACTCTCAAGTGACCTAAAGTTCATTTATTCCCAAAATTTGCTTGCTCTATAAAAGGGAAATAGATTTAAATTTGCGTTTGAGAAGTTCTTGACCATTGGAGAAGGAGTTAGTGGGTTTAGTCATTGGTGTAATTTGAGAGTAATCGGGATAATTTTTGAGAATTTAATTTTTAATGTTATTTATTGGGTCAAAGAAATTGGAGCTTAACTTTTTGATATTATTGATTTTTTGAAACATTAGCGAGACAATCATCCCCTCTAGATGAAATTATTCCACCTATACAATAAAAGTTTTGCCTCCGAACCAAATTAGTCCTAGCATTTGCATTAGGACAAATTTGGACATGTGAATAAAACCTTGAAGCATTCACATATTTACTAGTTTATATATATATATATATATATATATATATATATATATATATATATATATATATATATATATATATATATATATATATACTAATATGTTAAATTAATTAAATATAAACATTAATTAAGTAATATAAACCAAATATTAAAGAATTAACCAATTTATATTATTAAACACAACTTTCACATCGGTGAGTTAAACTATGCAGTAGGATATTTAGCTAGTGAAATTTGTGATTTACGCTATTGGGGAGTTTTTAATAGAAGCTTAAGGTAAAAGGGGTTTTCTGATAATCCCTAGTTTAAGGGGTTTTTATTTTATTTTTTGAAAGTTACGGCGTCTTTTTAATTTGAAAGTTATGGAGAGTTTTCTGATATATAGCCTTAAAAAGTAAAAACAAGGGTTATTTGCACTTCAGTATCCAAGAGTTTCACCCTTTCCTAACTTTGGTATCCCAAATTTCATTTTGACAATTTGCTACCTGGAATCCTAAATTTTTTCACCAATTTCCCCTAACTTAAGAAATTGAAATCTGATAAGAACAATTTCACATTCACTTTTTTATGTTGATATTTAGAGACAAAATCAATGTTAATCTTTTGTGCTTTGAATTATCAAAATATAATTCGGGATATCAAATCAAACGCTGAAAAGGTACGAAGCTCTGGATATTAAATTGCAAATAAATAAATAAATAAATTTAAAAAACAAAAAACAAAGGGGAAAATGGGAACAAAAATCAGTAGGAAAATTGTATCCGTTGGTTAATGAAACGGACGGCTGGATGCTAAGGCACCCTATAATACCGACACCCTGTCAAAACTTACCGGCACTGAGCTCTTTCTCAAGTCCTTTCTCCTCATCGATCTCCTCCGTCCGAGAGAGTCAATCGGAGGTCTCGGCGATTCTTTACTAAATCGAGAAAAAAAAAAGACGATATCGGCCATGGCGGGGATCTTAGCTCGGCAAAGTCTTCAAGCTTTCCGCGCTCGTCAATCTCTCGTAAGCTTTCTCATCTCTTCGTAAACCCTAAAATCGGCAGAGAGTTTTTTTTTTTCTTTTCTATTTGATTCTCTGCGGAGGTATATAATTCGATTGGATCTCCGCACTGGAAAATTTGGTCCCCGCCATCAAACCCTAGGTTTAAAGTTATCATCTTGTACGGAAATTTCTTGTTTCAGCCACTTCTCCATGTTATTTGGGTGATTTGGCATCTATTTGCGATCTTATGATCATAGATTCTCTATAGATAGTACAATTTTTGGGATGCTTCATATCTAACTATGAGCCCAAATGTTGATGGAGGATAAATTGCAACTATCAGGAGGGCATTAGGATTGAATAAAATTAAGTTCCAAAAGGATTGCAAATATGTTGTTCTATAGCATGAATTAAGAAATGGACATGTCTGGCTTAAATAGAGAAGGTTCATACCGGTGATGACACGGATGGACATTAGGTTTAATATAAGGTGGTTGGGGAGACAAGAAGTGAATTCAGTGCTGTAAGTATTAGATTGTTTTTCTCCACAGTTAAAAGGTTTCATGCTGACTCTAGAACATGAATTGGATAATTAGAGCAAGTCGGATTCAAAATGCTGAGGCCTTCCCAGAAGCAACATACCGGTGCGCCTTTCATAAATTTTTATTGCCGTTGTCATAAATTAAATGGAATGGGAACGGTCAAGGATTATGGGCTGATCCATGCAATACCCTTTTGGCTTTGTGTAGAGTAAAATCTTTTCGAAAACTGGATATACGAATAGAAGTTTTCTTTCTATATATTAAACTTCTGCACTTATTTGAAGTTATATATGTGCCTATCTGGAAGGTTTTTCTTCTTAACTGTTGACTCTCAGTCTTGTTCTTTTGTACCAAAATGGTTAAACCGGAGTAAGAGGGATCTGATTCCTGATAGTAACTGCTAGAAGGAAAAAAGATGGTTCTAGACCTTTAGAAAGAGAGCAATGGTAAGATTAATAATCATTATTCACAATTTCACAGAATCAGAAATTAATAGAAGTAAAGAAGAAACAAGCAAGATATGCCAAGATCAAACACTAGTTCCCTTCGGTATATTATGATTTATGTAGTATACATAAATTAGTTCATCTGGGATTGAAAGTAATCAATTGTATTTTGATGTTGGAAACTGAATTCAGTGTGAATTAAATTGGTTTATTGTGTCCTAAAACTAATACACTAAGAAAAATGGTCATGACATCAAATGTAAATCGCTGCAGAATATTTCTAAGCCTTCAAGCACATCATAAAATTATACTATTGAGGGAAAACCTTTTAATAGCTTTCTATTACGGATTGCATGGTGCGGGAGCAGGGCGGAGGGAGGAGGGGAGGGGGGGTCAAGGGGGATCAAGTGACCCCCCGGCCCCACCTCCAAATTTAATAGGTTGCGTTTTTTTGGTATGTTTCTTTATAGCATAGGTAACTATAATATGATATCCACTTAGAAATAAGTTTCCAATCAGGATTAGGTTTTCTTTATTTTAATATAATAAAGGTTTGTGGGTGAATCTCAAATCCGCTGCGAGCCGCCAAAGACAGAGGAAGCACCTAATAAATATTAGGGTTTTATAGTTTATACGATTCGTGATCGTGGTAAGCTTTATTTTCAATTTCAATTTGTATTTACTTTTTAGATTTTTAGAATAGGAAAATTATATTTATTGCGAAATTTTAGTTTATTTGCTTTATAATTTTAATAATTCTTTTCATAATTTCCTCAATATCTTCAAATTTAATCTAGATTATTGTGAGAAAATTTAATCTAGTTGATTTATTTTGATTATATCTTTTAGTTGGGAGTACTATTTAGTTTCTTGTACACAATTATTTAATATATAATATTTGGTTGAGATTTCCAGCTTGAGACCCTATCCTTTCTTTTAAAATGTATTTATATTATCGAATGTGATTACAAATATATTTATTTTTGCTAAATAAGATACAAAGTGCCCCCCCAAACCCTAGTTCCTGACTACGCCACTGTGCGGGAGTCAATGGAAAATTGTTAAATGTTACTACTAGTAAGCTTTGGCATTCTTAATCATATTTATTATCTGTTCTATGAAAACAGTGGAGTGTATAATTCAGTCCATGTAATAACATTTAGATCGTTCTCCACAGCTTCTTATGTCCCTCCATACACTAGCTTTCTGTTCAAATAGCTGCTTGCTTTCTCCTAGCTTATCCATCTTTCCGGAAACAATTATCGCAGCGTACATGTGCAAAGCATATTGTGATATTTTCTTGCACTCATGTGGAGAAATCCTTGATGGAACTTTTTCCCTTTTGTTGTGTTTGTTGTGAACCTTGCTTCCCTCTGTCAAAACCTTTTGTTAGTCACTTAGTTGCATCAAAGCGGCTCTCCGTCTGCTCAGAATAAGCCTTTGATTTTTCTAATAGAACCTAAAGTCTTATGTTAACCATAACAACTTGGTATGCATTCTTTATGCTGATATTTAGTGAAATGGTTTAATTAGATTCATTACACACTGTTCTGTTTCACAGTTATTCGAGTGACAATTTCAATTGTCAATTTTGAGCTGATTTTTCTCTTATGGGCTCTCTCTTCAGACCAGGAGAGGTACTCTTTTTCACACCTTAATGATAAAACTTAGTGAGGGGGCATTTTAACACTGACAGTAACTGCTGGAAGGTGAAAATAAAGTGTAAATTAATTAGTTTGGATCATGCAAAAAGTGAGAAAATATTGATGGTATCATGAATAAGAAAAGTGAAGAGAAAAAAGGTTCAGGAAGAAGACAACATCAGTAGTTGAATAGTAAATAGATATCATATCCCACAAAGATCACAAACTAGTTTCTTTATTTGTGCACTTAAATTTATATTATATGTAGAATAGTTCATGTAGAAAGATTTAAGATTTGTGCACTTTTTCCCCCAAATTTTATGAAGTATAATTTATCTAATCAACTACTGGGTACATCATGTGTTATCTTACACGTTTGTGCATAGACTATCTAGAACTCTCCAAAGACTTGGAATTTCAAATTTTAATCACAGCAGGTTAACATACTAAAAATTAGACTGGTCTGATATCCTCAGGTTTATGAATTATTGTATCCTTCCTATCCTATACCAGGATCCAATAAGTATTACTGTACTACAGATTATAGTCACTTAATTGATGGAGGCCACCGAGTTGGCCTTGCTTATAATAGCTGAGTTTAGGGGCGTAGCTAGGTTCATGGATGGAGGGCCTTGCCCCCCCTCCCCCCCCGGAAAAAAAAAGAAAAGAAAAAAAAGAAAAGAGCACCCATGGACTTCATATGATGAGGATTGCTAGCGTTGGTTAGCTTCTTAAAAAATATCCTAAGATGGCCTTCTCACAAATTAGTTGAGCAGACAAATCAAAGGCCCGATGTGTATAAATAAAGGTCCAACATGTATAATTGCTAGTTTGCTATCAATTAGGCCCCCATGTATCACTGAAGGCCCAACTACTCTCAAAGACTCAAACCCAAAAAAAGTTTGGAGAATGGGCTAGTTCGACGCATAAAAGAAAAGAGAGAGGGGTTTCTTAATTGGTCAATAGACCCTATCTCTGAATGAAAATTTTTGACTCTTGTAGAACGAGAAACTTGTTTTTTTTATTTAACAAATAGACCTCCTGAAGGTAAAAGAGTCAAAGAATTCACTCAGAGGGTCTATTTGCAATGGTAGAATAGGGGTCTATCCGCAATTTAGTGATAATATAGGAGGTCTATCCACAACTAAGCTAATTATAGTTCTTAGACATCATCACGATCTTGAAATTTTAGGATAGCATAGGAGAATTTAAGATACTAGTTTGCTTCAGTTTGATCTCATTTAAAAAAAAAAAGAAGGCACTTATTTATCTTAGATTCCTGGCCCTTTAAGATAAAATTTCTGGCTCCGCCAATGCCTGAATTTAAATTTCTCCTCCTTTTATATAGGATGTACAAAATCATATAGATTCTCACAGATTAGCTACAGACTCACTTATAGCTGGATCTTGGACACTATTTAGTGTTCTCACATATGATAGCACGTGAAAATGCTCAAGTTATTGAACCCTATGTTACACAGACACGGGTACATGTGTGGGAATGGGTTGGGAACACAATATATTTGCAAAAGGTATGGTATAGAGACACGACTGTATGTATGTGCGAGTGTATTGAAGTAATTTACATCAGATCCATATTGTTTTTTCATTTGCATGTTACAATAAATTAAAATCTTCCATAAAATTTTATGTTTCTTTTATTATGTAGATTATAAATTAGAAAAGTGCTCACTTTTACCTATACCCAAAAGACCCTTTAAAGTAATAGTTCCAAATTGGGTACGGGCTGAAATGACCCCGATCGGTATCCAACGACTTCTAAGAAGTGTATGTGAAGTGTAAAATATACCTCCAAGGAGTGTATGATGAGTGCTTTAAATAAAAGATACATTGTACAATTGAATACACGTCTTGATACATGTATCCATATATCCAAGGAGCGTCTAAGACAGTGTTGGTGTTTGGTAGGGGTTTCAGAGCGTCGGACACGTGTATACTTTAGAATAGAAGTACCCATGCTAAACGTATTGAAACTTATCTAAATTTCATCAATTATCAAAGTAAGCATCTCACAGCTTTGTTAAGTAGTTTTATTTTCAAATATTTGTTTGTTTTTTAAAAAAAATTAAAGCTTCAGGCAAATGAATTTTGATAATATCAATCTAAAAGAACCGAAACTACAAACATCAATTTTAAATAGGGAATCAATACCGACATGGATTCCAATATTTAAAACCTTACCTGTATTTCTTTCAAGGGATGTCTGGTTGACCCTTATGTTTTTTGGGGGGTTGACATCCATTTAACGCCCACTAGTTATATGACATAATACTTTAATCAAGGGATAAGATGTCTGGAGATTGTTAGCAACTTACTTTTTAGGGCTATGTTGTATCAACTATCAAGGATTGTATTTTATATCGTTTTATTATCCTGTTGGCTTGATGTCAGCCTTATAGGAATCTTCATCAATAAGAAGGAGAAAGAGTATTTGCTTGTCTTGTACTAACAATCTATCAAAAAGACCACCCTTGTGATTGCTTTTGTCATTATCCTAGTATTGATGATGATGATTATTAAATTGTTTCAGGTACAAGCTGGACCATCTGCTGCACGAGCTATAACTGCTTATGCACAAGAATTCAGCTCACAGCCTTCCTACTCAAGAATTAAGGGTTTAAAAGGTATGTGTAATGTTTTCTATATTTCAAAGTTGCACACATTTTGCATTGTCATGTTTATCTATTTTCTGATTGACACTCATAAAGGATTGCACTTCAACTAAGGGAAACATTTAACTGCTCCTTTGCACACTGGAAGTAAGTTAGATGGGATCATACCGATCATAGACATGGTAAAAATAAGCGTTACTATTTATCATGTCATGATGAATCATGATTAATAGTTGAACGTTTAGGTGTGCGCCCATTCATGTAAAGACAGACATTTCTTGCATGCTCGTTTGCGTGTGTGTGCCTGCACAACCACTTACATGTTTTATAGGTCCGTTTTTTCTGTGGTTTTGGAGTTGGGGTGTGTGTGTGTGTGTTTGCTCATGCACATGGGTTTGTTTTTTGGTATCTCTGTGTGAGCATGTTGTCTGCTTGGGATTGGGTACAAATACATGCTTGTGTTTAATTGATGAATTAAAGCATGCCTAGCCCATCATAGTTATGGATACCATCATAGTTATGGATACTGTATGATACTGGCTCTTGATTGTTGTTTATGCATCCATTAAGTTTTAACAAAAGATTTCACTTCCATCTTAAGGTTTGCTTATGCCTTTGTTCTTCAGATGCTTTTCGGAGAATAACTCCAACACTATAAGAAAAAGATGACATGGCAGAACTTGTTGGATTATCATTTGTTGTCATACATTATATGAAATTATTATAATTTTGTGAGAATGACTCTTCACCATCACCTTCAGGGTTTTCTTTATGCGTTGGTGATGCCAAAATAAATTATCTGCTGCCACATGCCTGTTAAGGTTGATACACCTTGAAAACTGTATGGACAAAAAATTTAATGGTAGAAAATTTCCTGGTGTGCACATAATGATCGCAGATTGAATGTCTTTTATTGTCCTAAAGCTATTTGATTTATAACCTAAATGCGTAAATTTTAGGTTCATGACTCTCGAACTTCAGTCCACTATATGTTACAGAGTTGAGGCGTATAGAACAATGACCATAGTGGACTACAGTAAATATCTAAGTTGCATGGAAACGGGTGTGGGTATGGGTACCCATGTGCGTACGAAACACGACAAATTTATAAAAGTGGGGTACAGGGATGCGGCTACATATATGTATGTTTATATATTAATATGTATTAAAATTAATAAGTTACATGAAATCAATATTGTTTTTTCATTCGCATGCTATGAGAATTAAAACTCCTATAACATTTTTTATGTTTCTATTTATGTAGATTATAAATTGGAAAACCACTCGTTTTTGAACTAGACATCCAAATAGGCCTTTAAAATCATAGTTCTAAACTGGGTATGTGTTGAAACAAACCTGATCCATGTCCAATGATTTTCAAGAAGTGGATGAAGTGTAGGATATATGTCCAAGAAGTGAATGGTGAGTGTTTTAAATGAAACATGTATTATATTATTGAGTACACGCCCGAATAAACGTACACATATATTCAAATATCCAAGAAGTTTTGGTGCAGGTATGGCTTTAGATAGAAGTACCCGGGTAACATAGGTAAATATTGATTGCGACCATGCCACACAGTGTAGCACCTTTTTCATTACACTGTTGGTTAGGACCTTTCTCAGTCTTTTCCCACTTTTTGATTCTCCTCTGAGGTATTTGTGTCTTGGTTAACGACGTAAGAAGAATCAAACATTTTCTTACTCTTAAATCATCTTAATCCTTTTCACTTGTGAAGGAACCTTTCTCAATCCTTTCATTACACTGCTAGTTAGGACCTTCTCAGTCTTTTCCCTTTATCCGATTCTCCTCTGAGGTATTTGTGTCTTAATCTTTTCACTCGTGAAGGAACCTTTCTCAATCCTTTCATTACACTGCTAGTTAGGACCTTCTCAGTCTTTTCCCTTTTTCCGATTCTCCTCTGAGGTATTTGTGTCTTAATCAATGGCTTAAAAAGAATCAAACATTTTCTTACTCCTAAATCATCTCAAATCTTTTTCACTCATGGGGGAACCTTTCTCAGTCCTTCCCCATTTTCTGATTCTTCTCTGCTCTCCTCAAACTTTCATTTTCTTCATTTTGTTTTAATCAATTGCTTGAGAAGAATCTGTTACTAGGTTTGCTATCATACCAATGTTAAGTACCGAAAACAGTGTTTGTTGAGCAGTACTTGTACATCAAACCCTTTTATTAATCAGGATGACTAACTATTGTGCTCCAATATCTTGAAACAATTTTTGTTGACAGTATTTGAAAGCTTACAAAGAAACATAGACTTATATCCTGCAGATTTCTCAAATGCTAAAGCATTCCAAGAGCCAGACATTTGGTGGAAAACAAAATTCAAACCTTAACCAACAAAATGATTATCAAATGTGAGATATCATGGCTGCATCTATTTCCCCCTCCTGCCCATGCACTATATCTCCTGCTTGTTGCATTTCCCCTTGTTTTTCACTCATGAAATTGTAGTTTTCTGGATATTTATTGTTTTGTAAATTTCCAATTTGAGCATTAAATATGCCCCATTCCCCATTTTCCTTGATCTAAAGATCCAATATTAGTAAAATGTGAAACTGGTCATTCATAACTGGCTGAATAAGATCTGTTTATAGTTTGAAGAAGCACCAGCTGTGCTAAATTTGAAGGCTGGACATTATTTGACATATTGTGTTGGTTTTTTAGATGTATCCAACTTTTACATAAGGACACCATTATTTATGGTGAGTTTGGATAGCTTTTTCTAGGAGGGAAGGGGAGGAGTTGGGGAGTCTACAATGCTAATCATTTAAAAATTGTGTTTGTTTACATTTTTTAGTAAGTGAGGGGAAGGATTCAGAGGGTTAAAATGATACAAATTTTCTCACTTTCTCAACCCTCTCAAAATGGACGGATTGGGAGGGCAGGGATTAGATTTTAAGTGAATTGCTCTCTTCCCTTCCTATTTTCTACTCTAAACAAACACAATTTAGTTCTATCACTCTTCCTCCCTCTCCATTCCCTAGTTGTCTATTCAAACACAATCAGTTACATCACACTCCCTTCCTCTCCTTTCCCTCCCCTTAGGTATAGATCAATCATTCCCCTCCCCTACCCTCTTCTCTATCCAAACCGACCATAAGGATTTTTACATCAAAACTACCTTTACTTTTACCCAAATTGATACTTACCACCTTTAAAGTTTTTTTGTGATATAAACCACATTTACTTGCTAACATGTTTGCAATGTCGCACCATTTTTTTACTGTTCACCCACAAAAAATCAGATATTCCCATTTTGGCCCCATCTTCTTCCTTCCAACCCCTAACCCTAACCCTAGCCTCCTCCATCCTCCTCTTCTACAAATCCTAACCTTAACCCTAACCCATGGCCGCCACCTCCCCCAAAATCCTAACCTAACCCACGGCTGCCACCTCCCCCAAACCCTAGCCCTAATCCTAGTTCCCACTTGGGAAGGAATGAGAGAGTGGGAGGTCGGGGAGGAAAAGAGATTATGAGAGAGGGGGGAGGGGAGTTGGGGGAGGAGGGAGAGGGAAGACGGGGAGAAGAGGAGGATGAGGAGGCTAGGGTGAGGGTTTGTGAGGAAGAAGATGAAAAAATAAGAAAATGGTGAGGGTAAAATGGTCATTTCACGTATTTTTTGGGCTGAAAACTGGATTAGGTGTGACATTGCAAACATGTTAGGAAGTAAAGGTGGTTTATATCAAAAAAAAACTTTAAAGGTGGTAAGTATCAATTTGGGTAAAAGTAAAGGTGGTTTTGATGTAAAAACCCTTATATTAAAGCAAAATACTTTACTATCAGCTGCCAGCTTGATTAATTTAGTACTAGAACTACATTAAATTTCTACAATTGCATAGGCCTTGGACTCTTGTCAAATGACACATCCCTCTGAACTCCTCATCATGTGCACTTGCTGTTTAGGTTCATGCCTTTGAATTATTAAGAGCCAGGGCTGGGCTCGTTTGGTGATTCCCTTTGCATGAAGCAGGCAAATATTGCTCTTTGTAGTTTCAATTTTGTTTCTTCCTTTGCTTTCTGATCAATGGCTCCTATAATTTATATGGTAAATTTACCTGGAAACTTTGGGTTTCTAGAAAATAAGATCCATTCGCTGCAAATTCAAATTTATATGCTATTTCTTTATTGTTTGTGCACACAAACGAGCATATTGCCGTAGGAGCATAGTCATCATTTACAGCGCTCTAATCATTATGGCAATATGCAGAGGATGAGGAGAGAGAGCAACTTGCAAAGGAGATCGCTAAGGATTGGAGCACTGGTAAACTTTGTTGATTTACGATCTATTGCTTGTTTCTTTTGTGCTTTTTATTTTCTGTTGCTGTGAATTTTTCTAAAATTGAGGCGTATGCATATTAATTTTATAGTGGTTTCCTGCAGCTTTTGAGCGAAGTATAAACACCCTTTTCCTCACTGAAATGGTTCGAGGTCTGAGTTTGACACTGAAATATTTTTTCGAGAGGAAAGTTACAGTAAGTTTTATCCTATACTCTCTTGGTACTGCTCTTATTTTGCCAGGTTTTTTAAACTCTGTGCTTTCACAGATAAATTACCCCTTTGAGAAAGGCCCTCTAAGTCCAAGGTTCCGTGGGGAACATGCATTACGGCGTTATCCAACCGGTGAGGAGCGCTGCATTGCTTGCAAGCTATGTGAAGCGGTAGGAATTATATACTTATGCACAAGATTACCTTGAGATATAGCTAGCATTTTCTGGTTTTATAACACAGTATAAAATGCTTGATACATCGACCACCAATATTTCTTCACATACGACAAAGAAGAAAAAGCTTTTGTTCTCATCAATGAATATTTTTTCCAACGTGTAGATATGCCCAGCACAAGCAATCACGATTGAAGCAGAAGAGCGAGAAGATGGCAGTCGTCGAACTACAAGGTACATCCATTTCTGATATCTTTATATCGATCTAAATTCTATAGTTTGTACTGTCTGTTGAGCTATTGTTGAATGCACAGGTATGACATCGATATGACCAAGTGCATCTATTGTGGGTTCTGCCAGGAGGCATGCCCTGTAGATGCCATTGTTGAGGGTCCAAACTTCGAATTTGCCACAGAAACCCATGAGGTAACAACACTAATCTGTTATTATGCTCTTAATTTACTTGAACCAGTGGACGTGTTTGTTTCACTAAAATATCCCGGAGACCATATGGAAACCCTCTGACATTGTCAGTTTTGAAAATTTTCTCGGTTGAAACTTTCCTATTCTTGTGTTTGTTTCACAAAGCAATGATAGCAAAACTTTCCTATTCTTGAGTTTTGGGCAGAAAACAATTCCACTGTAGAAGCTCGGGATTGGGGCTGGAAACGGTGGAAATGTGAAATTTATTAATTAAATATTAGGGTATTGAGGGTGGGTTTTCGTTTCCTATTTTTTGTGATCGAAACAAACAACAGATTACAATTCCATTCAAATTCCATCCTTTATTTCATACTGAAACAAACACGAAAAAGCATCTCGAGGAAATGCATGGAAAACTATGGAAATGTATATCTTGCACTGGATTCCTTTTCCTATGTTTTTAGGAAATGAAACAAACAGACCCATAATTGTTCCATCATTTGCAGGAGTTGCTGTATGACAAGGAGAAACTGCTCGAAAATGGCGACAGGTGGGAGACCGAGATCGCAGAGAACCTCAGATCTGAAAGCCTGTATCGTTAATCTTTTATCCATCACTATGAGGATTGAGCTACATTTGCTTTGTTTTGTCTAGCCCAGGACCCAAGCTCCAAATAAGGCAACCCTGTTTACAGTGCATATTGCTTTGTTCTTGTTCATGGTTCATGTACCTGATACATTTTCTGTAACAAATTATCTATCGCCTTTCTATTTCTAGAAACAAAGACACAGGTTTTCCAATTCCTGTTGCTGTTGGCAATTCTTGAGATTTAAACGATCGTTAATGTTTTCCTTTCTCTATTTCTCCTGGAGAACGAGCTCGGGTTGTGCTTATGCTGTCTTCCCATTGTTAGATGTTGAGGTGAGATTTTTTGTATTTATGAGGCGTGCTGGTTGCATACAATTGTAGTTACAACGTGGCAGTTACATTGTTATAACTGGTAGTATAATTTTTAGTTCCAAAATTATGGAGGTAAAGGGAGTGAAAGGTGTTAGGGTTTTCCCGTTTGCAGTTCAGTCTAGTTGTAACTATGACTTGCTTTTGCTGCGCTTTAGTTTTGCACGGTCGCAGGCGGAGACCTATTTACATCTGTTAATATCAGTTGCAGTGAAACAAAATATGTGAGACCTAAAGTAATCCGAAGATGTGCAGCTGTAATTTCAAGTCTTTCACTTGTAAGTCGTCAATCGACGCCTAGAATAGGAACCCAAACAAGTCCTTTGTTGAACGCAAATCCTGTACGCACCATCTCTATAGGGGTGCGGGGTTTGCACATATTCAGAATCGTTAAATTTTCTAAACTAATTCTTTATTCAAGCGTGAACGATATGAATTATTTTTGTTGTATTTCACTTGCATATTGTCATATATATATATATATATATATATATATATATATATATATATATATATATATATATATATATATATATATATATATAGCATTTTTGGATTATTTGCAGAAAACAACCATAATTAGGAACATTTTGTGCAAACTACCTTATATTCCAATTTATACCTAAACCACTTAAAAGCTAGTTTTCGTTCCAATTAACAGCCTGAGCACACTATGTTGCTAAAATTTCTCTGAAATTTCAACAGTATGCTCACCTTCTCACGTGTAATGCACGTAACCCCCTCTTAATCAGATCCTTAATCATATCAATATCTAAAAGGTAAAGGCATTGTTGGGATTTTCAATGAAATTCTAGGAGCAAAGTGGGGTCAAGTGGTTGATTGGAATGAAAACTTTGTAGATGGTTTAGATAAACATTAGAAATATAAGGTGGTTTATGTAAAATGACCCTAAATATAAGGTGGTTTTCAAGAAATAACCCTATTGTTTTCTTCCTATAAAATTTATAATATTTTTCGCCAACAAAATTTTTTATGACATTTTCTTATAAAGCCTTAATAGTTCATGATAGTTTTTTGAAATTAGCATGTTAATATTCGGATAGATTGCATATAATCCCATTTATTTATGCCTTCAGTATAGGGGTGCATTCGGTCCAGATACGGCTCGGATATGATGCTTACCATATCCATATCCGCTTACCCATCTCGGGTACGGATACGGATACGGATATACCTCGGTGAGGAAAATTCATAACCATATCCGCTAAAATCGGATACAGTTATGGATATACATGCGGATACACATGCGGATACAAAATGGATATGAGAAAACTAGTTAATATTGAGAAAAACATAGTTCATGTGATAAAAAAGAGTTTGTTAATATGTTCATTATAACTAAAAAGCTAAGATTAGACATCTTGATCATCAAAATTAACCACAAATCCATAATCTAAGAATTAAAACTATGGTAAGAGTATGACTAATATGTATTCGGATATTTCGGATACAGATACGGATATTTCACTACAAAACCATATCCGTAACCATATCCTATCGGTTATAGATTTGAGTAACCATATCCGTATCCGTTACGGATATTTCCTCGGATACGGATACGGTTTAACACCCTTACTTCAGTAGCACTCATCAACTATCACCTCTTAGTTATTTTATCAAGACTTAACAATATTGGTATTTTTAAAAGAACAACTTGCAGTAATCTCCTCTCTCTCTCTCCCTCTCATATAGAATCCCTCCTTTTTTACATATATAATGAGAAATTGGTGATTCTTCTAAAGACACAAAAAATTGACATGTGTTATTTAAATGCATGACATGTGTTACATCTAAAAATAGCCATGTATCCTTTGATATGATCAGAAGATGACATGTAGATACATACTTTTTCTTCACCTAATTAAGAATCCTTATCAACTTAAGACTGTCCCTAATTAGAAAATTCTAATATATTGGGTAATCCTAATCAAATTATACCATTCAGTAAATAAAAGTCTCATAATCATATCCCTACTCTATATATAAAGTGGTGAACTATTCCTAAAGTCTCAATGGCATGCCACATGTCAAAAAAAATTACATGTTCATCTATCCTATCGAAATCAACATGTTGATACCTAAACTTATCTTCACCTAAGAATCCTAATCAATTTAAAACAATTCATAATTAGAAAATTTTAATAATTAAAATATCCTTTCGAATCCTCTTTATCTAAGAATCCTTATAAAGTTAAACTATCAATAATTTTAAAATTCTATTAATCAAATCTCTCCTTTATATAAAAGAGATTTGCAAGATTAGAAAATTATCAATTGTCCAGTTCAAAATCCAAAAATTGCAGACAACCCTCTCAAAATTTAAAAATCACAAACTTTCTCATGAGATCTAAAAATTAGAAACAACCTCCTGATAAATCTAAAATTCTAAAATAGGACCAGAAAAATTTAAAATTTTCAAACAACCAATTAAGAGTAAAAACTACAAATAAACTCGTAGAAAAATCTAAAATTTAAAATTAGCACCATAAAATTCAGAAAATTATAATCTGCCACTTTTAAAATACATAAATTACAAACAATTCCTAGAAAATCCAAACATTCAAAAATTCCTATGAAAAGTTCAAAATTACAAATAGCCCCTTAAAATTTTGTAAACAACCCCTTAAAAATTTTACAACCACCCCTTGAAAGTTTCAAAATTACAAATATAACTTAAAATTTTTATAGATAACCCTTGAAACTTTTATAACTAGCCCCATGAAAGTTGTAAACAACCCCTAAAGAATTTACAAACAACCCTTGAAAGTTTTAAAATTACATATACCCCATGGAAAATATGAAAATTACAAATAGCCCATGAAAGTTGCAAATAACCCTTTAAGATTTAAAATTATAACTAACCCTCAAGAAATTTGAGAATTATAAAGAGCACATTAAATTCAAAAATTATAAATTACCTCTTTGAAATTCATAAATCACAAACAATCCCTAGAAAATCTAAAAATTATGAATAATCCTCTAAAAAGTTCTAAAATTACAAATAACCCTCTGAAGTTTTATAAAAACCCTAAACAATTTTACAACCAGTCTTTTAAAAGTTTTAAAATTACAAACATTTCCTTGAAAATTTTACAAGTCGCCCCTTAAATTTGCTAAAGTAGTAAACACCATCTGAAAACTTCAAAATATTACAAATTCCTTAAAAACTTTACAAACAACCCCTTAAAAGTTTTAAAATTACAAACACCCTTGAAGAATTTACAAAAGGAAATTGAAATTTTGTAAATTTCAAATAAGCCCATAAAAATTTTACAAATAGCCCCTGAAAAATTTACTACCACCCCTTAAAAGTTTTAAAATTATAAATAACGTTAAAACTTTACAAATAATACCATAAAAAATTCTAAAATTATAAATGGCCCCCTAATTTAACATATTATATTATATAATTTTATAATACTTTGGTGGGGGAATGTGTGAGGTGGGTGGGTACAATGGTCATGGGAAGTCCTATGTTCTTAATATATACTAGGGGATGGTGGAACTTCCTACTACCCATTTTGGAGATTAGAGGAAAGTCTCAATCCCATTTGTGTCTCAATCTTGGGTGAACCAAACATGAGCATTGATTGAAATCTCAGATTAGGGTTAAAATAATCGAATCAAATCGAATACTAAGGTGTTTGTATTTGTATTTGATTAAAATTATCAATTCAGACTTGCATTTGAATATCCATATCTAGAGTTTTTGAATTCAAACTCGAATACTTGGTATTTGATAAATATTCATGAATATTCATAAATGAATATCAAAGTATAAAAATTTTGCTAAAGAATTTTATTTTCAAATAATATTCAAATTTATAAATAAAAATTATTCATTCATAATTATGATGTACATATATTTAATTCAAATATTTCATTAGAAAACTGATTTATGATTCTTTAAGTCTCTCAAAACTAGTATATAGAACTTAAGTAGAAAATTTAAGTGGGTTGAAAATATAAATTATAAGTGATCAAATTTTAAGCAAACAAATCGAATGTACATGAGGTTAAATTCTATTCGTTAAAGAATTTGAATACCAAAAATTATTTATTTATTGTTAAATGAACTATCAAATTGAATATAACTAAATAGTTACTCGGGCAATTAATAAACTATTTGTTAATTATTTGGTTCGTTTCCAACCCTACTCGAGAATATTGAAAATTGGGTTAATTTTAGAAAACCCCTCAACTATAGGGTCATCTCAAAACCTCCCTCAACTATTTTAACTCTAGAAAACCCCCTTAATTATGGAGTTGTTGTAGATAACCCCTCAACTTTCAAAATATTATTTAACCCCCTCAACTTTTCTCAAATTACCCCTAAATTAATATAATTTAAATTTAAAGGAACAAATGATTTAAAATGACTACACTATCCTTAAGACATTAATTTTTTTACTATAGTGTTTATTTTTAAACTTTTTGATTAAAAATAACTTTTATTATATTTCCCCTCTTCTTATTCCTCCATCTTCATTGATAGGTTTACGTGCAAATCTAATTTTTTCTTTCTTTTGAAATACTAAAATTCTTTTATTTTTGCTTATCCATGCTTGTAATGTTTAAGATAATAGAAACTTTTATAAATTTTTTTGAAGATTAGTATCCTCATCAAAACCCATCGAATCGAAGACTAATATTTTGATTGGGTTGGGTTTTTAAACTCACATGCATGAATTTTTCTAACCAAGGGTATTTTAGTCATTGCATATTTCAAATTAATAATATTAAGGGGGTTATTTAAAAAAATAGAAAGAGAAAAGGGGTTTTGTGAGACGCCCATAGTTAGGGGTTTAGTCATATTTTTAAAGTTTAGGGGGGTTACCTACAACACCCTCAAATTTGAGGGGGTTTTTTTAAAGATAAATAGCTGAGGGGGGTTTTCTGAGACAAGGCCCATAGTTGAGGGGTGTTTTCTAAAATTAACCCTATTGAAATCCTTGTCATTTTTTAGTTTTTAAAAACCATAAATTTTTATTTAGAGTTGTAAAGGAGAGATTGATGCTTAAGCTATCTAATTTTAAATTTTAAACTTAAGATTTTAATTTATCTAAGAAAAACCGTACCACTCAAACTATCTACTATACCTGATTAAAAAAACTTATTTTCTTCTTCTCATAACATAGCAAAAAGAGGTACTCATTGTTTCTTTTTCATAAGTATGTAGTATTAGTTATTTGGAGTTAGCTTACCCTCGCGGGATCGCGACCATTCGTCCCGCCCATTGTAGCGAGTGTGTCGCCCAGGGCATAAGCGGCATGATGACTTGATGTCATCCTCACATTCCTCCGGCTTATCACCGGCAGTCTGTTCAGGGTATAAATGATCTGTATGTTATAGTCTATAAAGAAATATAATCAATCATGTTTTTCATTACACTAGTATAGCTTAACGTATTCAAATGGCGTATAAACCAACATATATAAACCAAAGAAATCAAAACAATCCTTGCGAGCACGGGCATAATACGGCTGAAAATTCAGAGGAAAGGGGTTATCTGCAACCATCCCTAAACATTACATAGAGAATTGGACCGAACTGCAACAGGGGTTAGGCCCGGCCCATTACGTCCCCTAAAGAGCTTCCATTGGTATTTGGTACCCTCTTTCGTCTTCTATGTTAGTGCTGCTATCGATCCAGCGACAGATCAAGAGGTTAGCTTTTCTACTCAAAAATCTATGTTCCTTTTCCTTTAAAATTTTATTTCCCCCCCTTTTTCATTCCATATTTAACTCATTTTGGGGCGATCAATACGAAGAAAACCTATGAAATCTTCAGTTATGATATTGAAAACTCTTCAATCAATCTTTTTTCAGCCCTCTTCGTGAATGCAGTTGGCTGTTAATAGATAGATTGCAAAGGAAATCACAGAGATTTTAGAAAAATAACTTGATTAATGTCTCTTATACTTTCTACAGCAATGTTATGGTGATTTGTGAACTTTTTATTTTCCAGTGGGTGAGGGGCGATTTGGATATCTGAAGCAAATTATCTTTTCTATATATATATATATATATATATATATATATATATATATATATATATATATATATATATATATATATGGGATTTCATGTGATATTTCTTGGATTTGGGGTGATAGTTTTTGGAATTATTGGGATTCCTGGTGATGGAGGAGTGTTTCTAGATTCTTGTGACCGTAGAATGCCTGTGATATTGAAGGGAAAATTCTACAATTAGAAGACCAAAAGGCCTTTATGGATGAAAATGTTGGGCAATGAAAATACTAACACGTGCAGAAAATGAGTGGAGCGGAAATAAAAATGTTTTGGTGGTCTTATTTGTAAGCACTATAAAGGAGATGAGAACAGAAATGAGTGCGTTCGTAGAAGATTAGAGGCTGCTCCTACCTACATAGACCACTTATTGCATCAGTTAGGAGAAGTGATAACATTATAGTTAATGGTTCAAAGAGGACTAGAGATAGACCCCAATGAACTTTTCTGGAAATAATTAAGAAGCATATGATATTAGTCAAGCTGATCCATAATAGAACTAAATGGAAGAATGGGATTCATGTAGCCCACACCAAAAGTTTGGGATAAAGGCCCTGATAGTTTCTCTTCATATCATTCTTTTGGCAAGGTTATCAATTGTTTCGGCTCATATTATGAAAACATAATAAAAACTTTTATTTTGTCACTAAAGACAAGTTTCTTGACATTTTTAATCTGATGATTTACTCTTGATACTACATAACACGGGCATCTAAGTGTTTCCTTAGTCAATCAAGTGGTTTATGTCCCCAGTTTACTTGGGGTTCTAGATTTCAGAAACAAGTTTCTTTAGATCATGGGACAACTAATAATTTCCAACCTCATGAAACATGAAATAATTTTTATCAAGTTATTGCAAATCTTTTAGAAGGAACTGATTTCAGAACTACATAAATAAACCTAGCGATATGATACTATTCTGATTTTATAACCTCTCTCTGTTTACTAATACTAGATACAAATTCATGAACAAAGAGCTGCAATTGAAAATTACCCTGCAAAGCATGGTTGTTTCATGCTTTGGGTATCTGTTTGATGTTGTTGTTTAGAAATGAGTGTAATAAACCCTGAATTCTATGATATTATTATTCAAAAGAAGTAGAGACCTGATCATCAAACTAGTTTCCGTGGTATTCAAGCATAGGATTTGCAAAATACATATTACATGCTTCTGAAGGTAAGGTTGTGTACTATAGCATCACTGTGGGTCATAAAAAATATAACCAACTAGTTAAAGCCTAAGAATATGGTAGATTGGTAAAGCTTTTTCAGAAGAAAGTCATGCATTTGTATAATTGTAGTACAATGTAGGCGGCTAAAGAGCAATTCTTTTAAACATCAACAACATAAATACAAACCATGAGCAATCACTGTGGTTGGAGCATAAAGACCGGTGTAAAATACTTTAGTATCATAACTTGCTTGTGCATATAACTCCTTATTCTTTTGATGCAGCTTTTTAATCTTCCTCCATGCCTGAGTATGTATTTAGGTCCACCATCTAAATTCCAACAGAAGTTATCTGCTATCATGTTATACACAGGCAAGAGTGTTATACACAGACAAGAGACTGATCCTGCACACTGTTGTATATAACATGGCATGGAAAACTGTCTTAAATTGCTTTTATCATGAATTAGGTGTGAGCAACTCCAAAAGTGAGAATAATTTCTCAAACCCAATTTAAAGCCGCACTGTAATTGCAGAGGGTCTGATCAGATATTTCTATTGCATTGATATTAGTTTATTATAGCATCTAATATCATGAAAATAATCAATGCTTTAGTGATCTTGTTAGTTACAATCCAAGATAACTTGGAGTGTTAGCAAATGTCCAACAGCATTTGGATACATTAATCTTGAGAAAATAGCTCAAACCAAACTCAACTAGTTCATTTTAGAAACCTAATAATTTATAACGTGATAAATCAGTACTCTTTTATATTTTTTTGTATTTCTCTGCAATTATGTATGGCATCAACATTGTCTACATTTGTTGAAGGAGCTTTATTATGATGAAAGGGTTTGGGTTTGTTGCAAGTTTTTTTTCTTTGGACAAGATGATAAAATTACAAGAGCTTATGCAATGCTGTGTGGGTATGAAGTGTAACATCAGTTATTTCCCCTTTCATTTGGGGAGTACTGGACTGTGCGGAAGCTGAATGCCATTAATTTTCAAATTTAACAGTTGCTTATTAATTTTACTCTGCTTCTTGTCATGCTTTTGCCTGAACTTCTAAACATAATTGCTTAAAGAAGAATACTTGATGCCAGTTCTTTCTGCTGACTGTATGTGCAAATGGGATTTGTGTACTTAATGCAAACATCTAAGGAATTTGACTCACTCATGAATACATCATGCTCAGAATCTTATATTTTAAAGAGGGTCTTTATTCATTGGAGTACTGACATTGTTGAGTCTTATATGTTTTTTTATGCAATTCTTTAGAGTAAGAGAGTCAAGGACTCCACATGTAGTATTCAAAATAAAATAAACAAAGTATATACATAGGCATTTGTCTAAAACAAACAGTAGGTTTAATTTTTGAAAAATGTGGGTGATCTTTAAATTGGAATCATCACCACTAGACTGCGGTAGGCACACTCTGAAGGAAACATCATATACGCAATAGATGATTTTGGTAAATAGACTGCATAGAACTTCTAGTCTTCTACCTGTTGCTTTTGGTGCTCAACATAACCATTAGAAAAATGCACCATTTTTTAGCTTTGCTACAAGAATCATGTACTTCAATTCATGGACGAACGATAAAATTAACAAGCGTTGGAAACACCCGAGAGATCACCAGCTTTTATACTTATTTTGTTAAAAATAACAGAAAAGGCATGGCTAAAGCTTAGTTGCACAGTAATATTAAGATTGAAAGTTACTTGGAGTGTCAAGAAATCTTTTTCTCCTTTGTGCTCTCGTCTTATTGCATACCTTTGCAGCTCACTCTTCTAATGGATTTATGGAACTGCTTCAGGTGCTTCAGTGATGAACACTAGTTTCTCAACAATATGCAGACGCGTGGGCCTCAGGGAGCTAGTCTCAAATCCTCTTGTATACCCTGGTGCTAGTGGTAATAACACCATTACATTACTCAAAACTTAGTTCTAAATTTCTCTTATTAGAATAGTTGTGCAACCGATTAATACTGGATATATGGTTTTCTATTAGAGGAATGTGGAGGGCTGAGCTTACTGTTCAGGCGATGGGCCACCAAAAAAACTGCGGGTTCTACCAAGAACGGTCGTGACTCCAAACCTAAGAATCTTGGTGTGAAGAAGTTTGGTGGAGAGGTTGGTATTCTTTGTAAGCTTGAGCACCACCTTTTTCTTTGGTGTGATTCACCAGTAGTCTTCCCTACGAAAAGAGACATATATAGATGACCCTCTATAGAAAATCATAGAGGAACATACATGTGTGTCCCATCAACAATTTTAAAGGATTCAATGTTTTGATTGCTCTGGTTTTTTAATCGTTCGCATTTGATTTAAAATTGTTGCTGAAAAAAAAATCCTATTGAGAGCTATTTGTAGAAAATCATAGAGGGAGATACGGCATGATGAAAACTAGCGTAGGACTAATCTCGATGAACACATCACTGTCAGGCATCAGTGTAGTCACTATTGCCTATTGGTGCAGATTACACTGATAGCAAGTTCGCTGATAGTAACTGAAGCGATAGGTAGTAGAGATTGTATTGATAGCTGATAATAATGTGCGCATCAAGATTCGTGCTAAGCAAGGCGTTTGCATTTCCCATCTCCCTATATGCTTTTCTATAGATAGGACCCTCTGTAGGAATTCTTTTCCCCCAGTGTCGAGGCATGTTGGTACTTATTCTTCCTCCCTGTATGACTTCCTATAGAAGGCCTATATACGATTCTTTTCCATTTACTATTTGCTTGATTTTTCTAAATTACGCAGAGAGTGATACCTGGCAACATCATCGTTCGTCAACAAGGCACACGATTTCATCCTGGGGATTATGTCGGTATGGGGAAGGATCATACTCTGTACGCCCTAAAAGATGGGCAAGTGCGGTTTGAACGCCACAAGCTGAGCGGTCGCAAGTGGGTTCATGTCGATCCCAAGGAAGGCCATGTAATTCATCCTCTTTATGCAACTGCTGATGCTGATGCTGTTGATGGAAACCAGTTGTGTTAGTGAGCAGATTTTGTCTGAGGCTCCCAACTTTTTTTACCTGTGATAGCGAGGAGTATTTGTGCGCGCAAACAATTTTAGCTCAACAACATTGTTTTCATTTCTTCTGTAATCAGCATTTGTTTGGTACACTGAACAGTATTGACATAAGTGGTGTTATGAGTTGAAACAAACTTAAATATTTTAATTTGTTTAAGTAGTGTTGCTTCATAATATTAACTTTTCGTTTGATAAAAATCATGATGCTTATAACTTGATATAAGTTTGTTTAACTTGTTGCATGCTTAGTGACTAATATGAATTAATCTCCAAAATGATGCATTGAAGTAAGAGAAATTGTTATACGATCCAATATTATGCGAAAGAAGTCTACAAGGACAAGATTCCACTTCTTATTAGAATTGGATTTTATCCTTGCTATTACTTTATTGCATATTTATCATGTTTACTTTATTGCACATTTAGCGATGAATATGGAATTAGGATAGGGATTTTGGATTATGTTTTCAAGGATAGTGAAAGAAATGAGAATTTAAATAGGGGGCTTTATAGCAAAATGTTCACTTGATAAGAGGTAAAAGGTTGACACTATGGGCAAAGATTTTTCACAAAAATAAAAAAAAAATGGTTGGTATTTTTGCTCTAGGGAAAAGCATAGCGGGTTTTTCCTTTCAACTTAATACACGCGCCAGGTAGGGGTCGAACCTACGACTTTCTGCTTAGGAAACAGACGCTCTATCCACTGAGCTACAGGCGCTTAATGAGGATGCGTACTTACCAAATACATTATTAGCATTATCTACTCATTAGGGATGCAAATGGCTCGGATATGGCTCAGACGTGGAAACATTTTCATTTACCAATCACGAATATAGATATAGATGCATGCCTCCATAAGGAAAATTTATATCCATATCCGCTAAAATTGAGTATGAATACAAGGATGCACGCAAATATATTAGCAAATATACATGTAGATATATAAGTAGATATACATGCAGATACATAATGATATGATAAAACCAAATAATATCAAAAACATATAGTTCATATGATACAAGAGAGTTCATCAATATACTTGTTAATTTTGACAAGCTAAGATTAGATCTCTTGATCATAAAAAATATCTCAAATCCATAAATCTAAGGATTAAAATTATTGCAATTGTATGACTAACATATATTCGGATATTTTGGATATAGATCCAGATATTTCAATATATATATATATATATATATATATATATATATATTAATCATATCCTATCGATATAAATTTTGATAACCATATTCAGATCTTAGCACGTACTTTACATGATGCCAAAGAAGAAAAACTTCAAAGTCCCAATAAAGATAAAACTGCATTTATACAATTCATTTGATCAAAAGAAAAAAAAACATTGCCACCTAAGGGGAAAAAAAAATGATCCATGCCTTTTTGTTTATGAAAATTAATTGTTGTTGGTGGTGTGGGAATGAGGACGCTGTTTTTACTGTTGAAAGATTTTAATCACATTGAAAAGCAAACGGTCCCATGGTCTAGCGGTTAGGACATTGGACTCTGAATCCAGTAACCCGAGTTCAAATCTCGGTGGGACCTTTTTATTTTTTTTTTTAACTCTGCTTTTGAAGCTTTTGTTTTAACACCATCAATCCTTACTATGGGTCATTGGCTTGTGTTCATAATCTAAAAGACCTGCCATCATTCTCTATTGCTCAAGCGTTGCGTACAATCATTGATGAGCTTTTCTTAAACACTTACTGTTGTGCCACGTCTGGTACATAGGAATGACTAAATGAAATGTCAATTCTCATTTCTTCATATCAAACAATGAGATGTTAGGAAATGAGAATTCCGACTTAAGTGAAAATAAAAGAATAATACATAACTTTTAAATATACTCATTCTCACTTCATCCTCTAATTGTAACTAATCGTGAGAACGGAAAGGAGTATTCCCTTCCTTATTTTATTTAATTCCCACTTCACTCTTTAAATAAGTCATCCCAATGAATTGGTAGCAGATTCATGGTTTGATGGGCCTTTGTTGGATATTCTATTTGCTTCGAGATTATGTTGCATGAGTTAGAGATCAAGCTGGAGCGCACGTGATGTTAAATTTGTAACTTCGTCAAGCACAGATTCGGGCTCCCTTGAGCGCGCATGCTATCACATTCGGGTCTCGTGTGACTTTGTTCATCTATGAAGCGTTTGAGACGCCACCTCCATTAGCCAATCATTCAGTTCTAGACTCTAATTGGACTTGACTGGATCTGACCAAATGTGGAGGTTTGTAGTGTGGGTCTGGCATCTATTCGGTTTAAATGCGATTTGATTTAAAAAAAATATAGACTTGGTTGGATCTGAGCAAATGTGGAGATTTGTAGTGTGGGTGTGGCATCTATTCAGTTTAAATGTGATTTGATTTAAAAAATACATAGTGGAATTTCGTTTTACATCAAATAGAGAGCAAGATGGAAAGATAATTAAATGTGCTTGGACTTGTTAGTAATTTGGGTGGAGTTCACACAATCGAGTGGGCGGATCAAACAGGGCCCAAACTGGTCCTTTAGTGGGTAGGCTCCTAATTCTAAGGCGTTAGGGTTTTGTCCACTTCTCTATATATGCACCTGCAGAGAATAAAAGATATAGAAAAATACTACCATCATCTCATTTCTCTTCTTAATTCTGTGTTTGAGTTAGTAATGGGACGATACATGTGAGCTCTTCACCATCTCTTAGAGTAATTGCTTGCCGATCGTTGTTTGAAGATCAAGACTAGGTGTGTGACAATTCCATCAAAGACCCAAACAAGTAATATCTAAACAAGAGATTTTATATTTATATATGATCATGTTTAGTCTACGGGACTCATATCCCAAATGGATTAATCATTTTGAGTCAATTGAATCCAAATATATTAACTAGTCCATCTTCTTCACGAGCCTTTCCAACTGTACAATCCAGATGATATTTGAGAATTACACGAGCGACCTCATTAAAGTTCATCAATTTTTTAAGGGAAAATTGCTTCTAGCCCCCAAAATAATAAAGTTTATTTGCCCCAATCCCAAGACTTTTTCAACACCCCAAAAACCCCCCAAAACTAAATTTTGTAAACAATCAAACCCCCAAAACCCCTAACTTTAATGCCACCTAAGCAAATGTTTTGCATTTTCCACTTTATCCCTAATTATAACACATGTGGGCTGCTCTCTCTCTCTCTCTCATCATCATCATCATCATCTCCCTCCTCTCTTCTCTTTTCTCTCTCCCCACTCCATAGCCATTACCAACAACTTCTCATCCTTTCTTCTCTTTTTTTCTCTCACCACTCCATGGCCTCCTGCACCATCACCCTCCCTCCCCCATAGCCCTAAATAAACTCAACGCCTCTCGTCCGCTCCGACCCTCATATTCGATCGGTGACGGTGGCGCTCGCTCCTCCATCAAACCTCTCATGGCCTCCTACACCATCACCCTCCCCTCCCCCCATGATGACCTCCCTTTTGATTTCAAGGCCTTGGCCTCATCACAAGATCAAATGTAGAGGGAGACTAGCACCAATACTTATAAGTATAGATCACCTGTTCGATGAAATGCCTATGAGAAACAAATTCATCATGTATAAATCTCCCTTTTGGGTTGCGATTGCCTAGACCTCGGAGGTGAGGTGGTGGGACTTAGATTGGGCCTAGCGAAGGAGGGGGCACGACGAGGCTGGGTTTGGAGATGGAATGTATTTCATGATTTTTGAGTAAAGGAATGTCAGTGGAATATTATATAATAATGCATTTTATGATTTTTGAGTTAATGAATGTTAAGATTATGAGTTGGTTGTCAACCTTAATAGATAGTTATGAGTTGGTTGTTAACCTTAGTTGATAGTTATGAGTTTGTTTAGCCTTATGAGTTTGTTGTTAAGGTTATGAGTTGGTTGTTAGGGTTATGAGTTGGTTGTTAAACTTAGTTGACAGTTATGAGTTTTTATTAACCTTATGAGTTTGTTGTTAATGTTATGAGTTGGTTGTTAGGGTTATGAGTTGGTTGTTAACCTTAGTTATAGTTATGAGTTTTTATTAACCTTATGAGTTGGTTGTTAGGGTTATGAGTTGGTTGTTAACCTTAGTTGATAGTTATGAGTTGTTATTAACCTTATGAGTTTGTTGTTAAGGTAATGGGTTAGTTGTTAACCTTGCGAATTGTTTTGTTAACCTTATAGAATTATAAGTTTACGCTACAGTCATCTTAACTTTGTAATCCAGTATAAACTTCCATTGAACAATGGGTGGAATATGTTAGTGGAATGTTGCAGATTGGTTGTTAAGGTTACAGGATGATTGTTAAGGTTGCAGATTGGTTGGTTATTAAGCTTACAAATTGATTGTTAATGTTACAAATTTATTGTTAATGTTACAGAATGGTTGTTAAGGTTACAGGTTTGTTGTTAAGGTTACAGATTAGTTGTTAAGGTTGTTGATTGGTTATTAACATTACAGATTAGTTGTTAAGGTTGCATATAGTTGGGTTGTTAGGCTTACAGATTGGTTGTTAAGGTTATGAATTTGTTGTTAAGGTTACAGTTTGGTTGTTAAGATTACAAATTTGTTGTTATGGTTACGTATTTGTTGTTAATGATACAGATTGATTGTTAACCATGTCTTCTATCATCATGATCGAGTCGCCAGTGGGCTTGTTATTAGGAATACGCAAGTCATAACCTTAACAACCAACTCATAACCTTAGCAACCTATTCATAATATTAATACCCAACTCATAACCTTAACAACCTACTCTTAACCTTAACAACAAACTCATAAGGTTAACAAAAACTCATAACTATCAACTGAGGTTAACAACCAACTCATAATCTTAACAACCAAATCATAACTACCTACTAAGGTTGACAACCAACTCATAATCTTAAAATTCATTAACTCAAAAATCATAAAATGCATTATATAACATTCCACTAACATTCCTTTACTCGAAAATCATGAAATGCATTCCATCTCCAAACCTATTTCTTTGTTCAATTTACCATTAATTTCCAAAGAACTTCATTGAAATCAGACTCAACCTCCACTAACTACTCAAATATCTTCTTTGAATCATCCCAATTCACATCTCAGAACTCCACGAGTAATGACGGGAATCCCAACACATCACCGCCGCCCAGATCTCCAGCCATCTCAGATCTAAGTGGGCTCTCGACTCCCTCATCGATCCCCATCTCCAAAATCGACGCGCCCAGTTTACCGCCGTCGCCAATGGAGATGTCATACTCTCTTACTCCTGCCGCTATGAAATCCGCCATTGGGGGAGAGGAGAGTAGTGACGCAAGAGGCTGTCGGAAGTTCAAGGGAGGGAGGAGTTCCATCGTTGCCGATCAGAGATGAGCGTTGGAGCAGAGAAAAAAAATTGAATTGTTTAGTGTTTTTTTTATTTTTAAGGGAGGAGGGAGGAGCGGGCATTTTGGGGTTTATGAAAATAAAGTACATTGATGAGGACACATGTGAGCTAAAAGGGTTTATTGTTTACAAAATTTAGCTTTGGGGGTTTTTGGGGTGTTGAAAAAGTCTTAGAAGTGGGGGACAAACAACTTATTAGTTTGGGGGCTAGAACCAATTTTCCCTTTTTTTAATATGTTCAGATGTCACCTATCACAAAAGTTGCAGGAGGAGTCAACCATAGCAATAACATCTCAATTATATTTTATTGGAAACTACTCTCATGATAAAGTCCAATATCCCACATGGAAAAAAAAACAACCGTCTTAACTTACTAACAATCTGCCTCCAATGGAATTGTACAGATAAATATTAAGTTCCTGCAATGAGACAAGCAACCCCCAGCTTCTCAGTTTCAAACTAATGAAAGCTCCCCAGCAGGAATAGATCTCTTGACTAATTTAGCCCAAGCTTCATTTGTCTCCATGATGACCTTCATAGCATAATCCTGCTCAACAAAAGAGACAAATTATAACTAAATCAGAAAGCACTTCGTACAAAATTTAATAGGCACTTACAAGCTTTAATGTTAGCTTGAAAATGCCCAAGCAAGCATCAATACCATTTACTCGCTTTTTAATATATGAATACTATACAATCATCAAAAACAAGGGTTAATTGCGGAAGATCCCTTGTACTATCGCCAAATTGAACCTACTGCCCTCATAGTTCTCTTGTTGCGGATAGTCCCCTTTGAAAGAGTTTGCTGCAGATAAATCCCACGAGTAAAATCTACTGTTGCAGATAGCCTCCCTGAAAAGGGTCAAAAAAAATCTACTCAAGGGGTCTATCTGCAACAATAGAATACAGGGGTAGTGATAGTACAGGGGGTCTATCCACAATTAACCCTAAAAACAATACCCAAAGTTTACATGAATAATGAAACATGACATAAAAACAAACAATAAAATCATGCAGATTTACCTTGCTTGCTGCCTTGTTGCCAAGACCAAATTTATTGGCAGGCTTTCCATCTGGAATCTTGTAATCTCTAAACCAGTCCCTTATTGCAGTAAGAGTGCCCTGAAGTAAAAATAAACAACCAAATTTAAACACAAAATGAGAACAGATCACAGTTAAAACAACATAAGCATCTCAAACTCACAATAACAAAAATAATAATAATAATAATAATAAATAAAAAATTTATCTATTAAAATCTAACCATCTAAGGTGCTCTTATAATCAGCTTGTAATGTAAAACTAAATTTATGAAGGTACAATAGAAGAGAAATCAGTTGACAAAAATAGGGTTTGAAATGCGTACAGATCTAGAGAGAAGAAATAGGCAGGTCTCAAAAATCAATCACTCATGAGTCAATGTAACTCTTTTTTTCATTCATCAGTTCTGATCATTCTGATAATAATAACCATATTTGTAAGTAACTCAAACTCTTAAATAAAGTCAACTTAAAATCTTAATCTGAATTTATGAGATATATTTTTAAAAAAAATGAAACTACCAACTAGGTAAATCCTAAAACATAACTTAATTGTGCAAGGTGGAGTGGGGTTCAGCATCACCACATTGTTTAATGCATAGATGATGAGGTATTTTGATATCCAAAAGGAAGGAAACCAATGTTTGGGTTCATGACATTACCGGAAAATGCTTCTCAACATCATTCACATCATTTACAAGGGAAACTCTAGGATCATCCAATGAAATTGCAACGATCTTCCAGTCCAGCTCCCCTTCATCAATCATGGCTAGAGCACCCAAAGGCTTGACCTTGAGAACATCACCAATTTTAGCCCGAGCATCACCTATCTCAACAACATCAACTGAAAAAAAGAAGCAAAAACAACAAGAGTAAACATCAAACCTGTTTTACAAGTTAAATGGATTCTTCATACTGCAGAATATTAAGCATGATCAGCATCAGAGGTTAAAAATATTCTGCATCTCGTAGTATACTTCTCTGACATCTGGATATATCACCACCAAGAGTGAAAACATGAGTTTCAAACTCTCCTTCGACTGCAATCTTCATCCAGCGGCCATGTAATTTTATATTTTCTTTTTTTTTTCTTTTTTAGATTGCTCTTAGGTATATCAGGCATTGTTTTAATTATCCGCCGACATATGTACTGATATTTCCTTTCGCAAGACTTCCTGCTGACATATTTTTATCTTTTGATTTTAATATTTTCTTTGTTTTTTTCTTTTTTAGATTGCTCTGAAGTATATCAGGCATTGTTTTAAATATCCACTTATGTACTGCTATTTCCTTTTAAAAGACTTCCCTCAAAATGATATGATTTTAATATTGTTTATCTTTTGTGGTAATTTTCGGTGATATATTGGAAGATTCCCGAACATCCGATGACATTTTAGCCTCAAACAATCGACTAAATGTTGCAATTTTGATTTGTACTTTCATTTGTTTAAATGATCAGGTTTGGATTTATGCTCAATTGAGGTCTAAACCCAAATCGATACCTGTTTACGTAAATAAGTAAAAAGAATAAATAGGGCAACAATTGAATACAAATTCTTTCGCAAGAAGTTTGCATCTCTTTTCAGCGTTGGGAAAAATGCAGCTGATTGAATTACTTTTTCCTCTTTCCCTGTAAATAAAACACAGCATTCAGTTCCCAACCATTTACATCAAGGTGTATTGTATGTTGCGGCAACCTCCCAACTGTGCCTCCATCATGACCGCTTCCATCAATAAGCCTCCATTGTCTAGACTGCTTGTTGTCAGTAAGTTTCTCTCTCCCTAAATCTCCCACCATTTAAATCTCTTACCCCATTTTCATTATAGATGGTGGGTTAAGTTTTGGCTTAGAAGGTGTCGAAAAAAGAACAATTTCATGTTAAATAGGTTTAGTCATAATAGTGTCATACACTTGGAAATATTACTAATTTCTTTTAAAAATTTCGCTAGTACCTTTCTTCACAACTTCATTCACTGATGCAACAAGCGCATACATCTATGACATGTATACCTGTTAGCCTACACGACACCCCAATATTTACTAATATCCTCCATATCAGCCATCTGATATGGAAATTTTCCGTCCAATATGCCCTCGACATCCGACATTTAGAACACTAATATCAGGTAATTGTTCTCATAGTTCCTCTCTATTAATAAAATTCAGATAACCTGTTTATTTTTTGAACTAGGGAAAAGAATAGGTTCAAATTTACCTGGATCATTGTCCCCAAATGCCCCGTCAACTTCAGCATTGGCAAATGATGGATCTTCCCATGTTTGTGGAAGCAACCCATAATTCCAATTTATGTTATACCTGAGAGTGACACAGTGCAAGTTAAACAATAAATTAGTAATCAATAAACCAGCAGAACTGTTGCAAAAGCTTTTATGTTATATGTGATAGTGACACATTGCAAGTGAAACAATAACTTAGTAACTAATAAACTTGCAATTAATGCAAAAGCTTCTAACAGCTGGATGAATAACCAAGTTCATTCCCGAAAAAAATATCTTAAGAAATCTAGGTAATGTTTTTTGAGGACCACGGCCAAAAAGCCATCAGAGGATGTTATTGCACCTCAAACAATCTTGAACTAGCACAAAGAATACCCAAGGATACAGAGAAATAAAGGGAGAGGGTATAAATAATTAGGGGACAGAAAATAGCTGAAGGTTAACCAAGGAAAAAAGAAAAAAAAAACAAAGTGGAGGATAACAACCTCGAAAGATGTCTCTTTGGCTTTGAAAAACGTAGCATTTCTTTCAGCCTAAATGCACCATATCAGAGTCATTATCAAAGAGCAAACCACATGAGGAATTCGACTTTGAAAGATGGTGTCGCATTCCAGATATTGATGGCATCTATGATCTCGGGAAGGTTAGGATGAATATAAAAATAGAGATATTTAGCATTCAAGGAATCAAAGGAATGAAGGGACCAGGAGATGGACGTTGTTTGTTTACAATAGAGCGGGTGTTCATTCGAACTTGAGTCACTTTGAGGCATCCATGAATTTGACTTGAGCAAATGTAGGAAGGCATAAAGGGCACATAAGTATAGGAGAAGGAAGCCACAGAAGATAGGCACCCATCCATGGGGACAGTATTGCAAGATGATGATGATGCAAGCCAATAGATCAAATATTAGTAGGTAAAAAGAACTAAAAGGTATGGATGGTAAAAATTAAGAAGTTTTCTGACAGAATATGTAGAGACAGATGTTCGAGTCATAGAAACAAACAAGGAAATTTGTTCCCATCTAATTACTGATCGAAACGCAACAAGAGAACTTCAAGACATAAAAATAACACTAGAAAACATAAAAAATAGTCATACACTAATTGTAATGCTTGAGATAAACCACAAGATCAGATGCCAAATTCCCATATAAGCAGATAGGTTCATGTATTTACACACAAGCATTATCATCATCAAAACAATTCCCATAAAGTCGTGGTCCATTATGCACCTGAAAGTTCCATGAAGCATTTGACAAAAATTCACAGTTGGACGACAACTAGATGCCAGCCCCTAAATTGATGCCAGATTTCTTGCCAAGAAAATACAGAAGTAGCATAACAACAAAAAGGCTTGCCATGAACTCTAGAATTCAAGTTGCACAGTAGGAAAGTGACCTTATTGGTTATCACATAAAATCACACTAACTATAAGGCCCATAAAGCCAGTGAACTTATAAAGCATTTCCATATATTTCCATATATCAATACTACCAAAGATATAAAGCATGACAAAAAATCCCTCCAACGCTGTGAGCACCAATAAGAAGATTAACATGCAATGAGGTGCTATATAAACACATGAACATAACTAAGAAGATTTACACCATCTAAATTCTTATAGGCAATACTGCTAGATCACTGCATCCCGTTTTTTTCTATACAATATTCCTCTTCCTTTATTTTTCTCTCAAACATATCTGAACTCCTCAGATAGATTTAGTAGAATTATCATCATATAACTAATGTGTCAGAAAGCACAAATGCAGTAGATTTAGACAGGTAGACTCTGCTTTTCCCATAAAGATATAAGCCAAAATACAAGACTTTTGACCATGGAATACTTTTTCGTATCAGTTTGACACTTACAAGTTACGAAAATATAAAAGCCAAATTATGTGAGTTGTTGACTATGTAATTCTTTCATTTTTATTTTGAAACTTACAAGTTTGAGTTATACAATTCAATAAACAATGTCAGCATTAAGAAATATTAAATTTCAGTTGCTGACAAGCTGCATATACAGTAAATAAATCATAGCAATTGTCACACCCTTACGATAGCAAATTTAGCAGCCAGAAGCCAATTCCAAAAAATTGAATAAATGCTTCAGTGCTGTCAATAATGTTGTCATTGTTCTACTAAATGAACCACAAAATCAAAAGTTAAAGGCTAAATTACCAGATTGGTATTTTTAGTAAGGCACACTTTCCAATATGATATTTTTATATGCTCCAGCAACATTAAGGTGATAATACTGAATCGCTGCTTACAATAAGGCATGAATTCTCCCGGCGAAGCATCTGGCATGGAAGCATCACGTGACCCTTTCTGGACCATTAACGCATATGTGGCACTGACTTAATGATATGACAAGGATAAACAATAATTAATCGTCTAAAATTTGTAAGACTGTGAAATTTGTAGTTCTGTATTTGTTTTAGTTTAACTCTAAGTTGCATGGAAATGGGTATGGGTACTAGTATGGGTGCGGGTGCGGGTGCGGGTACGGGACACGGCAAAACTGTAAAATGTAGGGTACAGGGACACGGCGACATATATATATATTGAATTAATAATGTACATGAGATCTTTTTTTTCCGCTTCATTTGTCATTAGAATTAAAATTCTAATCACATTTTAAAGTTTCTTTTATCATATTGATTATCATAAATTGGAAACTACTCACTTTCATCCAAACGACCCTTTAACCATATAGTTTTGAACTTGGGTATGAACTGAAACGAACCCGACCCATATCTAACTAGTTTCAAGAAACGGATGTGAAGTGTAAGCTATACGTCCAAGAAGTGTTTGACAAGTGTTTTAAATTAACACATATATCGTATAATTGAGTACATGATGTAATAAATGCATGCATATATTCAAGAAGTGTCCATGAAGTTTGGGTACGGGAAAGTGTCGGGTACGTGTCCGGTAGGGTACGGCTTCATTATAGAAGTACCCGGGTAACATAGGTTTAACTGAGCAAAAATATTGATGAATGCTTCTCAAGAAGGTCATTTGATCTCATAATGCTTTCGTGCCAGATTCTTTGCTGACGGCAAGCATTCATGTCTTATCCAAAAGCTAAAAAGGGACCAAAGCGTAATTTTCAGAAGAACTCCTGAATTTTTGGGTGATTTGCCAAAACCCTCCTAAACTTTGGGGAGTTTTTCAAAACCCCTTAAAACTTTGAGAAGTTCCGCAAACTGAAATACACATTTTGAAAAAATAACTTCCTCTTAGTAAAACCCTTAAAAAAAAAAGTTCCCGCCAAAACTTTCCTGCTTCCCTCTATCCTATGTTTCTCGAAAAACCAGGCACAAAACTTATCCCAAAGTTCAGATGAAACTTTCGGAAAGTTCACCTGTGTTGGGTGAACTTCCCAATGTTAGGTCGGTTTTCTCTAATTTATAAAGTTAAGAGAGGTTTCCTGTGGTTTTGTGAAATTTGCCTTGAAAATATCTTACTTCTAACAATATATAATCTTTCCACAATTAAATCCATGAAAAAGATGAAATGTTAATCTATGAATCAAAGGGTCAAACATCTTACGGATAATATCTCAGCGTCCCCTTCTTCGTATCCTGCTTAATCGGAGTATAGGGCTCGTCCGTCGCCACCTCCATCTTCGCACTGCTCTCCTTGGGAATCTCCACCACAAAATTGAAAACCCCATCCCCCAATTTCAACGGGATATCATGCCAAGGCGAAACCTAAACACAAATATCTCAACTTTCAACACCAATTCACTAAATGGACAGGTCATTTACACTTTAATACCCCAAAGTTTCACCCTTTTTTTTAACTTTGATACCCTGAAGTTGACAATTAGACACCCCAAAGTGCAAAAAAGTTGACGTAAATTTCGTTCAAGAATATCAACGCAGAAGAGTGAACCAGATACAACTTTTCTTACCAAGCTTAGGGAGAGTGAGGAACAAAGTTAGGGTATTGAGGTTATCAAATTGCCAAAATAAAACTTACGGTATAATACTAAAAAAATTTGAAACTTTGGGGCATTAAAGTGTGAATAATCCCTAAATAAACATCAGAATCGAAAAGAAAGGCGACCTTTTTGCCAGAGGAATCGAGGAAAAACACTCTGTAATCTAGGGTTTCGGGCTGCCCCTCCTCTTTGACGCTGATCTCGGGCTTGTGAAGCGCGGTGCAGGTGAGGATCTGACGCTTCGAGAACGACGAGGGTTTTTGCTTCGGAGAGAATGATTGAAGATTGAAGAGGGATTTCGAACTGAGTCTTTGGACTCCGACCGAGATCCTGACGACCGATGCCGCCGCCGTCGCCGCCGCCGCCATTGAGGAGAGAGAGAGAGAGAGAGAGAGTTTGAAAATGGATTTGGATTTCCAAAGGGATGGTACTGATTCAGTGACTATTACTGAGCTAGCATTGACCAGATTGGACTGTAAGGTCAAATGGTTACTAATTGGGCCTGTTTAAAGGCCCATTAGTTTATTGTAGGCTTGATTACTGGCTGGGCCTGGAAAAATATCTTAGAGAGGTTCCTCCTTAGAAAATCTTATAGAAATTAGAAAGTAAGGGCATGTTCGGCGTGCCTAGGGATCCTCCGCATCCTTGGTTGTAAAGGAACTCTATAATTCACCAATAGCATTTCTTCACTCAGCAGACCTCATGAATTATATGTTTTATCTAAATTATATTAACAGTTTTTTATTGTGGGGGCTCACTGAAATAAACCAATAGTATTAGCCCATGTAATTAATTGTAGGCATTCTCTACAAATTGAGTTTAAATAGTGCCTTTGTTTGGCAAATAACTAGACCATGACTTTAATTTGGTTTTGTTTTTGGCCTTAAACCAATTCAGTATTGGTCCACATCTAGTCCAGAACTAAACCAGTTTAAAACTAAACTAGTTTAGCTCCATTTTGTCTGGACTGTTTGGTTGGTTTCTCGAAAGTATGGAAACCAAATAAAAGGAAACGAGCAGAGGAAACCATCTTATTTCCTTTTTTTTAATCATGGTATGAGTTTTCTAGAATACAAGTCACATCAACCAATAAGAGCGTAACACATCATCCTAAAGTGAACCAAACAAAGAAATGAAAGCTATTAAAGAAAAGGGTGACGTCGACACCACCTTTTTTGGGTTTCCATCCTTAATTTCCATGAAAAATGGAGTTGTCAAACAACCCCTAAGCCTAAGGAGTTTGATACACAAGAAAATGACATGAAAAGCACTTGCTAAACTCGGGCAGAATCAGAACTTTTGATAGCATCACAATAGAGTGGTGATGTTAGTTTGATTGTGATAGTCAACATTTTTTTCCCCAAGATTAATAATTTCTCTTACTTTTCTCCAAAATTTAAGCCACTGATCTATTATGTCATGATGGCTTGTAATTTGAGTAGATCACGTTGATCTATATAAAATATGCATCATAAGTGGAAGCTCGGTTTCTTTTGCGTACAAAGCGTGCAGACATTGACTCAGTGTATTATATGCATACATTGCGTAAAAAGTATGTGAATATTTCACTATTTTGATCGCTTATAGTTCATCTTTTTCTTGCTCTTGTTCAACATTTTACGCTTGGAAAACCATAGAATGTTGAAGTTGGAACTTTGGCTTATCTTGAAGATATCTTATTCATTAGTCCTTCCTTCCACCATCAAAGTCTTTTCCCTACCAAAAAGGGCTCTTAAGTTCTAAAAGTCTTTAATCACGAGCTCTTTGATATATCGGTTGTACTATTTCGGCATAACCATTTGTACCCCTAATTTTTTTTTATTAGTACTTGCGTTTCTGAATCTTAGACAGTGTTAACTTTTATAGATCTCAAACTAACACAGGGTAATTTAGTCTTTTTTTTAGTTAAACGGAGGACGAAAGGTAATTTATCATCACATGATTACCGCATGAAATCTCAACCTAAATTGAGAAGTAATATCGTCTAGAATTCAGGAGGTGTAAATGCTAATAAAAGTAGTACATGAAGTGTGTATCCGAGTTTCCCTTGATACTATCTACTAGATAGAAGATACAGCCGACATATAAATACACATGAGCTGTGTTCAATTGATTAGCCCCTTAATCTCACATATATACAAGGGACATGCCAACTCAAAATACAGAGGGAGCCTCATTGTCAGCAATTAATGACAAATACATTGTCAGTGGTTCAAAAGACAAACTGTGTTTATTTGTGGGATCTCCAAATTAGAAATGTAGTCATAGATTAATATAGACCATGATCACATCGCGTGCAATCGAAAATAGTAGGACAGTGAAGGTGAAGATCTGACAAAGATTTCAGAGTAACACTAATTTCTGTTTCCTTTTCATCCAATGTTATTTGAAATTTGATTTTTAGACTAGTAGAAATTAGTGTGAAATCTGCGAAGTTTTTTCAACGGCAATTAACAGATATCTTGACAATCTCTCTCTTCTTTTTTTTGGTAATTTAAGTTTATGTGCAATTATTCCTCTGTCATCCACAAATATCATATGGCCTAGTTAAGCATTGCATTGAATTCATTTTTTTTTTAATTTCTAAATTCTACTCTTTTCCTGCTTATTATATTTCTGCTGTTGCTTCCAGCTAATTAAAGAAGAACATTGCTCATTACAAATAAATTGATGTGTGCTATGATCCCTTATTTTATTTTCTTTAATATCAAATTGATAATTAATTTATAATACAATGTTATCTCCGTAATATCCTCACTGTCCAATATTAAAGGACGAATAGTCTCCCACAATATGGGGTTCTCATGATGGGGAGATGCGTTTCCCTCCAAGAAACAAAAAACAAAGGAGAAGATAGCTTAGTGATTCTATAGCTCAGAAAGAGTATAATCAGCTGATTTGATTAGCACAGCTGTTTTGTCCGATAGTGGATAATCTCGATTAAGTAACTAGATTATGATACTAGAAGTAGTTTAATTTTGGATTATAATTCTTTAACAACAACAAATATTGGATTTTGTTAGGATCCTCTGGTGATCAGTCCTGATCAAGCCCACTTGATCATTAGAGTTGGTGTTAATTATATATTAAACACTTTGGTCTGGATCATGTCTGGAAAAGAGAGATAATTTCTCACTTAATTTTGTTGAGGGTCAGGTTGATTTATTTTTTCCCAATTGACTCAAAACTGTTAATCCTATTCGAGCCATCAGTCTAAACATATTTAACCATATATTCATGGGCTAATTGTGGATAGACCCCTGTGTTATCGCCAAATTGAACTTACTATCCTAAAGTTCTATTGTTGCATGTAAACCCCCTGAAAGAGTTCTATTGTTGTAGAT
Source organism: Asparagus setaceus (assembly GCA_012295165.1). Taxonomy (NCBI): domain Eukaryota; kingdom Viridiplantae; phylum Streptophyta; class Magnoliopsida; order Asparagales; family Asparagaceae; genus Asparagus; species Asparagus setaceus. The sequence continues at coordinate 23,935,895 of CM022702.1, forward strand.
AGACCTCCTGAGTGAAAATCTATTGTTGCATATAGACCCTTGAAAAATGTTTAAAAAAATCACTCAGGGACTCTATCTTCAACAATAGAACTACAAGGGTAATAGCTTCAATTTAGCGACAGTATACATGGGGTCTATCTGCAATTAACCCTATACTTATCTATTTTTTCGACGTAGGACTGAATCTTATCTCATGTCTTTGCTAAACCAAACCACATTAAAGCAAATGGACCTCAAATAATCCTCACAAATTTCTATCACTCTAACAGAGATTTAGACTGACCTGCATCCAGATTTTGCTGATGTAAAGGATCTCCCAGCAAAGGGTTGGTGAGCAGAACCGGCTGTTAGTTCTTGCATAATAGTTTCCTTAAAAAATTTAATAATAATAATAATAAATAAATATAAATAATAAAAAAAAGAAGTTTTCTTGGATGACAGCAAAGCCCCACAGTTTACTATCATCTTACCCTTAGTTGATAGACAAAAAAGATATTAAAAATTAAACTACAACTAGAGGTGTGAACAGTAGATATTTTCAGTCCTTTGCTTGATGCTAAGGGCCCCATAGTTGGTAGAGTATTAAGTCTAAGACATGTAAGCAATGACGATAATTAGCATGTGTTAATTGTGGGTTTACAGAAATGACTAAGGTGCATAGTTTATTTAGTGGTACTTGAGGAGTCTGAACTGAGACTTTGTCTGCTATAGAAACAAGGGAACAAGCTAATGTAAGAAAATTAAAAAAAAAAAAGGTGGATTTGAAGATAAAACAACAGTAAATCCTTATCAAGAACAAAACTACTAGGCAAATCTCATAATTGTTGTCATAAAAATTGAATTAATGTGATCCTCCTATCTCCTCTAAAAACTGAGCACCTGTATTTGACAAGTGAATAGGGACTTTCAGGAGCATTTTTTATATTATTTTTCCCCTTTCCTTTTGCAGTTTGCTTATAATGTAAATTAAATGCGCATATTATGAAGTATATAATGCGAATAATTTGTTCCGCTTAGTGGATTATATACGAGGAAATTAGCAATACATGATACACAACTCTCACAAAGATTCTCCAGAGGGAAATTTTGAGATCTTATCAGATCTAAATGGACCTTGGTGATCTGATTGCTGGTTAAGTTATAATGAGATAAAATACATTAGTGTAGACAATGATTGTTTATAACTTTCTCGATGCATTAAGTTCAATTATCCCTTCTTATTTTTCTTCACTTACCCTTTTGTTTTTTTTTTTTTTTTTGTGCATGTAAGGAAGACCAAAGTTGTGAAGAAATCAAATGTAGAACCTAGCCAAGCAATCAACAGAATGAACACCATACAAAACATGCTAAATACGCACGAAACTTTTTTCATCAATATAAGAAACCATTCTTCTTGACAATATTCTAGTCACTATGTCAATAGACAGCTAAAAACTCTCTCTCTCTCTCTCCTCCCCTCCCCTCTCTTAAATTAATCCTAACATGTAAATCTGCACCTAAAAGGCGCGTGAAATTAACAACACACATATGCCCATAATATGAAGCTTAAGGTCATGTTTATACATGTCAAAATAGAAAAAGATGTGTCGCGCAAAAGTTGAACAACTACTTTGCAGTTTTGTTGTCCAAATATCTCTTTCTTCTCTAAAAATTTGACACGTTTTGATTATGAAGTAATATATGTGCAGGTTAAGTAAGCACATCTGATTTTATATAGCTAGTTGTGCACTATAGTCTATATACAAGCTATTTGAACCTCATGTAGCCTTCACCAAGTAAAAATTAGGGAGGCACTTGTTAGAACTTTGTTTGGGAAGAATATTGTTTATGCAATATCTCTTGTTTGATCAATAACAAACTCTCATTTGGTGCTAATAAGTTTGTGAGATGATAAATTTCAGGAATAAATAGATACGAATAAGTTGTGACTCAAAACCATGCAAAAATCAACATGAACAGTTGATTTCAGCCTTTAACCATCGATGGTCACGAGGCAACCATCGATGGTCCACAGATCATCGATGGACTACAGTCAACAATTTGTATTTTTCAGAAACGAGAAATCGAACCATCGATGGACTACAGTCAATCATCGATGATCGCTTCAACCATCGATGGACTACAGTAAACAATCTGTGAATTTCAGAAATCAGAATTTGCACAATCGATGGACTATAGGGAACTATCAATGATCGGCATCAATCATTGGTGATCGGATTTAACGATCGATTGTTTAGACGCGTTTTGACAGATTTTCAGATTTAATCTCAGTTGTTTGATCACAGATTTGATTTCCTATTTCAACACTAAATAGAGGATTTTCTTCCAATGCAATCAATGTCTATTTAAAGAGGGATTGGAGAAGAGATTAACAACAAGAAAGAGAGGAGATTTGCCTAAGTTTGAAAGATCAAATTCTAGCGTGTGTGAGAGTTTGAGTAAGAATTTGATTCCCTGAGCCTCGTTCAACTTCTTATCATCACACTCAATATCGAAAGATTGTTTCAGCGAGGAGGAGTGCCATTTCTGTTCGACTTCAACACCACTTCTTCACGGTTCTTCAACGTCATTGATTTGAAGGGTGGTTTGTTAAAAGGGTTGTAAGATCTTTTCAATTGCGCTTTAATTATTTTTAGGGTTAGTCTTGTATTTCAAACTTGTGAGTTTGACGGCTTACTCAAGCCGGGGTAATTGAGGGTTGGCGTGCTCAAGCTAGGGTAATTGAGTGTGATTAGCTAGGCTTAGGTTTCTTTTGGTCATTGTAAGGAGTTGGGTATCTCGACTGATTTTCGGTAGATTCCAGAGGTCCTGTTTGTAAAGCCTACTAAATCGGGTAGTGATTCGGGAATAACTCCGGTCATAATGAAGAAGATCCTTCGCGAGAAGGAAGAGTGGACGTAGAATTTTGATCCGTACCACTACAAAAATCTCGTGTGTTTCTGTATTGGTTGCTCTTAGTTTTTCGATTTTTATTTTTCGCTGCATATACTGTGTCTATCTGAAAAATGTGTAGCAATCCTATTCAAAAAACCCCCCCAAAACAGCACTAAGATATTGCAGTTTAATTAAAAAAATTTGAGTAATTTAAATAAATTTTATAAGAATTGATAAGACCCTTGCTTGAAAAGGAAAATTATTTTGCAATAACTCTATACGTTGAGTTGAGTGCACTATACATCAATATCCTGACATATATGACTTATATATTGCAATGTGAAAGCGAGAACTGTCACAGTAGCATCTATAGTACTGCAATTAAAGCCACTGATTTCAAATTTCTCAGTTAATTATTTAAGTGGTCAAAGTCTGCAAGCTTTTAGCCTTATCAGGTAACAACAAAGCTTAATTGGTCAACCTAGTGGCTTCTGATGATAAAGGTACTTTCATAAAAAGTCTCGGTAGTCAAGAAACAAGAATATTTATAATATCCTTTAAAGAAAAACATAATAAATTTAAGGCTAAATATCATAAAATCCCCTTAACTCTGGATGATTATCGAAAATTTCCCTAACTTTGAAAATATCAAAACCCCTTAAATTTAAGGGTTATCAGAAAACCTACTTTAACTTTTAGATTTTATCAAAAAAGCCTCCTTAAAATAGGGGATTTTCTAATAAAATCTGAAAGTTAAAGGGGTTTTCTCGATAAATCAAAAGTTAGGGTTTTGTGATAATCCCAATACTTAAGGGGATTTTCTGATATTTTGAAAGTTAAGGGGTTTTCAATAATTGTCCAAAGTTAAGGGGATTTTTCTGATATTTAGCCTAAATTTAACTTCTACAGAGCTTGAGACGTCAACATTTTTCTTCATCTATTTTTTAACACGTGACATTCTCATCTAATTGCTCGCCGAAATTTAAACTCACCAAAAAATGACACCTGACATCTCTTATTTAGAGAGTTTTAAATTAAGAATAATTCAATATTTAGTAACACATATGAAGAAAAATTATAAACAGATTTATATTTCAAAATTTAAAGCAACTAATTCCTTAAATCATGGGCCAATCAATTTGAATTTCAAAAAGATTTCAGTTTCTAAAACATATCATATCTTAAGAAGATCTCAAAATGATTAAAATTTGAATGTGAAAATCACTTAGGGGGTGTTAGTCAATTGGGACATTTTCGCGCCAAGTGGGATAATTGTTAAAGTGGAATAATTTTTTGCTAGTGAGATATTTTAGTAGGATAAATAGGAACAATTTTGTAAAGCGGATATTTTGATAAAATAAAGTGGGATAAATTTTTATAATCATGAAGTATATATTTATGCATTTTGAGGATATAAATACTATTTATGTATTTTAAATTTACTATTATTAATTGATAATTATTTATGAAAATGTTATTTACTATTAAATAACTTTTGATTAGACTATAAGATATTGATTATTATTATTATAATATATGTTGTAGCTTTTTATTTTTAATTATTATTATAGTACAAGGCTAAATTTTTTTCACATTTTCCTTCCTTTTTGCTCCCCAAGATCTCTTTCCCTCATCTCTCAATTTTATTATTTAATAAATTATGAATTGATACAATCTTTATTTTTAAATTAATTATATAATTATAATATTTGGTAAAAAGAAAAAACAGAGATAACTAAAAGGAGACGAGATCCGATCCGATGAGGGGCTAATGATGGTGATAACCATAGTAGGAAAGAAGTAAAGAAAAAATATATAAAAATAATAAAATAATAAAATAAATAGGAGTTCTAGTTTTTTACCATCTAGTTTCAAGCTAAAACTTGGGATAATTTGAGAGACTAGAACTCTCATTTTGTATAGGAAAATAAAAAAGTGGGATAATTTTGTACAATTATCCCAGTTCTAGTTTTGTTAGAGTTCTAGTTGACTAACACTGTAAAATTTTATTCTAGTTTTAGTTCTAGTTGATTAACACTATAAAATTTTATCCCACAAATTATCCTAGTTCTAGTTTTGAGTTCTATTTGACTAACCCCCCTTAACAAATATTTCTTGAGACAATATTTTGACGCTCTCTCTATCTCTATCCTCACAAACTGCCCACCCCACGTCTACCCATTAGTCTGCCTCGAAGGTTTTCGCTTTGAAAAGGAATCTACTTGGGTATGTTAAATTTTTTTATTTTTGTAGGGCTCATTGGGTTTATTTTTAAGTTTTGATTTTTATTGTAGGATTCTTTTTTTTTAGGATTCATTTAATTTTTATTGTATCAATGAGAATAACTTTTGTTAAAATTCTGAGCATGATATATCCAAGTTAAATGTTTGCTGAAGTTTAAGATGTCAAAATTCAATTTCGTTTCCTATCTAACAAAAGTTCAATTCTGTTGAACTTTGAGTTATTTTGGTTAAAAGAATACGGGTATCAAAGTTAAAAATAAGACAAACGTTTTTATATTGTTTTGAAAAAGAAAATTTTAAGATATCAAAGTTAAAAGTAGAGAAAATTTTGGGATATTTAAGCTCAAATAACTTTAATGTGAAAAAATTAATATTATGAGTATTGCAAATTTGTTTTAATAAAGTCCCATGCATCGCACGGTTAGAATACTAGTCATTATTCAAAGCAAAACTGGAAGCTTAGACTGGAATTTTTTTCAACACGATGCTATAACTTCTTCTGTTGATGGCTGAAAAACTGATTTGCTTTCATATTTATGTGAATACTATGGGAAAGGAACATCAAGATTTATTTTGCTCAAAGCTTAGCAAACTACCAATAATTAAGGAGCACGTTAATGCTACTAACCTCACACTAGTTGACGTTCTAGATAATGAGAAATAGAAGTCACGGAGATGCTGATTTTGGAGGGGAAGCTTTCAACTTGTGTTACATGTGGGTAAATGTCTTTAAACATCATCATCAAATAAATTGTTGGGATGCGGGGTCACGCCCACACGCCGCGGAAGCGATATCACCCGAAAGAAGGCTTTGTATATATTCCCGTTTCACGAAGAAAATAAGAATAGAAAGCAAATATCTCAACAAAGTGAGATATATACTCTTCCTCTCAACAGTACTGGGACTGAATCGATGGAACCTACAAACAATAGCTAACACACAGTAAACAGTAAAGACACGAGATTTACGTGGTTCGGCAAACTTGCCTACGTCCACGGGAGGGGTGAGGGGAGATTCGACTATGAAGAAGAACACCGACGACTTGTACAATCCACAAGCTCGTCCCAAAGATAAAGCTTTGATTTTACCCAAAAGAAATTGATCTCTCTCTTGTAGAATCTCTCCAAGCTCTCTCTTTTTTCTCTCTCTAGCAGCCGCCAAAATCCTAGCTTTTTCTCCTACAAACTCAACTCTAAAAAATTCTAGGTTTTAATTGCCTATTTATAGGGAAAGAGAAATAAACTTTCCTTTTTTAAACTTCCCTTTTTTTGTTTTTTTTTCGTTTTTGTTTTCGTTTGGGATTACTGTCGCGCGGAGGAACAAAAAACCGGACACGCACGAATTCGTGCGGCCCCCACCCACGTGGGAAGTTCCCATAAATATTAGTGTATCTTTGCTGAGTCATATTTCTGAACATCATCATCATTGACTAAAATTTATGTTGCCATTAATTATAAGTTCTAAACTTGTGCACACACGTGTGGGTGTCGGAGGAAGATTGTAAGGGCATTAATTAGTCTATGCTGGCATCTATTATTGTTCCCTTATTATTATTAATCATTTAATTTTGTATTGGGCTTATTTGATATTAATTTCCTGAATTTTTCTATTTTCATATAAAGTGATCTAAAACTTGTTTGTCATCAGATTATAGTCCCTCATTTCATTTTTAGATTAAAACATGGGGTGAAGAAACTCCTATTAATTTTATGTAACAAGTACTTACAAGTAATTAGTTAGCTAGACTATAGTTAACAACTTCCATACCTGTGCCTATGAATGCATCAAGGGATGATTTTCCGACCCATAATAAAATGGTAAAACTTTTCTTTAAAAAAAAAAGCGGTAAAATATTTCATGATATTTTTCTAAAAAGTACATCTCATGATATTAAAATTGTATTATGAATTTAAAAGTAACTTATGGCGCATTTATAAAAATTGTAAGGATATATGCAAGGGCAAAAAGCAAATGAACTTTTTTTTTGGTAAATAATGAAATTTTATTCACTCACCAATTGAAAGTTTGTGTACATCAAGATACTCAGTTCACTGAGAATGACAAAATTTTACTTACATACTATATCGCAAAACAAAATTACAAAGAGCAGATCCACTCTTTGCATTCCTCCGGCACATGAGAATTGTTGAGCACAATAGTCATGATATTAACCTTAATTTCCTTGACTAGCTGATCTGTGCTTCTAGCTCTATGTTTGAAAATTCTAGCAAATGAACTTTGTAGATGTATAAAAACAAAATCTCCTAAACTTTCTAACAATGAGTTGCCTCTAGTTAGCGGAAAAATAACGATGATGATGATAGCAATGATAATCATAGAGAAATAAAATTGAGTAATATATATAATTAATTAGCATTTGGTCCATCTCACTCTATCATATAATTGTAGAGAAAGGGAGAGGACATTGTAATAACATTGGGTACTACAATTATTTAGCATTTGGTCCATCTGAATCATATACTATTGTAGAGAGAGAGAGAGAGAGAGAGAGAGAGAGAGAGAGAGAGAGGTCCATGCCCTTCAAAGATAAAACGGTTGAACGCCTCCGTGTGAACAGTGTTACGAATTTTCACACCAAAGTTGTGTATATAATTAATTAGTAGATAAGACTACTGATCAAGTTTACAAAAGCTAGCTCTGAGACTTGAGTAAGAGAGAGAGAAAGAGGCTTGGGGCTCTAACAGAGGTGGGTATTTAATTCTTTCCTTTCTTTTGAATCATCTTCCTCCTTTTTATAACATATAGGTTTCATGGTTTTTTCAGATTTTAGTTCTAAACAACTACTATTTATGTATTTTGATTATCCAAATGGTATGGGTTTTGTTTAAATTTGAAGCCAGATTTACTATCAAATCTAGGGTTTTCTCATGATGATTGAATCTTTTCATCTGCTTCTAGTATAAAGGGAAAAGATCTCGGTTTTTTATGATTTATAAGCACAGCAGCTAGAACACTGAATCAGTTTAGCCTGAACAATTTCAGCAAAAGATTCTTCACTTTAAGTTCAATTATCAAAGCTAGCTAGGTTTTTATGATACTTGAATCTTCTTCTTTTTTCTATTTCGCTGACAAAAGAAGAAGAATCTCTGATTTATAAGTACACTAGCTAACTTGAACATTGAATCATTTTCGCCAGAACAATTTCAATCAAAGATTCAGTTTATGTTACATTTCCTTGTTTTTTTTGTGTACAAGCCTTCATCAGAAATCATCATCAAACTTCAGTTAAGCTTCACACAACTTTATAAGGGCAAAACTAATTTCATTTTTAAGGGTAAAACTGATTCATTTCAAAGTTTTCATTGATTTTTTTCGTTTTCTTTTTTCCCAATTTTTTGAACATTTCAACTCAAAAAGACAGGCAGTACTGTCGGCAGTTTACTAGTACTTCCAACTGGCTATTAGGGTTTGATTATCTTTATTATTTCTTTATTACATGCATGATCCAAATGTAAACACTCAATACTTTTTAGACTTTCAAAGATTTGATCCACTCATAATTACTGATATATATAAACGTGATCCTCATCGTTTCTTTAATTTTTTTTTCAGACAATTAGTTCTTAATTTAGGGTATGGACCCATCAAGCTTTGCCAACCATTGGAATCAGTTGAGCTCTCTAAATCAGCAGCAGATATTGACTGCAAATATTAATGGAGATCATGACTTCCAACTTCTCAACCCCACAGAGAGTACTGAAAATATTTCCATCAATCCCTGTTTCATGAAGCCTATGTTCACTTCTTTCACTACTTGCTCACCAATGGAAGCCTCTCCCACGATAAAGTATTCTCAAGAAAGGCCGAAGAAAATCCCAAAGACGATAAGCTGGAGTTCTTGTGTCGAGCAACTTCCTATGAACTTGGTGCCTAAAGAAGAGATATCGATAGGGTTTCATTCAATTCAAGATCAAGGCTTGAAGAGTAGTAGCAGCCAAGGGTTGAGGCCGGCTCATGCTCATGAGCATATTATCGCAGAGAGGAAGAGGAGGGAGAAGCTTAGCCAGCGGTTTATAGCGCTTGCAGCGGTTATCCCTGGATTAAAGAAGGTACATGGAATGAATTTTTCTGATATTTCTAAAGAATAGTAAAGATTGTTTGAAGAAGATATTAATATGTATGTTCTTTTAGTTTTAGTTTCTAGGCATCTCCCCCCGGTTACGTAACTCTCTAAAGGAACTTAGATTGAGCTAGTATTCAGATCCTAAAAAACTAATGGAAGTGTAAAAATTAGGAAATAATAGCTCATGTAAAATTCGTTAACGAGTTTAAACTTTGCAAAATGCTAGATAAACTATTATTTGATGATAACTACTATGCATGGAGTATGATATTGCTCATTAATGCTCTGAGATTAATGCAAAATAAAAGGGATATTTGTCTCTCCTTTTAATCATAAAGAACAAAACAGCAATGTTGATGATTACCTTAGAGTTTTTCATGAAACTAACTCGTTCTTCTCATAAATTTTGAACGGCTTGATTCCTAAGTCAGAAACTCTCACTTAGCACATGCAATTTATAAGTTGCTTATCATTTTCAGCTACATATGACTCCAGTTATCATGAAGTGAATACATGGCATTTAATTGTTGGTGGGTGTACGAAAACATAAAACAATTCTACTGTATATATGTAGACTGTGTGTATGTTCGAATGCGCTCATGCGAGAGAGAGAGAGAGAGAGAGAGAGAGAGATAACAACTGCAAGGAATTCTATGCATGAGATAATAGTTCATCTTTCATTTTGCTTTTACATGAGAACATATGTACATATGTCCTTAGGGGAAGTACATATGTATATATATGTAAAACTACATAAAATTACATTTATGTGTATTGTCATGAACTTTTGAGATGGCTAGATACTTCTAGTTGTTTCATAATTATCTGTTGAAAGATAAGAAGACCCATCCTCTCATTATTTGGCAATAAAATACTACTCTTGGCTCTCCTTAAACCTCGAAGTAATGACTCTCCCATCATAGTGAACCCATCCTCTCATTATTTGACAATAAAATACTACTCTTGGCAATAAAATACTACTCTTGGCTCTCCATAAAATTATCTGTTAGTATGCGGGGTCACGCCCGCACGCCGCGGAAGCGATATCACCTGAGAGAAGACCCTGATTTATATTTCCGTCTCACAAAGGAAACAAGAATAGAAAGTAAAATATCCCAACAAAGTGAGATATCTACTCTTCCTCTCAACGATCTTAGAATTTGAATCGAGGAACCTACAAACAATAGCAAATACACAGCAAAACAGTAAAGACACGATATTTACGTGGTTCGGCAAAATTGCCTACATCCACGGGAGGGGTGAGGGGAGATTCGACTATGAAGAAGAACACCGACGACTTGTACAATCCACAAGCTCGTCCCAAAGATAAAGCTTTGATTTTTACCCAAAAGAAATTGACCTCTCTCTTGTAGAATCTCTCCCAGCTCTCTTTTTTCCTCTCTCTAGCCGCCGCCAAAACCCTAGCTTTTTTCTCCCACAAAACTAAACTCCAAAAAACTCTAGATTTTGTTACCTATTTATAGGAAAAGAATAAAAAACTTTCCCTTTTTATTAATTGTTTTTCCTTTTTTTGTTTCTGTTTTTCGTTCGCGCACCGGAACGAATCCGGGTCTGTCGCGCAAGGGAGCACGATTTGTGCTCGCGGCCACGTGGGTGGACCCACCCACGTGAGTTCACACTAGATACTTCTAGTTGTTTCATAATTATCTGTTGAAAGATAAGAAGACCCATCCTCTCATTATTTGGCAATAAAATACTACTCTTGGCTCTCCTTAAACCTCGAAGTAATGACTCTCCCATCATAGTGAAACCCCTTTGAAGTTGATGAATATTTCGTAGAAGTAGCAAAAGATCCTAAGAAGATGAATGAGTTACGGAAACCAAATGAAGTTCATTGGCCTTTTTCTTCTTTTGCAAAAAATAAAGTTCATGTTTAGATTTTGTAGGTCAATTTTGCATACCACACAATAAATACCAACAATTCCCTTCACAGAAGGATACAATTTTATGACTGATATGTAGGAATAGTAACAAAAATATTATTTTTTTACATTTAGTAATAGGATCATTTGACAGGTGTAAATCTAGAACTTAGACAATATTTTGGAACTTTTAATTATATTTCTACCAAGCGAAGCTAAGTTAAAATTTCTATACTGAACATATCCTTCCATTACCATTGCATAACTAAGCCCTGACTTCAAAATTATATTTGGCAGGCTGACAAGGCTTCAATTCTTGGAGACGCAGTCAAGTACGTTAAAGAGCTCGAGCAGACTCTAAAATCCCTCCAAGATCAGAAAATGAAAAAGACAGTCGAGTCTGTGGTCCTCAATAAAAACTCCACTCTCTGTACAAATAACAATGACAGTTCAACTGAAGGAAGTTCATTAGTAATATGTTCCCACTCTGATGAGAAGCCGAATCAAAATCCATCAGGGCATCTCCCTCCAGAAATTCAAATAAGGTTATCTGAGAAAACAATTCTCCTGAGAATCCACTGCGAGAATCACAGAGGACTTCTACTGAAAATTCTGTCAGAGCTCGAGAAGATTCATCTTAGAGTCACCAATGCTAATGTTATGCCCTTCGTCGGATCATTTCTTGATATAACTGTGACTGCAGAGGCAAGCTATATACATACCAAGTCACACATGCATGTGTGCGCAGACACTCACACACAAAGAATCTTGGATATGAGTTGTTAGTTCATTTAGCAAGATGAGTTATAGAGAAATAGAAATGATGAGGTGATCCGCCTACTCATCACTGCTCTATTTCTTGATAGTTCATTAGCAAAATGAGATGTCACCTCATACCTACTTTTTCCACATTATACATATATGCATATACATATATATACGTTTTAAACATGTACATATGTACACATATATACATATACATACATATGGATACTTGCCTACCTACCTACCTACCTAAATACATACATACATACATGCGCACACGCATAGAAACATATACATATATACATACATACATACAACGTACACACACAGATCCATATATAAATGCATGTATGCATACATGTATGCATGCATGCTTATATACATACACACATAACTATATATACATATAGCACACACATATATATACATACAAATATACACATATATACATGCATACATATATACATACATATAAATAAATAAATAAATATGTGTGTTTGTGTGTTTGATGTGCGGTAAAGTTCCTTGGCATGTTTATAGACCTCATTAATTTGTGAGCTTTATTTACATTCTCAGGTTGAAGAAGGATTCTCCATGACAGTAAAGGATCTTGCTGAGAAGATCAGATCAATTTTTCATCAGCTCAACTGGTAACTAAACTATCTATATGAATCAATATGCAGAGTATGCATAAAGATGTCAACAAGAATTTGTAACCCTAGTTGTTATCTTTGTTAATTTCTCTTCGCAGATGGATCGCAAGGGATTTTCCTCGCAATAGCTCTCAGTCTTTTGATTTCACCTCGACTCTACATTTGTTTTTTCTGCATTTGTGCATGGTTTGCCTCCTGTATATGTTCGTCGTTATTTTTTTCTCCTTGCACTTCTCCTTTTTTTTTGCGTGATTTTTATCGCGTTTTAAGGAGAATTAGGAGTTACTGGTTTTCTCTATCCTTCTAGTTCTAGCTATATCTATTTTTTTTAACATCGTTGTACTTCATTTTCCCTCAATATGCATCGATTGAGGAGATGTTTTATTGTTGAGGAATCCTTGAACACAATATCTTACATGTATGGGTCACTTAAGGATGCATAAGAACAACTCTATGTGTTTGTTTCAACTACTTATATAATATGCTTTAGTTTGTCGTTGAAAAGATATCATCTTGGTGGCATGCATTACATAATACAAGTATGGTGCACAGCTCAGAATTGCTGGATATCTATATGAAGAAGCCCATATGTTGATTTCCTTGATTAGTTTAATATGTTATTGTTAAGGTTTTAAGTTGTTTGCGTTGGTGGCATTATCTTTGGGATTGTGATTGATCATCTTTTTTGCTATTGATATGATAATCTCGAGATATTATCTTCCGTCAAAGACCTTTGGCTTCTTCATTCGTCTCCATGACCAAGATTATTAATTGGTAAGCACTTAATTAATTAGCCAACAACCACAAACAAGCTCTAGTTTTTGTTTATCATAATTAGATTAGCTAAATCTGCAGTCTACCTATAGAGGAGGAGAATTAAGTGTCATGACGTGTTGTCAATCTTACATCAAGTGCCCTTAAATTAACTTCAAAGACTATATAGTAGTTTGAAACTGTTATGACAAATTCCCCATGATAAACTAATATCAATCACACGAAATCACGAAAAATATCAAGAAGATAAATATACACGGATATACGTGGTTCGACTTATCGTCTACGTCCACGGGCAAAGAAGAAAAATAGCTTTACTAAATTGCAACAAAATAGAGAGCTAAATAATTACAGCCTTAACAAAAGAACTATGTTCTTTTCTCTTGATGCTGCGCCTTCAAAGTCTCTGGTTGGATGAATATATAGATGCTTCTCCGAGCCATACACGACAAGATGAAATTGGGTTGTTGCAGGACTCTTATGGAATCAAAATTCAAACCCAAGAGATTGGTTGTAGCTGAAACATGAGTCCGTGTGTGATTGTAGACTCTACGTTCCAAATTGAATTCAAAACCAAACCTTACCTCTTAGTCAATAACACGTACGTGCACAAGACTCAGCCATTAATCCTATTTGAAATAGGATTATGCACTAATTAACCCTCTTGTCCTTATCTCCAATTCAAACAGCAAATCTTAATATTCAAGGCCAACCGAGACAAAGTAACAGAAACTGTTTACAGTGTGCTTAGCCGTTTGAAAAACTTAAAACAGTGTTAAACCGTGTCTTAATCTGTCAAACAAACACACATATGGAATGGAATAGTTTAACGCGAGAATCTGAACTCACCCCTCAAACTGAGAATTTACTAATCCCTCTCTTTAGGTTGCTTAAGAAATAACCATTTTTTTATATAACAAAAGTAATGCTGAATATTCCTCTTACAAACACAAAAAAAATGCGGAGATCATTAATGTCGTGGATTTACCAATTTAATCATTTTATACCAGGATAAGGTGTTTAAGGGTTGTTTGATTGAGAGGAGTTAGAAGAACGTTCGAGATAGCGTGGTAATAGAATAAGTAGAGTTTTGTCATTTCAACTAGCTAGTAGGAGGCAGATTTGAGCGTCTAAGACCCGCCGTGAGTCGCGATTGTCTCTAGCCTTTTTCCGGGTGAGCAAACGGTTGACTCTGTCAGTTTTTATAAATTTTTGACAAAACCAAGCGAAATCATGTTGAAGTTAATCCTAATTCTAAAAGGATTTGAATTAGTTATCTTTAGGAATTATAATCACACTAGGATTTGAGTTAGTTATCTCTAGGAATTATAGTCATACTAGAATTCTATTATGAAACACTTTGTAAAGCCTTTAAATAGGCATTCATGCATCTTTGTATCTAAGAGAAAAAGAAAAGATGGGGAGCACTGTAGCTACAGTAACTCGAGGCATTAATTTTTTTATTTGCTATTATTTATTCCAACAGTGGTATCAGAGCCATGAACAATCTAAACGGGACGACGTCGCCTTCTATTCCTATATTGGATGGGAAGAATTATCACCGGTGGAGAGTGCAGATGAAGGTGTTGTTTGAGTACCAAGATATATTGGGTGTCGTAGAGAACGGAGTTGCCGATCTCGCAGATAGCGCAAGTGAAGCCGAGAAAAAAGCCCACGGTGAGATCAAGAAGAAGGATCGAAAGGCGTTAATCTACATCCATCAAGGAGTGAATGATTCAGTTTTTGAGAAAATTGACGGAGCAACTACAGCAAAGCAAGCGTGAGATATTTTAGAGACATCGTACCATGGAGTTGAAAAGGTAAAAAAAGTTAGGCTTCAAACATTGAGACGTCAATTTGAAATTTTGCAGATGGAACCCACCGAAAGTGTTGCAGATTACATGACTCGAGTACTTGCTTTAACAAATCAAATAAAAATAAACGGGGAGAAGGTTGCAGATTTAGCAATTGTGGAGAAGATATTACGATCTCTTACAGTAAAATTTGATCATATCGTAGTGGCAATCGAAGAATCGAAGGATTTGTCCAAGATGACAGTTGATGAGTTGATGGGTACACTACAAGTTCACGAGCAACGCATGAACGAGAGGCCAACCGAGAAGCTCATTGAGAAAGCTTTTCAAAGTCAAGCTTTTATAAAGAATAACAAAGGAGTGCAGGATGAAAGAGACCAGCAAGGAGGAAATTTTCATGGCAGAGAAGAGGATACGGGAACTACAACAACCGAGGGCGCGGATACTACAATAGTCGAGGATGTGGCAGTTATAAAACCAATTAAAGAGATGACGGCAATCAGAGAAGCAATTATCAATCAAACTCAAATTATCGAGGACGAGGTCGAGGTCAAGGTCGAGGCTTTGGACGTGGTAGAGGAAATTTTAATAAATCAAACAGTGAATGTTACACATGTCACAGATATGACCACTATGCAAAGGAGTGCAAATACTAGGATAATCCCCAATTCGGAGAAGAAGCTCGATTTACACAAGAAAGAGGTGATGAAGACAACCACACTTTGTTGATGGTCACGGCAGCCGGTGAAGAATCAAACTACAACACATGGTTTCTTGACAGTGGGTGCTCTAATCACATGTGTGGAAAGAAGGAGTTGTTCGTGAATCTGGATGAGTCGATGCGGTCCAAAGTCAAGTTTGCCGATGACAACACTATACCAGTGATGAGAAAAGGACGAGTTCTCATCAAGTTGAAGAACAAAGACCACAACTTTATTTTCGATGTGTTCTATGTGTTGAATATGAAGAACAATTTACTTAGTATGAGCCAACTTCTTGAAAAGGGATACGATCTGCGCTTTTCTGGTAATCAACTCTTAATCTTTGATAAAAGAGGCGTATTTATCCTTAAAGCTCCCATGACAAATAATCGCATGTTTCGAGTTGACATCCAGAACGATGTTTATCATTGCTTCAATGCTATTATGAAAGATAAGTCTTGGTTGTGGCATCTTCGGTTTGGACATCTGAACTTTCGCAGTTTGAAGTTGCTTGCTCAAAGAAATTTGGTGAGAGGGTTGTCCGTTGTAGATCATCCCGAGCAGTTGTGTGAAGGTTGTATTCTTGGAAAGCAACATAGATCGCCCTTTGGTATTGAAAATACTTGGCGTGCAAAGAAGCCTCTTGAGCTCGTTCATTCAGATGTGTGCGGTCCTATGAACACTATATCCAATAGCAATAATCGATACTTCCTTACTTTTATTGATGATTTTATAAGGAAAATATGGGTCTACTTTCTGCAGTAAAAATTTGAAGTCTTTGATTGCTTCAAGAGTTTTAAAGCCCTAGTTGAGAAAGAAAGCGGTTACTTTATCAATGTGCTACGAACAGATGGAGGTGGTGAATATACTTCCAACGATTTCAATAAGTATTGTGCAGAAGAAGGAATAAAGCGTGATGTCACTTTTTCCTACACAACTCAACATAACGGCGTCGCTGAACGGAAAAACAGGACTATACTTGACATGGCGAGAAGCATGCTAAAGGCTAAAGATATGCCAAATTATTTTTGGGGTGAAGCTGTCTCATGCACTGTTTATTTGTTGAACAGGTCGCCAACAAAAGGCGTTGATAATCTCACTCCTGAAGAGGCGTGGACTGGTTATAAGCCAAGTGTAAGACATCTCAAAGTGTTTGGCTTCATTGCTTATGCTCATATTCCAGCAGAAAAAAGAAAGAAACTTGATGACAGAGGCGAGAAGACAGTTTTTATTGGCTACAAGTCCGGATGTTACAAACTCTACAACCCCGCTACAAAGAAGGTGATTGTAAGCAGGGATGTTATGTTTGCAGAAGAAGAAGCTTGGACCGACCAAAATTAGTTCTACATTTGAAACCGAGGTATTAATTTTTTTATTTGCTATTATTTGTTCCAACAAATCGTTCTATATTTGAAACCGAACTGGACCGACCAAAATTAGTTTGATGGCTCGATTCGGTCTATTTGGTTTGATTTGGACTAGTTTAATAAAGAAAACAAAATTTGATGGAAAAAAAAAAAGATGCATATCAAGAAATCGGTGAAAGAAATTATGAATCAAAGGATCATCAATAAAAAATGATGCAAATTAATTTAAACAATAAACTTTAAGGAATAAAGAAAGAAATTTGTGGACTAATAAAAAAAAAAGATTGTGAGTCAGATATATAATTGAGAGAGTGGTCGGTTCGGCTTATTCAGATTAAATTCTCTCAAATCAAACCGACCGTAACATTATTCTCAAAATCGAACCGTCAAAATTCAACGGTTTGATTTAATCGGTTCGAACCAAATTAATGCTCAATAGAATGACAGA
This sequence comes from Asparagus setaceus, assembly GCA_012295165.1. Taxonomy (NCBI): domain Eukaryota; kingdom Viridiplantae; phylum Streptophyta; class Magnoliopsida; order Asparagales; family Asparagaceae; genus Asparagus; species Asparagus setaceus. The sequence goes on from CM022702.1 coordinate 23,953,502, forward strand.
GATCTTGTGTGTCCTGAGTAACCACTGAAGACCCACAGTTTAATAATCTGTACTCCGTACGAAGCAATAAGATACGAGTACACGAGGAGGCGATAATAATATATAGAGCGTGACATATTACTAGCTAATTAATTTAAATTTCAAAAGATCTCCTCAAGATTCGAGCTCAAACAAACATTACGAGGATCAGCATAGCTTGGAGTTAGATATAACCTCTCCAAGATTTGTATCAATTATTCTTTCAGTTCCTTGGGTACAATAATACATACGACCATTGACTCATTATTAATCTTTAGAACAATCTAATGTTTATACGGAAACGCGCCATAACTTTTTGTGGAGACCCAACAACTATAGGTAAGATGCTACTAAAAACTAAGATGATGAAAATATAACATTAAAGTTGTATTGATGAAAATTTTAGAAAAACTTTGTCAAGTTTTTATTTTATTTTATATATCTCTATCTATCCAGCTCTATTTAGACTACAACTGAAATTATATTAATCCATTATTGTCGCTGGCAACCAATATATTACAGGTGGGAGTAAACTATGCCATGTTTAAGTTAGACTAATATTGTCATTATCTAACAATTAAATATTATCAACCCAGATTTAAAGAGCTATCATTGGATTTAAAGGTCGATTTTGATAGCTAGATATATATAATCCAGTACTAGACAAACTGTAGAGAAACAAAAAATTTAAACAATAATATATAATTTGGTATCAGTAATGATGATTTTATTCAGTTTTACAATAATCCTAAAGTTTTGATTTTTGTGAAGAATTTCTTTTAGAAACCAAAAATTTTATCAGATAGAGAAAATAGTACAAAATATACAAGAAGATGAAGGGGGAGAGGAAGAAAAAGTACAATAGGAGCAAATAAGATGAATGATTTCAAGAGGAAAAGGACTAATGTCACTTCCTGAAGTAAGGTGTCACATTGCTCCGACTCGAATGTCACTTCTTGAAGTAAGATATCACATTGCTCCGACTCGAACATCTACTCTTATGTAAGATGATCGTACAATCAAATGACGATGCATCTTTGATTTTATTCCGAAATACTCTCTCGTTCTATTTATTCTAAATGTAGGAGTAGCAGTTATTGATAATGAGATGAAATGGAATATTTGGCACCAAAAAGTCACGAAGTGCAAATGAAGTTGATTGGAGCAATAGATGACAAGAATAGGGCCCTAAATACTATGAGAGTATTGGATTTTTTTTTTTTTTTTTTGTTTCCCAAGAGGGAAGAGGAAGGGTTTGGATGGTTATAGCACTACACATCCAAATATTGTGTTTGGATACAATTTTAAATCAGTAAAGAGAAGGAAGGGGATAGTTAAAAAGTAGCAAATTCACTCACTTTCTTAACCCTTGATTGGGAGGATAGGGGTTAGATTTTAAGTGAATTGGCCCATTTTCTTCCTATTTTCTATTCTAACCAAACACAAATTAGTTATACCCGTTGGATTACGCCTCTCCTACCCTCCTCTAACCAAACCCACCCTAAGAGCATATGAGGAAGATGTGGTCATAGGACTCCATAATATCATTACACAGGACACATGTCATAGGACTCCATAATATCATTACACAGGACACATGTAAGATTGTACGGTCAATTCCTATTCGCGAGCAAGAAGAGTTTTTTTGCCTTTGTGTCATCATTATCAAGAAATGTTTAGGCAAATTTCATTGCTATACCTTCAATCTGGATGCATTTGAAGTGATCAAAGGCACGAGTAAAATATGAGATGAATAAATAATGTCAGGACGTATATTACCCACAAGATTGACATTTTACAACCATAGCAAAGAAAGAGAGAAGACTCTGACAAATCAAAGAGCAACGTTTATCAAAGAATCAGCTATGCGTGGTACTAAAACTTTGAGTTTTCTCCATTGAAAATGATCCCCAATAAACTATAGTCATAGACAGTTATTACCATGCCAGTTCCTATAGAAGCATTGGCATGATAATACGCTTGTAATAACCAAGGCAGGGACATTAATGAAGTTCTAGCCGAAAATTTATGATCCATCCATATGTAATCCATCCAGTTTAAAAGATTACATAAATTCCACAGTAGTGGTTATATGCAGATCACAAATTCAAACCAATATGAAATACAAAGCTCAATTTATGATACAGAGTGAGATAAAAATTATCACACTCAACATTTGTCTCCCATATCACTTAGTACATAAACTCTCTCTCATCTTTAACAGATTACATGATAAATATTAGTTTTTATTCACATATGTATGTTTTGAGGATAATATTCCCGCAATTATTTTCTCCAAGGGACACATTGCTACATAAAAGCAGAGCATTGCAATGCTTTCTAGAACCAGAAAAAGAAAGTATACAAGGGATTGTATGTGTTTCAAGATTTATAACCTTGGATCCTGTTTTCTCACTTCTGAATGAAGGAAATCCCCTTCTGAATGCTCTCTGATAGCTCTTTCTTTGCCTTCTCTAAGCCAGCCCTGTCACAGGAGGAGAAGATAATCAATTTAAAAGTACTGTGTGACGTTATGTAATTTTTCAAAATAAATAGGAAATATTACGGAAAATCCCCCTAATGTTTGGGGAAATCCCCTAAAGTTTTAAAACTAACACTTTCCCTCCTTTTTAGTTTCCATCAAACAGGTGCATGGAGATGATGCGTCTGTTTAGTGAGAAACATGCCTCTTACATGTTTTCTTAAAGGGAAGAAACAAGCATGTTTATTCTTTTCTTAAAAAAAGAAACAAGGGCATTATTGTCATCACATGATATCCATGTGACCTTGTTTGGTGGAAAATTCAAATGAAGGGAGTGAAATTGTTAGTTTTATTACTTCACAGGGATTTTCTTTCGTTCCTGCATACTTTAGGGGGATTTTCCGTAATTTGCACAAGTAAATATCACCGAATGTTCTGGCAGTACTTATATATCCTAAAAAGTTTAAAATTTGCACTTTAACACCCTCAATTATGCAAACGCGAGAATTTCCTCCCGAAAATTCTCATGCGACACTCACATGCTAATTTTAGAACTTTAACTCTTAATATGAGTTAAATTTACTGTTAAACCCATCAAAATCTTATTTTTAAAACTAACTGAGGGTAGATTTAAAATAGAACCACGGTAGTTTAACGGCAAATTTAAAAAGGATTTAGGGTTCAAAATTCCAAAAGTTAGCATGGGTGTTACATGAGAATTTCCGTCGAGGGGGGGGGGGGTTCTCGTGTTTGTATAATAGAGGGCAGTTAAGTGCAAATATTAAAAACTTAAGGGTATATAAGTGCTTCCAGAAACAAGTGAGGGTATATAAGTGTAAAGTAGGAGAAACTATGGGGTATTTAAGTACAAGTAAAGCCGTTTTCTTACCCAAGAAGTTGGATTGAAATTTTCAGTCAAGTATTTGATTGGTTTGCTTTAGCCTCAAACAATATTTTTACTGCCTCCTACTATACATATGATTGGGTGAAATGATAAAGTATAAAACATATGATTGAAATGACAAATTACAGATGGAAAAGGGCAGCATCTATTTAAAAGGCAATAAGAATTCTATTGCAGTTTCCTCTTGAATTATTGTCTTGAATCAAAGTTCATTTCCAGGGAGTTAATCAGCGACGATCAGAAAGTTTGATTGGATAGGTAAAAGAACACTTTCAGTAACACTTCACAAATTTGAAACAAGCAGCCTAGTATGAAGACTGAAAATGGACTTGAACTGAAGACGAGCTTGGAGTTCTATAGAGAGTTTGTTTGTACTCTAATATTGTACTGGGAGAGCCATTTCAATCAGTTACCTGATCAAAAGCAGCTGGAAGCTCCGAGCTTTACTGTTTAGTAATATCTCTTCAACAATATTAAATTAAAAGCCAATGTCAAATATCTGTTAAAAGGATTTTGATATGCTTAAGTTCCAAAGTAACTTTCAATCTGATTGAGAAAACCTTGGGGCTACAAGCAAAGATCTAGGGGATAATATAGGAACTAGGGAAAAGTAAAGGATAATCGAGATAGGAGCACATGCATATTTGATTTGAGCAACTACATCAAACCAAACAGCCAAGAAGAAACAAATGAAAGTATCAAAAATATCAGATGATTAAAACTGAAAATTCTCATCCAGTGATAGCGACAAACCTTTCAAACTCATTCAAAGGCCCAAGAGGAAAAATCTCGTCAACCCCACCACGACCTAATTTTACTTTTGTGGCAAAGAATGGCAGCTCTGTCACCTGTGGGAAAGAAATGTAAAGTACTGTAACTGGACTTTTAAACATCAAGAGTTGGGTAAATTTCACAAAAGCCCTCCTGAGCATCCAACATTATACTCCCCCCACCCCAAATGCGCGCAAACAGTGAGAAATTCTCAAAAATGGCATATAGAGTTAAAATGGGGAGGGGGTATTCTGCAGAACCATTCAAATTTCAGGAGGCGCTTGTGAAATTTACCCTTAAGAATTAAATGATAAAAATAGGGTGGAGCACTTGGCGGGGTACAAGTACCTGAGAAGCCACAAATGAGCATTCTACAATGTCAGCATCACCCCGCAATCCTCGCAAGCATGCATCTGCAAATTTAGCGGCAGCATATGCCTGCAGGCAATATCCCCAAAGAAATTAGCAAGCAACTTATAGCGAGGCCAGTATCCCATGTACTAAAGTAATGAAGGCTAACCATTGATAAAGTTGCAGATCCAGCCCCAGCTTTTGCCTGCATAAAAAATGAATTGGCTGCACTTTGAGAGGTTTTCATACTGATTTTACTCAGAAAGAGTAATAAAATAGGTTAAATTCAATAGTTTCTGAGATGATTTCAATCAGACACTCCACGTGGATTTGGGAACATTTTAAACTCTGCTGGTTTAAACCTACTTTCCCATGCGTTGTTAGGAAAAGAATGGAAGATGCAGAGGTTCCTCACTGTAGTTATTCCCCTCAAATATCATTATTTTCCGCTTAGTCTAAGAGGAGCAACAAATTGATAGGTTTGATCAAACAATTTTATAATTCCTTCAAGTATGTGGCCATCTTGGGAACAAAGACCATAGCCTTGGCCAGGCTTCGATAAGTACTGTCTGATTGATTCATACCAGTATGATATACTCACCTTTCTCATGTTTACAACCAGCTTTCTTAAACCGAAAGCGCCTGCAGTTTTTACCTTATGTTTCTTTTTTACTTTTTGCATGCAACCAAAACAGCCCCAAAGATAAGCCAGTTTCAACACACACACACACACACACACACACACACACACACACACACATATATATATATATATATATATATATATATATATATAGCAGAATAGGAACATACGAAGTCATCTCCGCATATATGCTAAAATTTTCAACGCTTTGTACTTGTACATGGACATGAACTTAGACATGTGATCTATGTCGTAGTGTATGTTGCACAGTCTAAATTTTCGTGACACCGTGCATTTTTCATCATGATGATTTAAATATGATTAAAAAGCAAAAAGATGTAAGCAAAAAGTACTTAAATGATGCTTGCAAATCAACTTCAGATAGTAAGAATGTAGGTTTTGTCAACTTCAAGGGAAGATATTAAATGTACATTTACAAGCAAGTAATAAAAGGAAACACTTTTCAGTCCCAACCAGTGTTACAAACTGACAACAACCTGAGTATTCATATTGATGCCCAATTCAATATGAAAAAATTATATTACATGAAAGTTTAAACAAAATAAGAGCTGATTTGCATGCTTAATGTGAGATGGTGTATTTACCTCAACTACTTCTGTTCCACCATTTTGTATGCGATCAGTCAAATATTTTATTTCTTCTGAAGTGAAGGAACATGGAGGTTTCACCTACATAAACATAGATCTCTTAATAAGGTTCTTTTTTTCAAGCTGGAACTTGGAACTTGAGACCAACTCGACAACAAAACAACATAACCAATGAATAAAACCAAAATCTTCCCTAACCTGTGACAAGAGGGGCAATATTGTAACTCCTGCATGTCCACCAACAACTGGAACATTAACCTCCCTTGGGTCAAGCCCCAATACTTCAGCCTGACAACAACATAAATCATAGTGTATGAATAATAATATTTATGTTATTAATAGTTGAGGAGGAAAATAGGGAAAAGAAAGCTAACCACGAAAGTATTGGCTCTCACAACATCAAGGGTTGTGACTCCTAAGAGACGGTTAGGATTGTAGGTGCCTGCCTTCTTAAAAACCTCAGCTGCAATAGGAACTGTAGAGTTCACTGGATTGCTTATCAAATTTACTATTGCATTAGGGCAGCATTTAGTGATGCCCTCACAGAGAGTTCGAACAATTCCTGCATTGATGTTAAACAAATCGTCTCTCGTCATTCCCGGTTTTCTTGGAACACCGGCAGGAATAATGACGAGGTCCATTCCCATTAGTGCATTTTCCAATTCTGGCTGACCCAAAAAGCCACGTACCTGTGGAATGATAATAAGGATTACTTCATGAAGTAGTTTCAGTGCAATAAAGAGGAAAAGGAAAAGGTCAATATGCCAGCATAACTCTTTGAAAACCTAGATTCAATCCAACAGCATCTATGTATAATCTATTATCCGTTACTATTATTTTAGAAAAGCTATTTTTTGGTGATCTACGCCTACGTTAGTTGCTCTTTAGGGTTAATTGCGAACAGACCCCCTATAGTATCACCCAATTACAAAGAGATCCCTATAGTTCTACTTCTTGCGAGTAGACCCCTTGAGCATTGGCCCAAGTGCAAATACACCCTCTTAGTGAACTTTTTTGACTCTTTTAAAAGTCAAAAAAAAAATTAGCAATTGGGCGTCTGTCGTCATCAATAGAATTATAAGGGGTCTATCTGCTTCCTCAAACATTTCTAGTGACTTTAAGAGTAAAAAAATTCACTCAGGTGGTCTATTCGCAACAAGTAGAATTATAGAGGGTCTATTCGCAATAAATAGAACTACATGGGGTCTCTTTGCAATTAAATGATACTATAGAGGATCTGTTCGCAATTAACCCTAAAAAATTTCCAAACATATCCTAATAGTTATACACACAACTTCAATTATTTACAACTTAATAGAGAGACAGGTTTGGAAAAAATAAACAATCTAATTCCTAACTATCTCCACTATTTCATAACTACCAAGCCAACTTTTTCATAACTACCCCACTTTTCAAATTCACATATCTTTTACACTTATATTATTTTTGCAGCTATTTTTTTTACACGTATATATGTTAATTATTAAGATGTTGACAAAATTTTTTAATTATGAACAAATATATATCATGTCATACACGCATCGCATGCACAGAGTACTAGTAATAATTTATAGGCTAAATGGCACTTAAATACTCTATTGTTTCATCACCTTTACACTTAAATACCCTAAGTTGTAAACAGTAGCACTTTGATACCCTAAGTTGTAAAAAAATAGCATTTTAATACCCTAAGTTCTAAAACTGACACTTAAATACGCTATTATTTCACTGCCTTTACACTTAAATATTCTAAGTTGTAAAATTAGCATTTTAATACCCTAAGTTATAATAAAGTAGCACTCTAGTACCCTAAATTGTAAAAAAGTATCACTTTAATACCTTTTGTTAGTTGTCGATAATTTCCTAAGAATATTCCCATGAAAACTAACAAAAGGTATTAATGTGCCAATTTTACAACTTAGGTATTAAAGTCTACTTTTTACAACTTAGGGTATTTAAGTGTAAATGTGGTGAAACAATAGGGTGTTTAAGTATCATTTAGCCTAATTTATACGGACCTAGGCCTCGAATGAGAATGTTTCATGATAATTAGATATAACTTGAGACAAACGAGAATTAAAATTAATATTGTTAAAAGTACATTAGACCAGAGGCACCAAAATCACATCATTATCATGGTGTGAAGCAAATACCGTAACAGTTAAGGGGCAGGGCTGAGGGATTTATTTTTCAAATTTAATAAAGAAAAATATTTTCAATATTTTTAGTGTTGTATCTGAAGTGTTTCAGTATTTATTTGAAGTAAATGTTGTAACATTGTTGCTGTCAAATGACCCTACCACTACGCTAAAACTACGAAGTTGTGGTGAGGGTTACGGGTTATAATTTGGTAATCTAGCAGTTACCATTTTTCGAAAGCAAGTTATGACGGCTATCTTTCTTGCCTCTTTTGATTTCTAGGATTAGTATGACATACAAAATGACTTCATCCAGCATATTTTTTTTATAAAAAAGCCCAAAATTACCAGTACCATTTATCTTGTGTCAAACTTTTTTGGTTCTCATAAGAGTAGTTATTACAAATCATATATAAGAATTTTCCTTATATGTTTGCATTATCCTGATGGTTATTTAAGAAGAAACTAGTGAGAAGGAGCTACTCACATTTGTTACATGTACGAACGAGTCAAACACTAGCATGCATGGAAGACCACGTTAAAGGAAAGTGCAACATGTGGTCCAGTGGCGGAGCCAAAAATTTTATAATTAGGGGGGTGCCAAAAATACAAGATGCATAAGTTGTTACTTATTTATTTCATAAAAAGGTTTTTAAGTTAGCCTATTACATCTGTAGTATTTCGAAATTGGTCCCTCATATTATTCTACCAGGTCCCCTAATTTTCATGATTAATTTAAAACTACTCATGACAATTTGGGAACCTAATAGCAATTTCAATTATTTTAGGGACTGATTAGAAAATAACTTAAGGATTTTGTGGGACGTTATAGCAATTTCAAGGATTGAGGGACACATATCAAATATTATAGTTAAAGGACCACCTTGAACAAAGACCAAAAGTGCAAATAACAAAAAAAAATTTTGTTGGGGTGGGGTTGGATGGGGAAAGGCCTCCCAATCATGAGTGGAGCTCTGCTCCTAGGGCGGTCCATTTGAGTAGGCAGGAACTAACTCCCATGTTGGCTACAAACTATTTATTTCTTTACACCAGTTTGTAACTAATTCAAACTTATAACCTATATTCAATGGAGAATGACAGGAATTAGTTCCTCTTGTCATCATGATGAGGGTCGAGCACCAAACTATGTGAATACTTTGTTTGACGTTGCAATCCTTTCCCTATATAAACATTTACTCGGACACTCCTGAACACTCACGTTCACAATAAAAGTTTAAGAACTTATTCTTTAAGCATTTTTATAGGATGCGAGTATATGCAATCACTATTTATTTTCTGATCTTTATCTTGTTATTGTATGTGATACAACTTGCTATTTTGGTGCAGGGACTTGTGTATTTGGAAATTAAGTAAATCAGGATTCATGGAGCACTTAATTTCTTTCTCTAGTTGTAGCCACTTGACTTGGCTATATCAGCGTCGAAAGTTAATGATAGAAAGGATAAATGATGGAGTTCAACTATCTTATTTCCTCCTCTATTTATAAAGGAGTTGATATGTGCATTAGAGGAGGAATATAGTTAATGTCGGTCAGATCAATTACGAGAAATGGGAGAGTATCTTGCACTCTCATTATCCCAACCATCCAAACTCATTGTCCTCATGAATTACTTAACATGAGGTATATTTAAGGCACTGATTAAGAGCTGACTCATGTGTTAGACTAAGAGCTGACTCATGTGTGGGACATGGGAAGACCAAGGAGGGTCGGTAGGTTATGAAACTCCTAAGGTAATTCCTCTTATCCTGTCACCTGTTACTTTTTTCTCCATATATATCATTTATCTTTGTATGGTAGAAAAAAGCTTGTCTTAGTGATATTGTTGTGCTATTTAGAATCACATTTAACAATTTGAAATGCAACATTTGCTAGTCCCCCCAACTCTTCTCTACTTACTTTCTTGTCAATTTTTATTTTTGTTTTCAAAAACCAACATGAGATGGAAGAGAGAATTAGTCATCCCCTAAGATGAAGTGATTAACCCATGTCGTATGTTCATTCATATGAGATGGTGGAAATTTTTTGAGTAGATGAAGACAGCAAGGAGCTCCTGTATCTTCTACCCATGGCTGCTACTGTTCAGTCATACTAGGCTGAAATGATGACAAAGTGGAGATGTTACCCACAAGTTAAAACTTTTACTCATGTAGGCTTTTTTCCATTTGGAGTAACATTTAATTAAAATTAGGCTTCATTAAACTTGTTGAATGTAGTGGTATGGGCAAAAGCTGCATCTTGAACTCATTACTATTTACATTTACAGATGAGTTGTATGTATTATTGTATGAGACTTTCGATATATAAATGGTACTCTGTGTGTGTCTCTGTGTGCGTGCGTGCGTGAGTGGGTGGTGTGCGTGTCAATTACAAATTACTCAGGGTGTGTGTGCGCGCACGTCAATTACAAATTACTCTTTAATTTTGAAAAGCCCCTTGTACGGTCACTTCAATGATTGAACTTCAAAACCCGCGCAGTTAGTAAAAATACGGACAGTTTTATTTCGTAATATCTATCTGCATACTTGTCTTATAGAGGATGAAGGTTTTTCATAGTAGATTCGAGATGCTACTGATTTGTAATCTGGATGGTTTCTAATATATGCTTCAACATGGAAGCTTACCTTCTTTTACTTCTTTTTGTTAAAAATATTAAGTGCAGATAATTGTAGGGTATTCTCACATTTTGATCAGCAAGGCATATTTATGTGTTCGGGATATGCTTTGATAGCCAAGCATATAGGTATCAGAGCTCCAAATCTCGCCTCCAATCAATTTATATTCCCTCACTAATCGAAATTATATCCAAATCCAATGTAACATTAAGATTGAATAAATTTAGTTTGAAATTCTCAGTCCAAGGTTCACATCTGACTGTGGTCAACATCTAATTTAAATTCAACTATGAACTGAAATCAGATCTGAATGACAACTTTAATTTTCTGATTACAATCTTGTTTCCTTCAATCGTGACCTTGTATCGCTGAAAATTCAGTCTAGATCAAGTTTTTATCTTTGATCCCTGAGGCTTTGCTTCTCTTTGTTGTGGTTTCGTTTTCTCGTGAAGATTCTCCTTGTGAAGATTCTCCTTGTGAAGACCAATATGTTCACAACCTCCATTTTATGCTAGGTCTTAAATATCCACCATTGTTTCCTAGATTACAAAATGCTACTATATATAGATGTCACTTGCTTCACATCATAATAAAATCGTGTAGCCATCATTATATTTTCAATTTTTAACTTCTTAATCTTGGATACATCTATAGGTCTTCAATATGTTTTTAACTTCTCAGTCTTGTAACCTTGTATACATCTATTATAAGTCTTCGATATGTGTAACTCCTAGCATACATGGGAAATTTCCAGATACACCAAAAGGAGTATCTGAATGTCCACATCAAGTATCTGTATTAGAGTGTCAAAGTCAATATGCATCTGATACGTGTATATCTATTTCATCGAAGTAACCATGCAACATGGATAGTGACTGACAATTGAGTGTTCCTCAGATTGAACTATCCAAGGTACACTTTCCTTAGTGTGCTTGTCGCCCAGGAGGTGGTTTCTATGTGTATAGGGATGAAAAGGGTTCTGACGATATTAAAAACTTACCTGAGGTTTCCTCTTTGACTCTTTCCAAATTTCGAGGCAAGGAGATTTAAGGTTAGATGCATATGCTGAATGAAATCAAGTTTGATTATTGGAAATTCTCAGTATTTTATTAATAGAGAAGGAAAAATTCACTTGGGCAAGAGGTTCAAGGCAATGTGATATACGTTGGTATTGATGATTGAGTCAGAATATCAATATTGCTATATGAGAAAGGTCTAGGATAGCTATGGTTGGTTCAAGTCATTAAGGTCACAGCATGGAGATGATACAGTTGCCATTCAATGATGGGAGAAAAACCAAATTTAAGAATCTGAAGCCTTTATTTATTTCATTGAGAAAACTTTAAGTTTTAGTTATTGCAATTTGGTTCAACGGTGATGTTCAGATACAAATGGTAGCTTTTCTTCAACATATTCAAGTGTTCCCTTGAATACGGGAAAGGGTAACAGGCTCAATTGGCAACTTATTGTATGTAACAGTGAATAGAGATTTTGCTGGTCAGAAAGAAATTTGTTTATTAAGTAGTGCATTTGCTTTAGTTAATTTAGTACAACAGAAAAGAGATATGGCTCTGAAGTCTCTGTGGGTTTACACTAAAATTATTGAGATGGTGTATTAATTATTGGCAGTGCTTAAACTCAATGAAACTTCAATCGCATCACGTTTCATCCACCACAAGGTGGTACAAAGACCCAATTTGGAATCACAGGTTAGCCAAAATTCAAGGCCATTTATCTGCTCGGGTTTAATTGCAAACACAAACAATCTTATATACTAAGTGTCTCTTGACCCAAATTACATGACCCTACAACCTGAACTCAGTGACATAAGGATCATCTCAAACTAAACCAATAATAATACTCACCATTATGCACAAAGTACCAATTAATCCAAACAAACTACTAAACCTGAGCTTCTCAACAACACAAAAGAGAAAAAGAGCAAGAATTTAAGAAAATTACCACCGCGCCCGTGTCCATGTGACCGATATCTGCAGTAACGCCAGGAGCATTAACAACATCATAGAGATGAAGAACTGAGACCAAAGGATTCATCTTCATCAGCATTGCAAGAGGCTGGCCTATTCCTCCAGCAGCGCCCAAAATCGCAACTTTGAATCCTGGAGCCCCTCCTTTTGATCGGCAATCCGAGCGCCTCAGTGAAGAACTCTCATCCATCTTCAATTTAAAAAAAGTCAGTAATAAAATCTAGCAGAAACCCTAAATTCAGCAACTGGACTAAAATTGACTAGTCCTCTATTACTTTGTGAACCCCTAACAAGGTCCCAACTTTTTACCAGAGACCAGCATAAAATCGAAAACCAAGAAAAACCCAGAACCGAAAAGTGCAAAAACATCAAGAATTACTAGAAAATCAGTCTAATTGCAGAGGACTGAAAACAGACCTGAAGGTTAGAGGGGTTCAAGTGAGCAGCGATTCTCGCGATGCGCTGCAAAGCTTCAGAATTGGGCTCCATCGTCTACACTCTGATGTCTGAAAATAGTTCAGAGAGAAGAAAAAACAAGGGAAATCTTGAGATGGAGAAAGCTTGAACGTTGGATTGAGTTTGTTGCAGAGAGGAAGACGGGAAGCTGAAATTAAAATGGATGATGATATCAATTATATATAAATTCGATTATGGGGAGAATTGGGAAGCGTGCCATTGTGGGAAGTGGAAACTGGATCCAAGTCATTATCGTGCTGATCCGAATTCTAAGGCTAAATCGCAGTTAAATACCATATAGTTTCACTCATTTTGCACTTATGTAACCTCTCTTGTTTTTGCAGCATTTATATACGGCTAAAATACCAGATTGGCATTTTAAATAGACCCTAAATGACAATAGAGTATTTTAAATAGCTCCGACTACAATAAGGCCTTATAATTGGCCAAAAGAGACAATAAGGCCCATTTTTTTCATCGGAGATCATTTACTCCGGCCAGCTCCCCTCACGTGCTCGACGCGTGATTACTCAGTTGCTGATGTGGCAGAGAGTTGCTGAGTTGGAGAAGATAGTTGGGAATGTTAAAATAGGGTTCCGATTCAAATTTGGGGGAAAAATTAGGCGCGATTTTGAGCTTAGGGCTTACATAAGCGAGAAATCCAAGGAGAAATTGTTGATGAGAAAGCGAGGGGAAGTTGGCTGAGGCTAGGGTTAGGCTATTATCGTTGAATTTGGCTGTTCACAATGCCACAATCAAGCTCGAGCTCGAGCAGCGCGCGTTCAAAGTCAAGCACGAGGACTGAGAAATTTGGCTCGTGGGTAAGCAGTAGATGGTTTGAATAGTTTGCCATCCATTCAAAGGTGGAATGAAGAAGCAAAGAGTGTTGGGGTGAAGTATTGTCACTGTGGAGTAGATTGCAGCTATTACACATCATTCACGATGACAATCACGGTGAAGATTCTACCGATGTCAAATGAGCAAAGTAAGTTTTTAATACTTTAATTTCCGTAATTGATGAAAATTAAGCTTAATATTGAAGTTGAAGTTTTGGTTATGTTCTTTCAAATTAACGAATGGTGGTTGCGGATTTTGGGAATGGTTTGATAAACCAACTTGTAATGTGGATTCTCGTTACTTCCTCTTCTGAGATGAAATTATCGGCATGAGGAATGAGTTGAAGTTAAAGGAGGGTTTGCTTGCACAAACAAAGACAGAGTTGAGGGTGTTTATAGTGAAAATGACAAATTCAAAGAAGAGCTCCAATTGTGCCAAAATGAAAATACTTGTTTGGTGGAAGAAGTATGTAAATTGAGAGATGAGATATCTAAATTTCGGAGAAGCAATGAACTAGAGAAGGAAAAATTGGTGTTTCAAGAGAGGAAATATCATGCTACTTTTGGTTGTAGTGTTTATGAGTATGTATTTCATTCATGTCAATAATATGGAGATATGATTTGTATATGTAAGATAAATGTTAGTGCTATTGAAATGGTGTATTGTGATCTTAATGAAATGAAAGATGGATTTATATTATTCTCAAGACCGTATGTGTATTGTTTTTTTTTTTTGAAAAATTTTGGCATGATTTAGCATGTTTTCTCTAATTTGTTGGCAATAATACAATGTGCATTATAGTATCCTGTCATATGCTCAAACTTGTTGTCATCCTCATATATTAACAAAATTAACATTCAAATGCTCAAACTTGAATTTCAGACACATATATTAACTAAATCAACATTCATATACCAAAGAGTCTTCACTTTACAAAATATCATTTGGACAAACTTCATAGATTGCTAAAACTTGAAATTCAGACACAAAAGATAATACATAGGTAGACATGTCATGTGGTTGGTGCATTTGAAGCTGTGTTTGCATTTGGCTTGCATTCTGGGTTGATGTTTGAGTAGAACCATGTAGGATTGTTGCTTCATTTGCAGTAGGATCTATGTATGCAATTTCACCATGATCACCATGCCATAGACCATATCCCTCTGGCACCCTAATGTCATTGGATCTCCCTCTGGCCCTGCCTCTTCCTCTTCCTGTCCTACTTCCTCCTCTGACAGCTTGTGTTTGAGTCTCAGCTACACAATAAAAAATAACATTAGTACTAGTAGAGTAGAAATTGCAGTTCAAGTCCTAATAACAATGCCAATTACCTCTGGCCCTTGCTCTTTTGGTTATGTACATTTGTGAAGCTGGAATAGAGTTTGCCCTTGAAAGATCCTCAAGAGCAGTAATAGTCCTTGTCTTACTTCCTTTTGGTCTCCCTCTTTTCCTTCTTCCAATTATGCCCTCTTCAGCAGCTTGATTCTGAGATCCCTAAAATGAATTACATTTGAAATTAGATGATAATAAGTTGATATTGGTAAGCAAATATAATGAAATAATATTCATGCACCTATATTACCTGTTGATTTTCTGGTCTTGGAGGAAATGGTGGTGCATCAGGACAATTTGGCATTCTATGCTCACCTGAACCGCAATGACTGCATTTTTGTGACAACCCCTGCCTTGAGCTTCTAAATGAATTTCTAGAGCCTTCATTAGCGTCTCTCCTCCTAGTTGTTTTAGGTCTTCCTTTAGTCCTCTTCACAATATTAGGAGGCAATACCATCCCCTCCCCCTCTTTGTCCCAAAACTTACTACCTTGTATAGGGTTCATATTCTTTCCATACATGACTATATAGTTCTCCACTTCATAGAAATGTGATAAAAAATCATTAGGTCTCTTTCTCATTTTTAGGATAGCACCAATAGCATGTGTGCAAGGAATTCCTGACAAATCCCAAACCCTACAAGAACATGTCTTTTCTGCCAAATTAACATGATGGCTCATTCCTCTATGTTTTATTTCAAAACCAGTCTCATCTTGGTTACCATTCCAATGCACTTCACAATGAATTTGCTCATTATATGCTTCTTTCAACTTTCTAAGAATTCTTGGTGCAACACCATCAACAAATTTAGGGATAAGCTTAAGTTTTTCTTGCATTCTATCAAGCAAAGCTAACCTAATGTCCTCCAACATAGAAACAATAGGTTTATATCTTGCAAGAAGTATGAAAGAGTTGAATGTTTCAGCCATATTATTGTCTACGCTATCACACTTACTATGGCATTTGAAATGAGACTTACAAAAGGTGTTAGGGTTTCTAGCCATAAAGCCTTCATAAGCTGTTTCAGATAACCTCCTTAGCTTAGCAGCCTCATATGCAAATTCTGGCATTGAGGTGGCCTTAACACATGTCGAGCTGTTTTGAAGTACTCGCCACCATGTTGTTTCCTCCATTAGAATATATGTGCCTAGCACATTGTGCGTGTTCGACTTCGGCCAAACCTCGTGAATGGCGGGCACCAAACCACGAAATTACACATTGATAAGTTAATGAAACATTATAGTTAAAAGTTACAACTAAAAAGTGAGTGATGATACCTTTTGTTGATCCGAAATAACATCCATCCCTTACCATCTCCCATTAATAGATCATTGGACAAAATTGTCAAGAACCAAGTCCATGAATTCCTAGTCTCTCTCTACAACCGCCCATGCTATTGGCCACATTTGGTTGTTGCCATCTTTGCCAACCGCACAAAGCAACTGGCCTCCACAAGCATGTTTCAAAAGCATCCATCAACTCCAAATACTCTCCTAGCACAAAGAGCAAAGCCAGATTTCATTGCTTGAAAACAAACATAGAATCTCAAAATGTTCTTTGGTTCCCTGTTTCTCCTTCATGCACCTTTAGAATACAAGTAGTACCGTGATTGGATCTCAACAATTCTCTCATGTATGGTTTGAGCAAACCATATTGTCTTTTCATTAACCCTTGCCTTGCATTCAAAGCTTTCTCCTTAGCTCTCCCACATTTTCTCGTCACATTCACTTCATAATTTTGGTAAATGTCTTCCATAATTTCACTCGGCCTCATCTTTGGATTTCTTAAAATTTTATCAAGATACATATGAGCAATCCAATTTTCAAGTGACTAAGCTATTTTTAAAAGTCCTCTGCGGTTATGAGATGGAGCCAAACTTTTTATTTGCCAACTACCCTCATCATCACAATCGGTCCAAAGACTCATCTCCCAGTGACAAAGTGAACATCCAATGTGGATCCTTTGCTTGTCATTCTTCATATATACTAAATCATAGTGTTGTTGAATTGAAAAATTAAGGATAGCCTCCTTCAACACCTTTCTTGAATTGAACTTTAAACCTACATACAAGAAAACAAGAATGAGTTCTATATTAATCAAGCAATTTGTAAGAAATTCAGTCAAAACAAAATATAAATACCTGCTTCAAGATACACAGCTTTCATATCCACATCCTCATTGAAGTATTTGTATTGCACTCTTTCTTTCTTTTTCTTCTTCTTCTTCTTGTCAGTATCTACAGGGGGTTCTTCAGTATCACTATCAATCAAGGGTCCCTCATCATCACTATCTCTCTGTTCACTTTGATATCCTCCCTCATAAGAAGTAAAATAATCAGGCCACTTTGCAGATTCAGGTATTGTGCCTCTACTGCTTGATCCCCCTACATTGAAACCCTTGAACTTATCTTCTGACATTTCATCTTGTGCACTAGTGTATTGTGTGTCAAACTGATTGGTTGTATCTGACACATTATGCTCCACTTCTTCACCATAGGGGCTTTCCCTAATGTTAGCTTCAATGGCTGCACTAGGTGGCACATTGGGGTGTTTTGGCTTGAGGGAACATCAACATTATCATGGAGGTCTTCAGTATCATCCACCAACCTTGCTCCAGCATTCAAGGCTATTCTACCATTCATTGCCTTTAGTTCTTTCAAAATCCCCTTATTCTTATGCCTTATTTCATACAACTCCTCATCCTCACTACCTAATGCTTCTAGTGTTTGACTATCTTGAGATTCTCTTGAGTCATTCTTGTCATATCCATCTCTTTTCTCCTCTCTTCTATCGGTGGTCTCCTCTAGTCCCGCACCAATCTCACTTTCTTTGCTCGGTTGTTGCCATCGTGATCTTCATGACATGCTTTTCTTTTTCTCTTGTTCTCTGCATTAAACTCATCCACCAATTCGGGATCTTCACATCATCATCCTCCAATGCCTCGTGGGATCAATTTTATAAGTTTCATCTTCCACCGAGTCATCATCATCGCTAGAAGTATTTGCATTTGTTGTCATCCTCACTGGTGATGGATTTGGAATAGTTGCATTTGTTGGGGTTACACCACTGCCTTGGCCTTGTACTAAATTTCTTCTTCTTTTAGGGGTTAATTTTTTTCTCCCTCTTGTTGGAACTACTCTTTTGGGGCTAACTACTTCTGTGTTTTGAGCTTCAGGTGTTGGTTGCACATCTTCGTGAGCCGCTATGAGGGACATCAACTTCTCTTGGTATATCAATACTATGATTTGCATATATCTCAATCACTCTATGCCTAAGTGCAACTTCAATCAGTTCTCCAAGGTCTAAGTCTGAAATTAGAGTCTTCAAACCCTCACTTTCCAAGCCTGCGCTAGGTATGGAGTAATACAAGGAACTCACATTCGTATAACCATACTGCTCTACCATATCTTTCAAATGTTCTATTGAAATGTCATGTGCATCACAAAATTCAACATGAAATGTCCCACCAACATACTCCACTCCTGGATCAAATCGAAACTCCCCCCCATGTCTAATTTTAATCATGATATTCATAGACATCTGCATAATTTAACGAAATACAGTCAAACTATATCAATTACAGTCTGCATGCAACCAAATCCAACAATTTTCAACCAATTTACAAAAATTGAACGAATAATGACCCAAATTAGGGCTATATATTCCAATATCTAAGGATAATCACTACATAACCATCTAACTCCAAAACGAAACCCATGCAAGCAGAAATCTCAAATGTCTGAGAGGAAACTAACCTTCGCTCGAACTCGACTTCGACGCCGTACTCTAGATGTTCTCACCGGAAGATTCTCCCTTCTCACCCAAGAGATTCCTTACTAAATTCCTCTATTAACTGCTCCCTCTCTCCCTCTCTTGTTCGGTTTTTTAAAAAAATGGGGGAATTTGGGCATTTTTGGGGACGAAGGTTTTTTTAGGGTTAGTTATTTCTCCCGCCTTAATCCAAGCCATGTCATTAATAATTGTCTAACTCTCTGCCACATCAGCAACTGAGTAATCACGCGTCGAGCACGTGAGGGTAGCTGGCCGGAGTAAATGATCTCCGATGAAAAAATGGGCCTTATTGTCTCTTTTGGCCAATTATAAGGCCTTATTGTAGTCGGAGCTATTTAAAATGCTCTATTGTCATTTAGGGTCTATTTAAAATGCCAATCTGGTATTTTAGCCATTTATATACTCTAGGTTGTTCAAAATTAGCGCTTTGATACCTTTTATTGTGCAAACGTGAAAATTTTCACCCAAATATTTTCGTATGGCATTAAGAATCAAATATATGTGACTGCCATATGGGAATATTCGAATGAAAATTTTCACGCCTACACAATAAAGAGTACCAAAGTGCCAATTTTAAACAACTTAGAATATATAAATCTTATATTACTATAAAAGTGGATTGGGATGTTAAAATATTTTTTCCAAAAGTACTCTCCAACACATCCATACATGCATATGTGAACACATGCATACTCAATACAAATGTGATACTTACCCCTTCAATTAAGATGTCCATACATACATGTATACACACATAATAAACACATGAATATTATCTCGTATATAATATTAATGAAATAGCAATGAATACAAAAAATGTTAGAGAGAGAATTGATTTCACCATAATAAAAGCTTTGCTATCAATAAATATTCTCTTGTGAGCACAAAACGGATATAGGCATAAGAGAGCAATGAGGAAAGACAATGAAAGGCTCTAATGTTATGCTATGTAATAATAATAGCATAGTCTAGGCATTACAATATTAGTTATAAGAAAAAGGCATTATAATATTATACAATAAATAGTTTACTTTATATACTTTAATAATAATAATAATAATAATAATAATAATAATAATAGCTTGTAAGATAATAAAAATAGAAAAATCTATTAAAAACTCATGCAACCATGCAAATACCCAACCATAACCCCAAATTAAATTCACCATTAAACCCCATGAAATCTCCATTGAATTAAATAATAATTAATCAATAACTCTCATCTCCCTCAAACGTAACTCCCATACCACCTTTTTCCTATATAGTCCTTCTCATCCTCAACCTATGATCACACAACCAATTACCTATAATAATAAAACACCTAATCAATAACCATCTCATCTCCCTCAAGCCTAACTCCCATACCATCTCTTTCCTATATAGTCTCATCCTCAACCTATGATCACACAACCAATTACCTATAATAATAAAAACACCCAATCAATAACCCTCTTATCTCCCTCAAATGTAACTCCCATACCATCTCTTTCCTATATAGTCCCTCTCATCCTCAACCTATGATCACACAACCAATTACCTATAATAATAAAACTCTTATAACACCTTTTTCTCGTATCATCTCCTTCAAATTTTCATGGAGGAACCTTTCCAGGTGATGCTTCTAATTAATCTTCTTTTTGTAGGAGTTCAATTACATATTATCTAATATTTATCCTCTGTCTTTGCTTCAAATTTATTACAAAATTAAAATATATTCCAGAATAAAAAGAGTTAAAGTTTACAATAGGTATGATCAACACTAATTTGGGAAATTATTCTGCTTAGCATAATTGAATGTGAATATGTATTTCATATGTTTGGGGAATTTATTAATTAAAATTACCGTAACAATGTAGTTGTTTTCTTATTTTTTGCCTTTTAACTTTAAATTAACTAATATTTTATCTTTTACAATTCTTTGCCTAGGAGAATATCATTTGCCCTAATATTGTGCTTATTTAAGTGAATAGTGATGAATACGTCAAAGTTTTAATATAGTGACATATATTTTAAGTGAATTTGTAACATATCTAAAATGATAGAAAAATGACTAATAAACATGCTTAATTTTTATTGTTACATAAATCCTGGTCTGTATCAGAGCATCATCAAGGGAAGCAACTCCATGGGAAAACCTAAAGTATTCACGCTTTCAAGTGGAATACAATATTATTAGAAAGACTTTTACCTTCTTTGAGCTAGATAATTTATGCCTCATGTTTTAATTATAATGGACCTTTACTATCAAGTTGTTATATAATTTGTATTGTTATATAATTTATGTTTCAAGTGGAATACAATATTATTAGAAAGATTTTCTCTTTCTTTAAATTAGATAACTTATGCCTCATGTTTCAATTATAATAGACCTCTACTACCAAGCTGTTGCTATATAACAACTTTAATTGTTGCTTGAAGAACTCAGCAGTTATTGTCACAACTCTAATTCATGTTTCAAGTGGAGTACAATATTATTAGAAAGATTTTCTCTTTCTTTAAGCTAGATAATTTATGTCTCTATTACCAAGTGTTGCAATAAAACAACTCTAAAAGAACTCAGCAGTCATTGTCATAACTAACCCAAGGAAGACTTTTGAATTTCACTACGATTGGATTTGATCTATTGCGAAATGTTTAGCTATCTTCCTAAACTAATTAAAATTATTACTTCTTATAGGTTTGTTAATTTAATGAAGTGTTGAAATTAGCAATGAGTTTTAGTGCCAACAAGATGACTTATAGAATATGTAGTTCAAACATAATTTGGAGGAACAAGAGGAGATTTATAGTATCTCATGGTATCCTAAAATTTTGTCATTATAATGATGAGCACCATAAATTGTGTTTATTAGATCTTTTCTTTATCAGTTATGCAGTTTCAAACTTTAAGGCACTAATTTATTTGTCAACTGCCAAGTATACATGAATTTGATATTATCTAGAATTTTGTAGCATTTTTATAGAAACTTATATATTAGGGTAAATTTCACATAACCTCCTAAAGTTTGGCCCATTTTGAGTTAGCCCCTTACACGTATTGTTTAAATTTATAATCTATTACTATTAGAAATACTATCAAATAAAATATTTAATTATGTCAAACATAAATATTGTGAAAATTTTTCTTGCTCCTGTTTTGTTGAACCCCAAAATCATACTTTGCATATTTTCTAACAAATCATGGAGAACCTCATAATATGGACAAATAAAAGAGATAGATTTCACAAAAATCATTATATTTAGAGAATAAATGGTGAGGACAATGTACATGGACTAAAAGACAAACTAGAAATGGTACAAAATGATGGGGTTAATAAGTAAAGCATACTAATGAAAATATATTCCTTTCTCATTAGATAAAAAGAGAACAAGTAAAATTATTTTATTTCACGAAACTGTTCCTAATAATTTCACTTTCTAACTTAACATGTAAACGCCCTTTTAAATATTTATCTTTTACCTCGAGTTAGTGTCTGAAAAAATTGAAAATATGAAACAAAGGATATACACGTGCAACGCACGTGCACTGTACTAGTGCTAAGAAAAATAAGTGAATGTATATAAGCGCAAAGTGAGTAAAACTATAAGGTATTTTGGAAGTGGTCAGCATGTTTGACAAGTGGTCAAAGTGGCTTTATAAGCCACTTTGAGATGTTTGGTAAATGACTTATTTTGACTCACTTTAGATTATAAGCCACAAGGTTTGACCAAGAAAAAAGACATATATAGCCCTCATCATTACAAAAAACCACAAGTTATGTCATTTTTTGTGGATTATAAGTCATGTCATGTTTTATCATTTTGATAATAATGATGAATTATAATCCAACCATTTGCCAAACACTCTACTATAGAAAATGGATTATATTCCACTAATTTTACCAAACACTATGGATTATAATGCAAGTGGATTATAATACAAAGTTGCTAACTCATGCTCTTAGCCAATTTTAAATTTTGAATAGTTTCAAAGTAGCAGTGAATCGCTTCACCGACTTATTCTTGTTCCGATTTTTTCTTACGAGTGAGTTCGTGTAACTTGAGTAATCGGGTCATATCTTGCAGCTCGCCCGGAATTATTGTACAAGATCGGAACCTTCATAATATGTACCAGCTACAGTTTAATCATTCACAGAAAATCATGAGAGCTACCATTCATGACTATTGATATCTGTACGATCTACAAATTGTGAACTAACCAAACTTTACTCACACTTGCGGATAATGTCATATATCATTCGTTATTTGTGAGTTAACCTGATTTGGGTCTAAATGAACAACTACGGGTACAATGACATGATTAACAACGTCCATGGGATCATTTTTAGACCGTATCTGGACTCACTATGCCTTGGTTTCACCTTGCTTGGTACGAAGCAGGAGCTAAGAAAAGTAATATGACATCCTTGGATATTTTCCAGATAGTTTCACTTCACAATAGATTCTCGCTCTCGCCTGGATCGCAACCTAACTTTTAGGCTGTGTTTGGCAATCCTTACAAAAGTAGGCCAGGATCAATCCTAGTCCAGTTTTGTTCTAAATTGATTGTTTTATAAACCAACCTCCTCCCCTCTGATGCACAAAAGAACTAGTTTACGGAGCAGTTTTTGGCCCAAGAAAAATTAGGTCAAAATTGACCTTGGCCTAATTTTTCCCAAACACAATTCTCCCCAAAATGAGACCAAGGTCAAGCCTAGTCCGATTTTAAGGAGTTGCCTGTTATCTTCAGTTGGTCTTGTGTGACTAAATCAACTGTTCTCAGTTGAGAGAATAGTGGGAAAGTGGGGTTGTTGAGAGAATATCTCTCATAGGCAATTATTTGAGGGGGTGGAGATGATGGGGTAGCCTCTATAAAAAGTGCAGCCTTTTCTTTGAGAAAGCACAACACAGAAAAGAAAACCCCCAATTCATTACTGGAGCCCCCTCAACCAAATTCCCATATATATTTTCCTCTCCATGTGAACAACTACGCTGGTATCAGAGCCCTCAAAGATCTGTTCCCTTCTATTTACCCATAAGAAAAAGCTAGTGCCACTCTTTTGTCCGATAGAGAAAAGTAGAAATCCGTTCCCTGTCAAATCTTTTTTTTTCCTCCACAAAGCTAAATCATATCAAGCCCAGCTAAAAAGCAGGGCCTTACGGAATGTTTGGCAGCTTCGCTTGAACTGATTTAGTGGAGCATAATCATTTTAAGCCATGGTCCTAGTTTAGCAAAGAAACTAGACCAGGACTTAAAATGATTTTAGGCCAAAAAATGACCTTAAATTGATTTTGTTTGGTCCACCTTCTTCTTGGCCTAGAACTAAATTGGTTTAGACCAAACATAAGTTAGGGGTTTGAGATGCCAAACTGATGCATTCCTAGCCCAGTTAAAAGGTAAAAACTGGCCTAAAAAAGCTAGTTGGTCCCGCCTAGTATTTTTTTGCCTTTAGGGTCAGTTTGTCAAATCTTTTTAAAACTGGGACAAGATTGATCTTGGCCGAATTTTATCCTAAATTAGTTTAGTTTTGTTCCATAGTGAGGAGAGGTGGTTGGAAAAGAACCAATTTTATGGCCATTGGCTTTAAAAAAAACTTGTTCAATTGTGGCCTTATTTTAGCCAATCACAAAACAACAAAAAATAAGGCTAAGATTAATCCTGACCCAGATTTAAAGAATGTTGGAAGAAAAAAATAATTCTCACTAATTTGGTTTATCAGATGTTGTCAAACAAGCCCTAATACTACTACTTTTTGGATAAAAAAGGGTTAAGATTAAATCTGGTCCCTCTGTAACTTAGATGGGAGGTTAACAAAGGTGGAGGATAAATAAAACCTAACAGTTTAAATTATTGAGAATTTTCTTTCTATTTAAATCTAACCCCCTTTGTTAATTCTTCCAATATAGAACTAAACTTATGCATGAAATTGCAACATATCAACATGATGAGTTTATATAACTCCATGTGTTAAAAAAGGGTTAATTTCACAAAAACCCCTTGAACTTTGGGGGGTGTTGCACATAACTCCCCTGAACTTTATTTATCTCCCTTAACCCCCCTAAACTATTGGGTATCTCACAAAACTCCCCTTGAACTTTCGCTTATCTCACCTAACCCCCTGTCTGTAATTTGCAAATAATTAAAATATCTTTGAGTGAAAATTTTCCAAACTTTATCACATGTCGTTTAAAGACAACATACTCCTCCCCTTAAAGTTCGAGTTTTTTACTCTCAAGAAAATTTTAGTTATTTGTAAATTACAGGTAGGGTTGTTAAGTGAGATAAGCTAAAGTTCATGGGTGTTTTGTGAGACACCCCATAGTGCAGGGGGGTTAAGTGAGAAAAACAAAGTTCAGGGCGGTTATGTGCAACACCCCCCAAAGTTCAAGGGAGTTATGTGAAATTAACCCTAAACAAACCCATTACTTTAAAATGCATTTGAAGTTGAGAAATAAAAACAATCCTCGTTTGGCAAGGGGTTAAGAGAACGGTTTAGGGGGTTTAACCCCTCCTTAACCATCCAAACGGGTTAATTTAGTCAAAGGGCTAATAAACCTTTTACATGGTCAAAGTTAGTTAACCCCCTCATTTAGAGGGGTTATAAAATCCACCTAAAAGTGGAGGGTTTTGGAAATAAAAAATAAAACTTTATAAAAGAATATACTTTAGAATATTTATGGCAACTAACCTCCTTAATCATTTTTATTTGCCAAATACAAAAGCTTAACCTTTCATCTTGACTATCAAATCTAAACAGAATTAAATTATTTTTAACCTCTCATGAAAGGCTAATAATTAAATTAGTCCTTCCCCTCAATCCTTCTCCTCTAACCCCTTGCTAAACAACACTTGCCCCATTTGGCAAATGATTAATGAAGAGGGATTAAGGAAAATGATTAACATAGTTAGCCCATTCGATAATTCGAAGGATCTATTAACCCGTTATATAAGTTTTATTTTAGCAATTGTGATCATTTTAGTGTTTGAGAATAACAAGGATTTTTAATATTTTCTTTATAATTAGAGGGTTAATTCTTAATCTTTCTAAATAGAAGTATTAGTAAACCCCTCATTTTGAGGGGTTAACTCATTTTAATCCCTCTAGAGGGATTAGCTTAACCCTTCTATATTTTTTGCGTTTAACAAATTATAAAGGATTAACTCACTTTAATCCTTATATAAATTTTTTATGTTTAACGGGTTAAGAAGGGGTTAAGTCTTCTTAACTCCTCATTTAACCCTTCACCAAACGGCACCGTAAGGTCTAGCTCAAGGGTACGGATTAAGGATTAATGGAGTTAGCTTACGTCTAAATTTCATCACACGTTTCAAAGTTTTACTAGGATGTGTTCAACAGTTTAAAGGATTCTACCGTATTGTTAATTTATTATTACGGAGAATAAGTTTGATTTGAAACATAAAATGCATATTTTTTAAATTGTCAAAATAAATGGCCTTGAGAAGTGCACGAGGCCCCATCACAGGCTTTGAAAATGTAACTGTCCTTGGGCTGGCCACGGCCGATGGCCCATTAGAATACGGTTCCCTTTTTTTTTTTATTTTTTTATTTATTTATTTTTAACGGCTAATACACGCCAAGGACCATGATTGTGCTTCCCTGTCAAATGAAAGTTGTTACATTGTTGGCTAGCATCACACCATCACTCAATTTCAAGGCTATACATATGTTACAACCTTAAGGGGGTGTTTGATTCAATTTCTATAAAAAAAATGGAAAAGAAAAACATCCAAAAAATAGATTTTCTTGTATTTCTATAAAAAATTATAGGAAAAGTTTTGAGAACTCAAAAAGTACAATTTTTATTGTTTCTTGTACTTTATTTGTTTGGTTCAAAACAAGAAAATGAGCCTGTTACTTTATAGAAATAGCAAGTTTTCTTTTTCTTTTGTTTGGTTGCATATGAAAAATTTATAGCAAAGTTTTGCTAATTTTATTCATCACTTTTCAACGGCTAGTTTAACGGCTAGTTTGGCATCCTCAAATGTTATAAAATCCTTCTATCCTCAACTTGCCATGAACACAAAATTTGCCAAGTTAAAAAACATGAGTAAGAATGTTAGAGACATTGGTGAATCCTCAGGTGCACCAAATTCAAAGGTAGGTATTTTGTTAAAAAAAAACTAAAAACTCTTCTACTATTTTCCCATTGTCAAATTACTTGGTTTTTTTATTATCAGCGTGCTCGGAAACTACCGCAGAAACAAACCTATGAGAATTTATTTTCATATACAGATGAAGATCGAGAGCGTGATGAGATGTGGGATATACTGGAAATAGCAGAAATAATGCTAAGAGCTAATGCTTTGAAAGTTAGAGATCGAAACGGGTAGTGGAAGTGTCCCTATTGCAACGATATCCCCTACATAAATTGGAACATGAATGGTCTCTTAACTCACGCGCATGATGTTGGTTACAATGGGACTGTGCCCAATATGGGTAAGGAAGGGATTTGCCAGCATCGTGGACTAGAAGTTTATTTACAATGGTTAGATCGAAATCAATGATCTAAAAAAATTATGTACAACTTTGGCATTTTCATGTCCTACTTTGATATTTTCATGTACTAAGTTGGCTCAACTATTGGTCTTTTGTCAAAATTGATTGCCTCAACTGAAACTTACAAGTTCAACGTAGATTGCGTTCTAATAACGTACTAAAGAACGCTTTATCTTATTATGAACATTGTAAACTAGTTTGCAATCTTATTTAGTTGACCATCATCTTTGCCAACAGCTCAACCTGAGCACATATCAAAACTAAATGGGCATAGTAATAACAGAAACTGCACCAATAGCTCAAACTGAGCTCAAAACAACACCAAAATGATCACAATAGAGAGCTAAACAAGCTCAAAATCAGCATAGTAATAACAGAAACTGCACCAACAGCTCAAAATGAGCTCAAAACAACACCAAAATGATCACAATAAAGAGTTAAACAAGCTCAAAATCTGCTATGAATACAAAAAATAGCACCAATAGCTCAACCTGAGCACAAATCAGAGCTAAATGATCATAATAAAGAGCTAAACAAGCTCAAAATCAGCATAGTAATAACAAAAACTGCACCAACAGCTCAAACTGAGCTCAAAACAACACCAAATTGATCACAATAGAGAGCTAAACAAGCTCAAAATTAGCCATGAATACAGAAAATAACACCAATAGCTCAACCTGAGCACAAATCAGAGCTAAATGAGCACAATAGAGAGCTAAACAAGCTCAAAATCAGCATAGTAATAACAGAAACTGCACCAACAGCTCAAACTGAGCTCAAAACAATATCAAAATGATCACAACAGAGAGCTAAACAAGCTCAAAATCAGCCATGAATACAGAAAACAGCACCACAGCTCAACCTGAGCATAAATCAGAGCTAAATGATCACAATAGAGAGCTAAACAAGCTCAAAATCAGCATAGTAAATAATAGAAACTGCACCAACAGCTCAAACTGAGCTCAAAACAATACCAAAATAATCACAATAGAGAGCTAAACAAGCTTAAAATCAGCATAGTAATAATAAAAACTGCACCAACAGCTCAAACTGAGCTCAAAACAACACCAAAATGAGCACAATAGAGAGCTAAACAAGCTCAAAACCAGCCATGAATATAAAAAACAGCACCAACATCTCAACATATATATTTATTAGGGCTTAGGATATAAGTAGATTTGTCATAAAAGATTGCCTCGCCTATAAATTTATGATGCAATGTAGGCTGCACTTTTGAGGGATTGCCTCACCCAAACATTGTAATATCAATGTAGGTTGCATTCCATATAAAATTGCCTCACCTAAACATTACGCAATAAATTTAGGCTGCATTCTCAGTTTATTATCATCATTATTGCCCAACTAAATAACCATGAATCAAAATAATTCATACCAGAATTGGGTACCAAAAAAAGCCATCTGTTAGTAAGCTCAAACCGAGCATTATATAGCACAAGAAGCCAACAACCATTAGCTCAATCTAAACACAAAAAGCCATCCATCAGTAAGCTCAAACTGGTCATAAGAAAATAACAACATGAATATAACCAACAATAAGAATTAGCAACATCTAAAGTTTACAATTAACAGAATATAAGTTTGTGTTACGCAATAGGAATTAGCAAGTTTGAAATGCAAAGTATATGCAAATCATGTGAAGTAGCAAAATGGAGTGTAGTGTGCACAAAATAACTAAACCCAAAAGATCACAAATCCATCAAACTGAGGATGTATCCCACCCTTGTGCCGCTGCAAGACTTGTAATATACCTCTTCTGCGCCTCCTTCGTTTTGATAAAAAATCTTCTTGCCTCACGCTCACTTTCATACAAATGATCTAAGACTTTGTCGAGAAATTTGTCACCGTATGAGTCACTATGAGTCTTCAAAGCTGCAGCTAATTATTCAGTCCAATGTATTATGTGTTGATTTCTAATTGACTCCAACATTGACCCAACAAAGCTACGTATCAACTCATCATCATTGGATTTTCTTGGTTTTTTTACTTGAGGAAGGCTTTGTATTAGATTCATTCTAGGATTTTCTAGAAGTGGGGTTTGTGGTAGTGTTAGCATCACATTGAGGCTCAGTTTCACTGTCAAGTGGAATGTCTCCATCATCATTATCAAGAGGAATGGCGTTGTTAGTGCTAATCTTCTCATAAACTGGCCTAGTAAAATCACTCCTAGCTTGATCATCACTCATGATCTTCTGTAATTGCTTGTAAAAAGAAGAGTCTTGTTTATACATCCTCTTAGCCTAGAGTTACTTTTGCAATATGTGAAAATTGAAATGTAGTTTTACTAAATGATGTATGAAATTAAGTATAACCTTTTCACATCTAATTAAAATGAATTTATTGTTATGATAGAAATAATACCTGAGCCCATGTTTTAAGTGTCTCATCATCTAAGATTACCATACAGTTTTTCTCATCCCACCCAGCACCACTTATGTTGGTGCAAGCCTTCATATCAAAATATTTGGTTCTCCAAGTTTTCATGTGATTAATCACATGAAGGTGGGTGTAGTTGGTTTTGAATTACATGTTGATCTTCATAGCTGCTATTTTGTAAGCTTCACCTTTAAAATTTTTATCAACCTTCATTCCATCTTTCGCAAGTTCTGCAAGACACGATATAAGGACCGCATCATGCTCGGGGAGCCACCACATATTGGAAACCCCCTTCGAATTGAGGCTAGTAGTTCTCATTGTTGCAGTCACTTTTCTCTTATGAGCCAGTTTCTTTATTTTTTTGGAGGGTGATACCTCCTGACTCACGTCAATGACATTGCTTTGAGGTCCACCAGATTCACCAGTGGTTGGTGATATTTGTTGTGGACAGCTGCTTTGAGAACTATAAAATGGAATATACAAGCCTTGGGGACTGTTTAACATGTTAGTGTATGACACATGTTGCTGGCTCATTCCACTATAGTTGCCTTCAAATGGTGAGAATTGTGGGAAAGAGTTCAGCATTATATGTGGCGGAATGAAAGGTTGAGGCGGATATGACATAAAGTTCACATTAGTACCACCCGAATCATTTGGCGGTGCATGTGGTGAAGAGGGCAAGTTTTGCTTTCCTACATCTTTGTTAGACATACCTA
This sequence comes from Asparagus setaceus, assembly GCA_012295165.1. NCBI lineage: Eukaryota > Viridiplantae > Streptophyta > Magnoliopsida > Asparagales > Asparagaceae > Asparagus > Asparagus setaceus. Next base: position 23,984,062 of record CM022702.1, read on the forward strand.
TATGCAATAATAAAAATAACCATGAATATGTAGAACAATCTTAGAAAGTTAATTCAGAATTACATAGTTGCAAGTAAGGAATGAAAAATTACATTGTCCATACAAGCACAATTATGAAATAGTACCATACATAATTAAATATTCGAAAATAAGAAAACTACATGCCAATTTCCATGGTATCACCACCTTTATACTTTGCACAATAATCAACCCACATTGCCCAAGCAATTTGGTCCCTAAAGTCCTTCCATTCATTTCTTGCATCACGATCCTCTCTTTGTGTCCTAGATTGAGTGTAGTCAACTACGTTTGTATCATCTTCATTTGTCACCTCCTCATTCTCTTCATCAGTTACAACATTCTCATTCAAAATGTCATCTTGTGAATCTTCAATTGTAATAAAATTATGCAATATAGTACACGCTGAGACGATGTCCGCTTGTGTGGGGAATGAATAATTAGGCTTCGCCGATAGGATTTTGAACCGATTCTTTAATGTACCAAAGGTTGATTCAATTTTAGAACATAAAGAGGAGTGTCTTAAATTAAATAACTCCCTACTATTTTTGAGTGTACTACCAATTTGTTCCCTTAAATGATAACGTACACCACGGTACGGAGAGATGAAGCCGGGCATGGTAGTGTATCCAGTGTCACAAAGGTAATATTTTACTATATTATAAAAAGGAAATTAGTGATCAATTTGATCATATTATTTAATTTACTATTTTTAAAATGAGGTGGAAGAATACCATCATATACTCTCAATCTGTAAGGTTGTGGTTTGGACAACGCGTCTTGCAAAATCCTATAGTCATTTGCAGCGCCTTCCCACCCAGCTAGGACATATGTGAAAAGTTTATTTGGAGTGCGCGTAACTAAAACATTTTGTGTTACACCTTTACGCCCTCTAAAGCGTGCAACTAGGTTAATGGGTAACATTGCGTCAATGTGTGTTCCATCTATCATACCAATACAATCCTATCAAAATAGTACATTATTCAAAATATTAGTTACTCATATTATTAAATTACCATAATTATTAACTGAAACAATTTATCGGTCTCTTACCTTGAAGTAAGGGAAATAGTTTGGATTATTGGCAATCTCCGGTAGAATCTCATTAGGTGCTTGCTTCATGTATCAATCGCGAAGACCATTCATAGCCTGTAGGACTTTATTAAAGTACCAACTAACCGTTCGCCTGATCTTATGAATTCGGTCCTTATTACTCTATTTTTGGTTTTACGACTCATTATGCTCAGAAACATAGCTAGTTGTTCTTCAACTTGAAGGTGTCTTGTGTCCTTTAAAAAATAATTATTTTGCATTATATCCGCAAGTTTGAAAAAAGCTTTAGGCATCATTCTAATATAAGACCTACAACTATCACTATAACCTTCGAAGACACGCTTGAAGTGGGCATTTCTGCAAAATATTTTCCTCATCTTATCCTCTCTTGAACTGAAACAAATTGATTTGCGCCTAGCATGCATTCTCAATAAATAAGCTATTATTGTAACCAAGGAAGAAATAGTCGTATTAGCACATATCCTCTTTATTTGTTCTTCATCTACACCATCCATCTACATCTACAGTAATTATAAAGCAAAAATAGTTTAAGACGTTTATGCAACAATGAAGAATGACGCTAATTTGAACAATAAACTTACCCACTAAACTTTACCAAATATCACATGTATTAAAATTTAAAAAGCAAACCAAGTTATAAACCAAGTGACATCCGGAACTTGTTTCCCGCAGAACCACCACGCGCTACAAATATAATCCAAATTAATATGCTCGCTTACTTATAGAGGACCAAACAGGACACATATACAAAGATAGCGTACGAAAGCAGGCCCCGTGAGAGTGTATATTCTAGTAGCCAATGGAAATATATCCAGTATAACTCAATCATGATCCATTCATAAGGTTTGCCATCCTCAAATATAAATGGAGGAACATAGGCAAATAGTAGTCATATCAAGAAGGGAAGAAGATCAATCGCACGGTGAAACTAGACCAGACTCACCAAATATTAGTTGTATGTGTTCAATGTTTCAAGCGTTTCTTAGGCATTTGTCCTTTATTACATACAAAAAAAAAGGTATCTATGTGAGTACAATTTAATGTTTATATCACACTTATAAAAGTTGTTCTTAAAAGGGAAGTAAAGCTACGGGGTAATCGAAGAGCAATAAAATGAAATTTACATCACTATATACATGTATGTTCAAAATAATAATTTTACTCTTGATTATGTGACAAAATTATTGGAAAACCGCAATTGTTGTTCAAAATATTACGTCTTTGAATCTTCCATGTTAACTTCTGTGCTAAATTTTCATTTTCATATTTTTATTAGCTGACACAATCACTGGGTAAACGAACAAAATACTAACAAAGGAAATGAGAGATCGTCCTCCCAAAACTAAAGAGGAGATCCTAATTAGATATCTAGATGTAAACCCCTAATCAGTAGATCCAGTGATTAGGAATGAAACCCCTAATCATTGGATTAAGGCTGACAACAAGAAATGAAAAGATCTGGCGGAAGATCGTATCAATAATGTCCAATAATTCGAAATGCTAAGCATAAAAAAATAGTAGTAAAAATGAATTAGAGAGGTTGTTACCGCAAAATCAAAAGGGTTTAGGGATTTTTTTACTACCTCAATAGCTTGGAAAATCAACCGCAAGAATAGCGATTTGTTCTCAAATCATCAAGAACAGCTATCGTGTTCTCGAGAAAACCGACGAAGTTCGAGCTCGCTCGCGAATAAGAATGGTGTCAATAGGTGAGGACGAGAGCCGGAGGTGTAGGCATAAAAAATTGCTTATCAGTACCCGAACGAGACTCGTAAACGGTGGGTTGACAATCGACGATCCATCCGACAACATGACCCGAAAACATTGGCGAGTGATTACTCGGCGAACGCATGAAGCGAGTTGGCAAAGCGTCTGAGCGGCGAAACGGCGTGCGGCGAAGCTCAACGAGACGAGTTGACTAAACTCAAACGCCGACGAGACGGAATCAACCATACTTAGTCCGTTGATGCATACGAGCCGTTTGAGCTCTGGAAGTTGATCGGATTCAAACGCCGATGAGGCCAAGTTCAAATGTCGACCAATCGTCATTTAGGCCGTTGATGGGTTGAAGTTCAATCAAATGAATCGAGCATGGACTTGAGCAGGCGGAACTTAAGCCCGTAAGACCGAGAAAAAGCGGCAAAAGCAATGGCGGCGAAAGAAGCACGGGACCTCGGCCAAGTGGCCGAGGCGGCTCGGCCACCATGGCGAGGTGGCTCGGCAACATGACCGAAACCACCTCGACCAACTTGGCGAGGTGCCTCGACAAGGGCGAGGTGGCTCGGCCATCATGGCGAGCCACCTCGGCGACTTGGCGAGGTGGCTCGACAAGTGGCGAACCACAAACACCCGAGTTGTATAAATAGGGGGGGTGTCATCTTCGAGAGGGCTGGATTTTGGCTGATCGGGGCTTCTTCGGGGGATTTTTTTGGACTTCTGGCGGGACTTTGATCGGATTTTCGGATATTCTCAAAGAGCTCTTGCGAGATCTACAAGCCGTCGACGCATAGTTCCGAGCACCGGCGAGCATAAACCCAGTCGACGTCAGATCTACGAGCGGAAGGTAACTGAATTCGGGTCGAACTACAGATACCCTCTAGATTAAGCTTCGTCTTAATCTCAGGGATAGCGCTGTGATTTCTCCTAGTAGATCTCACCCGCTCAGGCGATCCTCTCCTTCGTGAGTGTGATCCCCTCAGGCGCTTCGTTTCCTTCGTGAAACGAGCCCCTTTACATCTGTAGTTCCAGAACCCGGGTCTCCACCTGGATTGGAATTGCGCGGTGGTCCACGGACACAATAAGTCCCCGGCACAGGCAAAGAACCCACGCAAGCGAGGATCCGATATAACAGAGATCCTCGTGTTTGTTCACTAAGGATAAAAGTTGTAATCTTTTTTGATTTTCATTGTACGCCTTAAAATAAAAGGCGATATTTCTCTTTGAATTTCGTTGTAGGCCAAAGAAGCTGTAAGCAAAATTCAAATCAATGACAATCATCCCGACTTTTACCGCGAACAAGCTGGCGACCACAGTGGGAGCCACCGGCCTCAGATCGGAGGTCGTGGAGTGCATAACCGCGGATCCCTATCCGGTGGAAGAAGAGGTCGAGTTCGAGTTCGACCGGAGAAGTTCGAGGAGTACCTATCCTCACCCTCCTCGGATCAGTTCCCCGCGCTCCAAGAAGGTCTCCGTGCAAGGAGAACCCGATGGGCCTCCGATGTAGAGCCCCGTGACGGCGAGTCCAACCCGCTGCCGCAGGTAGCGAAATCCCTTCGGCCGAAGTCCAAATGGTGCGAGATGAGCGCCGACGATGCCGGCACTCTCCAAGCGAGCTCGCCAAAGGCGACGACAAAGCATGGCGCGCAAGCTTGCCAAGGCCATGCAATCCATGGATGGGGTCCGCTACGAAGCGGATCTAAGATCCAAACTCACGCAGAGGCTTCAGCCTCAAGTGATCGACGGTTTATCCAAGCCGTCAACCGACGAGTGGGTCCGTGTCAAACGGAACCGCTCCACACTTCAGGAGCGCATCCGGAAGCGCCGCGCACTCCTTGCGCAAGCACGAGCTTTGGTGCAACAGGCTCGTGAGTTAAAGAAGGAAGTGGCAAAGAAGCCACCAACGTACCGCCAGGTTTGGAGGCCCAAGTCTAATGGTGCCCCAACCTCAGTTGCCCACACTCCTGTCTCGGCACCTAAACCGAAGGATACAGGCGTTGCAGATCCAACGCCAAGGTCCAAGATTGACGACACCTCAAAGTCAAAGGCGTCTGCATCTGAATCAGTGGTGAAGCCAACTCCCGTCACCACCACCAAACCGACTATCAAGGATCGTCTCGGTCCTCGAAGAGAATCACGGGTCACTCCTCATGCAGGAGGTCGCACCCGTTCCAACAAGGACAAGAAGATTCCTGCAGCCTCTCCTATCGGATTGAAAATCGAAGTCCGAGAGTCTGCCGAGACTTCGCGCCCACATCGGCGAAAGTCTAGGCGAGTCACTTTCGGAAGTTTCAATGGATTGACCCGTCCTCGGAAGGAGGCGTTTTCATCGGCGATGAGGGCGTTATACCCGAAAGATCACGCCGACATACGGCAGGTTGCTCCGGTACACACACCGATGAGTACTACCGTGCAAGAGTGCGAGAAAATCTCGAAGGGATTCTCCCAAATTGACGCAGTCATGCTTGTGCTCCAAGCCCATTAAGGCGATGCTCTCGAGTGCAATTGCCATCAAGAAGCTCGGAAAGGGTGTCGGTCTTCGAGAGACTCACCACGGAGATCTGAGACCTAGGTCAAGGCGATTCATAAAGGATGATCTCAGAGAGGTGAGTTGCCAGAGGTCACTAATAATATGACCAGCAAAGAACCATCGTCACGGGCTATTCCCAGCGCATCGCAACGGCTAACTCGTTTGCGGTCCGGGACTATCCGACGGTCCAGATACGATAAACTTCTGAAGGGGATACCCGCGGAGGATGATGCGTCAGATATTGGCTCCGCAATTGCCTCGGATCACACTGTATCTAGCGAAGGGAGCCCCCAAGAAACGCTCATGATCAGTACAGATCAAGTGGCCAAAATGCTAGACGAAGCGTTGAATAAACAACGGGAAAACTTCAAGTTAGAGATGGAGTTGGCCATGCAGACGATGAGAGAAATGCATGACCAACAGATCCAAGCCTTGACGAAACATCAAGGTGAATCGAGTCAGCGCGTCAACGTCGATGAAGATGATAGCGACTCAGATCAGGAGGAAGCACAAGAAGATGATAACCCTCCTGAACCCCGCAACGCTGGGCAAAACATAGATGTTGTTGCTCAGGAAAGCGAGAAGATCAAAGACTTGGAGAGCAAAATCAACTCATTGATTTCCGCTCAAGAAGTAAAGAAGACAGGTATTCCTTGCCCATACCCGAGGGAGTGGGAATCAATCCCGTACCCGTCGAAGTTTAACTTAATAAACTTCACACCATTTGTGAGGAAAGGTTCCCCGACGCAAAGACTTGATTTATTTCAAGTCACACCTCGGAGTTATTTAAACGCGAACCCACGATGGTTCGGTCATTAAATCGGCACCGCCGTGGGGCTGCCGAATGGTACCGCCGTCTCAAGCCGGGAGCATTCACGGTGGGGCGACATGGAGTCTAGCTTCCTTACCAATTTCTTTGATGGCGATACCGAGGTATCGATCGACATTGCTCGACGAAGCGAGAGACGGAGAAACCGTGGACATCTTTGTCAAGCGATTCGGAACAAGGCAATGGCTGTCGGGATCAATAACGGAGGAGTTCATCCTCCAAACTGCCACGGCAACTTATCGATAGATGTGCTTGAAGCAATGGGTACAGCACCATCGATAACGTGGAAGGACTGAAGGTTCGTGGAGAGCAAGCCGAGAGGTTCCTCAAAAGGAAAAAGGCGAGAGAGGTCACCGACAACGGAAGCTCGGCGTAACTTTGTCCCGTAGCGACAAAGGGAAAGAGCAAGCCAAGGCGGCGGTTCGCGAACCAGCGTTCAACTCAACCCAGCGGCCAGCCAGCGGCAGCGAGCGCCGCCAGGCACAATCAGCGTGGCAACTGGGCCACAAAAGCGAAGGCCTTAGAGCCGAGATTCCAGAAGTCCTATTCCTTTAGGGACGGCGAGATTCCGGTCTCTTCAAATATCTTGTGGAAAATAACAAGATCAAGCTCCCTCGATTCGAGAATCAAGAGGAGGCGATGAAGACGAATGACCCAAGATCATGCGTACCATAGAGGCGGTTCATCACCCCACTAAATCTGTTTCACCTTAAGGACAAAATCCGGGCTTTAATTGATGTAGGGGTCATTACTATGAAGCCGCCCAAAGAAAAGAAGGTCGGGCGAATCACGGTATCCATAAGTTTCGGTCGGTGCGTTGACATGGTTTGAACTGAACCGGTGGTCAAAGTTGCGTGAAGGCGGTAAATGGCGACCCACACAAGCAACGCCGAAAGGACTTGTATCATTATCTGACCCGAATGGCGAAGTCTTGTGGGTCCACCCGCACCTACTTGAAGATGAGCAATGGGTAGCCTCTTATTCGTTGAAGAAAAGCCGAGCGAAGGGAAAGGTATGCCATGCTACTCCGCACTCGAGGGAAACGATGAACAGTGGTAACATTCCACCGTCCGGCGGGAACTCAAGCCCACGCCACCAGAGTGGACACGAGTACAAATACAAGTACCGAAATCCCGACCCTAATGCCAAGACGCTCTCAGAGCTGGGGGTACCAACAAATCCCCTCACTCGCCTGAGAGAAAGCGGCAAGTGGTACGCCAAAGAAGCTACGACAAAGCGGCCGCATGAAGTTCAAATCCGGCGATCTCGATTGATCGCCCGATTGGAAGAGATAAACCGAACTTCGAACTCTCCATACCGCCGACGCCATGGCCCAATTAGCCAATATCCCCGCAAGGATCACTCTCTATGAGTTCTTTGCGCTTATCAAAGAGGCGAGAGAAGCTCTTCAAGAAGCCCTCGCCGATTCAGAAGTCTTCCTCACCCAGATTAGGCCGAGTCCAGAAGAGTTGGCCCAACAATGCAATCTTGCGACTAAACACTTCCCCTGCATCACTTTTACAAAGGAGGATATGCAGACGAGGAATTCAAACACGATAGGCGCTATACTTCACCGGTATATTGGTTCTAGCGAAGTTAACCGGATCCAAGTCGATCCGGGTTCCGCTGTGAGCATCATGCCCCTGCGCCTCATGTATCACCTTGGAATCCCTGCCAGCAAGCTAGCATCAACTGGCACAATGATCTACGGATTTAACACCAGTGGGTCCCGCCCACTTGGTAAAATCGGATTAAGTGCCAAATGGGGACTTAAAGTCCAAGTCACTTGCTATGTGATTGACGCAGACTTCCTATAACTTATTGTTGGGTCGACCTTGGATCCACAATAGCGTTATAGTCGTCTACTCTTCATCGATGTCTCAAATATGTAGACACGAATAATAAGGTCAAGGCGGTGGTGGCGGACAAACAACCGTTTAAGGGGATGGAGAATTATTTCGATTCTCTCCTCTACGGTAATGAGTCAGCGAATCATCGGCCCAAAGATGCGGACGGTGAAGAAGCGTCTACGAAACCGGGCTTGGTTATAGTGGAGGTTTTGTTTTAAATGACATTGTACCCCTTGTAATCAATCTTGGCGATGAAGAATCGTCGGATGAACATTGTAATTGGCAAATTGCCGATGAATCAATAAATGGCGATTTAGAGTATCCTCGTTTTTGAATGATGTGATGACAGTTTATACAACGATCGAGTTGCACACCAACTTCGGTCATATTGCTACGCAAAGTTCGAGACTCCTTTGGGGCGGCACTTTCGTCATCCCACGAAGATCAAGTAGTGAGAAAGACTTGGTTTACGGAAAAGGAGATCACGGTTCAACGCCGAGTCATTTCTTTGAAGAAGATGAAGATGACAATGGGCCTATCCTCCACACATTGGATATAGTCGAAACACTGGGTATCATGAGGAAATGGGGGTATGACTTGACACGAGGGGAAGGTTTATGTTTTGGGCGAGGTCCTCGAGTCCCTCGAGGCGACATATGTCCCAAAAGGGAAGCCGGATAAAATATTCTTAGGGATAACTCGATCATACGGATTGCATCGACAAGTCTCTTTCGCTTAAGAGGAACTCCATTGAGGAGTTTGTCCCCTTTGCAAGGGCGGACCGCCTCTTTCCCTGGTATGCACGAAAAGATAGACCCAGTCGAGACTAGGATATCATAGGAGGGAATAATGAGAGTAAAGGAGAGTACGAGTCCTCTTCATGAGTTGCAATCTCTTCTGGTCATCTCTGAAGTATCGGCCATGAGAACTATGAACCTCCCCATCGGACTGCGATTGGCGGAGTGCAGCGGCAGCTTCTTGGGCTCGGCGGCCTCTGGGCGGCGAGTGTCGGCTCGGGAAGCCTCCTCAACCTTGATTCGTCAAAGGACTTCCGCGAGAGCGAGTTCCTTGGCGGCCAAAAGCCAAGCTGCGGTATAGGTATGTCGACTCAACTTGCGTCGGTGCACGGAAGGCTAAATTTAGCATCGGTACAACCCGCTATACTCCACGACCACGCCCGGACACCATCGATCAAACGGCTGCGAGTCCGGAGTTCGGTTCGGGTTCCCAGCGTAAAGGCTGGTAAATAGCCGGGACGGCGAAGCGAAGGAAGTAAGGCTCAATGTAGCACTCGTTTCTTACTCGAGATAAGATAGCGGGTCGGATGTTGGTCGACCAATTAAAACAACCAACGTCAAGTAAAGTCCGGTTCATTTTATGCCTCTCCTCATCGATTAAGGACTCCCGTCTTGACGGAAGCAGAAAACACACGGAAAAGATCCAACCCTTGTGGATTTGTAGGCTGCTTCGTACCGCTAAAATCAGCGCCCTTGCCATTTACATTTCTCTAAAGATTGGATAAAAGGAATGACGGATCACGCAAGCTTCGGCCATCATCATATCAGTCGATGAAGGACAAACCGGGCCATCAAATAGGTGTCTGGCAGTTCCACCTTGACATGAGGAATCTCATCGGCGGTTTGTTTTCCTCGAGTAAAAGCGTGGCTATTTGTGAAGTCCCGATGAATGTTAGCCACCATCGGAAGAAGAGACAACTCCTTCTTATGAGCTAGGTGAAGCTGCGGGATAGAGCACCTCTAATGGCAAAGCGTCGCTAGGCGACACGGCATCACACATTTCTTCAACCGGATGGCGATGAAGCGGCTAAGAAGTCATTGGCGGATCGTTTTCTTGCATGCCATAAGAAGGTCGAGAACTTGGTCCTGTTGGAAAACCATACTCCATACCACTCGGGTATAAGACTTAGCGCCGGACTTTTCAATCGGCTCATTAATCTCAGGGGTAGAAGGAGCCAATTCACAAATCTGCTCATCGAATCATCCTCGGATGCTTGAACAAATAATTGGCAAATTGCTTGGACTTATAATTGACTTCCTTTTGCCGGCGGCTCTATCTGCGCTAGAGCAATGTGATAATGGCGTGAGATCCACGAGTGTCATAGCGGTCGGTGAGTAGCCTTGATCGATCAATTCTCGGCGGAAGGAAATATTCACGATAGAGTATTCTTCCCATAGGCAAACCGAGACCGATGCATCTCGTGCAAAGCCAATCCAAGTTAAGCCATGCACGGTTGAGAATGTATTGAATCGGGATCATAGAGCTCCGATAAAGCGAAGAAGTGGTTGAGTGCTTGTCGGGAGCCCATACATGGTGGCACGAGCGGCATATAAACCACGAACGAAGGTCCTCACCCCATCGGCCAAGAGCGTGACTAGTCGACGAGTCCACCAAAGCTTATCTGCGGAATGAACCCGACCAAAGAATCTATGACGGATCGGCATCTCCCGTCCCAATAGGGCAAAGCGGTTCTTCAAAGTCGACCAATGACGAAAAGCTTCGTCCACGAGGCGGAGAATCCAGTCCCAATATACCGAGGTGCGTCAGATAACTTCGACCTCACGAGTGAACCGAGGGCCCGATGGGTGATAAACCCACAATGAATCTTTATCCGCGCTCCTCATGGGTGCCACGACATTTTCGTGCGGCATACGATGGCGTAGCTTCGGTCAAACAACGATGCCGAGGAATCCAAGGGAGATATAAGAATCCACCATCATCCTTGTGCAGCCATTGCTCACTCTCAATGAAAGTCGTATCCGGGTCCTCGACAGAGTCACCAAATAAATAGTCCGTCTTGCCCAAAGGTTGAGAAGAACCAGTAATCTTCTCGAGTGGTGCGTCAGTCATCAGCGACCTCAACACATGAGGACTTCCACCAAGTACCAGCTGGGTCACCTCCGCGGGCGTATCCGGTCTAAACTGGGGCGAAATAAGAATAGTGGGGTCATCAGAGGAGGAGAATTGGTCACCACGACGTCCGTCAACCGCATGCGAAGAGCGCGCGAGAGGATACTCAAGCGAAAAGATGAAATCGAATGAGTCGAGAACCAATGAGATATATATATAAGGCGTTGAATTCATCTCACGAAATTAGTGAGATAGAGTCCGACCTTATATAGGACCGATCCCGAACACACTACGGATGGATTGATAATGCACCCGTCACATAAAAATGGCGGCGTATTCTATCCATCGGCGTAGTGCGCCGAAATCGCTCCCCATCGTCCGTCGCAATATAAGCGTCGATCCTCCGAAGGAGGAATCAAAGGCGTCGCGGCGTCGATTCTCCGCGAAGGAGGAATCAAAGGCGTCGCGGCGTCGATTCTCCGCGAAGGAGAAATCGAGGCTATCTGACGTCGTTCCCCGAAGGAGGAATCAAGGCCGTACAATTTACAAATACAAGTTGTGAATGAGCAATTTGACATGAAAACCTCACGGCAAATGATGGTGGCGCGTCGTCGCGAGATGGAGTAGGCGGTCGGCTCCTCGAGCAGCGTGATCTTCCGACGACATCGAAAAGCGCAAAAACGACGAAAAGTCAAATACATGGCTAAAAGATCAGCGAATATAACAAGAGGTCTGTTTGGTCGGTCGCGGCTCATTAGCCCGAGCGGGGCACAACGGACGACATAGTCGACCACGGCACAAACCAAACAACCAACCCGGCCCGGCGCCGAGCGCTCGGCCGCCCATGCGCGCCAATGACGGGTGCTCCGGTGGCGACGAAGCCTGGCGCCAGCGCTTAGTCCGCGACCGGCGCCAATGGCCTTCAGTCCGGCAAGCGCCATGGCTGGCCTTCGGCCCGACCAGCGCCAATGACCGAGCTTCGGTCATGCAGAGCCCGATGGCTGGCAGCCACCGCCGGCGCCGCAGATCCGTCGGCGACGGGCGAATCCCGCCTCCCATGCATGCTGCGACAACAAAAAAAAAAGAGGGGGGAAAAGAGAAAAGAGAAGAAAAGAAAGAAGAAAAACAAGAAAAAAAAAAGTCGTAAAATACTCGTGCATGTACCTCGTTGTTTGAGAGATATGAGACGGCGAGAAGCAAGATGAAAACAAGGGAGAGAGAGCACAAGGGGCCGGCCTAGGTCATCAGAAGAGGAGGAGGAGTATGGGTATTTATAACAACTCCTAATGGGCCCAAACCAATTCTAATTAGGACTCTAATCAGCCCCTAATTAGGAGTCCTAATTGGAATCTTATTTGGATGTCAAATTAGTGCCAAATCAATCCGTTGATTGGCTCCTAACCCCTTCGTTATGTTTGGAAAGATTCCGAAGATTTATTGTGGGATGACACCCCGGATAAGCGTCGGCGCAAATCAGCGTCGCCTAATCCTACTCAACTAGGATTACAGTATAAGCACCTAATTTGGCGAGAAGTTCGGAAGAATATTCTCACAAGAAATATTCTTAGGGATAACTTCGATCGATGCGGTTGCAGAAGCCGATCAGCATTAAGCCTAATCCTACTCCAACTAGGATTACGGTATAAAGCTGTTTCCTAATTTGGAGAAGTTCGGAAGAATATTCTCACAAGAAATATTCTTAGGGATAACTTCGATCGTCGCGGATTGCACCGGCCCGATCAGCGGCGTAATTAATCCTACTCAACTAGGATTCACGGTATAAACTGTTCCCTAATTTGTCGAAGTTCCGGAAGAATATTCTCACAATAAATATTCTTAGGGATAACTCGATCGTGCGAATTGCACCGACGCCGATCAACGCGTCGCCCAATCCTACTCCAACTAGGATTACGAGTATAAACTGTTCCCTAATTTGTCGAAGTTCCTAAGAATATTCTCACAATAAATATTCTTAAGGATAACTTCGATCATCACATTGCGTCGGCCAATCAGCGTCGCCAATCCTACTCAACTAGGATTATGAGTATAAAGCTGTTTCCCAATTTAGCGAGAAGTTCTGGAGAATATTACCCGCGTTCTTAAGGATAACTTCGATAATCTTTAATTTCCTCATTTGTGGAAAAAGTGGATGAATTCTGACAAGGCTTATATGGGCGCCGAACAACGCGTTCTACCTTGAAAGAATCCCCCCCCACTGTATTAGTGCCGATTCATGCGTCGCCGGCTGAGGGCCTACCAATCAACAATTGGGAAGAATACCTCCCACCGTGGATGAATGCACTTTAACGATGGCGGCGCCAACCAGCGTCGTCGGCGAAGGATTCACCGATCAGCGGTTCGGATCAATGAAAAATTCCCGATCAGCGAAGGAATCTCGATGGTCAATTGGGCGACAATCCACCGACACGAGTCAGCGGCAAATGAACTCAATTAGCTCTGATTCAAAATTCCAACAACGGTCAAGCAATAAATGTACCGCAACACCCCAGGTATCCTACAAAGCAGGAGAACACGAGAGAATTGGAGGAATCAAATCTGCAGCCAATCTCAAAAGAAATTTATCTACCGACTCGGCCAAGATCTCGACAGCGGTCGGACAAAAATCTGATGCAAGTAATACACCGGCAATCCTACAAAGCAACTGGAAAGAGGGTGGAGAGATCAAGCGCCAAGGTCATTCACAAGACCCATCCGCCGTCGAAGGGTGAAGGGCTCATCATGTCAAAGCATCGGACTTCGCCAAAGAATGAGGCGGAGGCGCTGGAGAATATCTGTGGCGTTAAAATTGCTTATCGGTGCGAGCGAAACTTGACGGTGGGTTAACAACCAACAACCCATTCGACAAACCAACGCCGCATAAAATAAATTGCGAACACATGAAGTGGGTCGGCAAAGGCGTCACGAATCTGAGGCTACGTGTTATGGAATGAAACCAACAAAGCGAAGCTTCAGAGATCAATCGGTTCGAGCGTCAGCGAAGATCCGGTTGAACATCGACCGATCGTCGCTTAAGCGTTGGCGGGATTAAACCGATCAAGTGAACCAAGCCGCGGACTTAGAGCGGCGGCAGATCGGAGCGAGCGTCGCGGAAAAATCCGAAAAGTCGAAAACCAAACCGAGAAGCCAAAGCGGCGTCGGCGAAACCGGACACCGTTTGGTGTCCGCCAATGGCGGACACCAAATGGTGTCCGCCGGACCTAAATGGTGTCCGGCAAAGGCGGACACCATTGGTGTCCGTCGGACACCAAATGGTGTCCGCCGGACCTAAATGGTGTCGGCGACCTCAAACCCCTTATCTCCTATAAATAGGGGGTGTGCTCGATTTCAAAGGGGGATGAAGGGTTTTGGGCGGATTTTTGGAGATTGGATTTTCGATATTCTTGAGAGAGCCCTCGCGAGATCTGGCCGTCGGCGCAGTTCGAGCACCGGCAGCACATCCGATCTAAAACCGTGAGTGGCGAACTTCGAATTGACTCTGAGATAGCGTGATTTCTCTAGTAGATCTCACCCGCTCGTGATCCTCTCCTTCGTGAGTCACGATCCCGAAGCGATCCTCTCCTTCGTGAGTGTGATCCCCTCAGTGCGTCGTTTCCCGTGAAGCGAGCCTCTGCCGTCTGTAGTTCGAACCGGGTTTCCACACGGATGCGAATTGCGGTAGTCCGCGGACGAACAAAAGTCCCGACACGGGCAAAGAACCCGCATAGCGAGGATCGTAAAATAGAGATCCTCGTGTTTGTTCCTAAGGAAGAAGTTGTAATTTTGTTTTCATTTATGCGCTTTGAAATAAAGGCATTTCTTTTGTTGAATTTTGTTGTAGGCCAGCGAAGCGTAAACAAATTCAAGCGAGCAATGAATAACAAGTCTACTTTCTGCCGAACAAGGCGGCGACCACGGTGGGAGAAGCGGCGGCTGACAAAGCGTCGTGTCGCAACAGCGGATCCGATCCGGTCATCGAGGAAGGTCGAGTTGAGTTCGACCCGGAAGAAGTATGAAGAATACCTCTCCTCCTCGTCGAGATCCGTTCCCCGCAAATCCAAGATGGTCTCATTGCAAGGAAGACCGATCGACCTCGGATCGCGGGCGAAAAATCCACCACCACGTGTCAAGGCTGCGACGGCGGTGGTTCCCGTATAGCGGCCAACCGGAACCCTGTTTTCCGCGAGTCGATCCGCCAATGGCGTCGTGACTCTCTCAAGAGAGCGCGTCAGGCGGCGTCAGCGGCAAAACAAACCGCCGTGAAAGAATCAATGGATGGGGTTAAGCTATAGGCGGATCTAAGATCGAGTTAACTTCGAGAGGTTGAAATGCGAGATTGTAGCGTCTGGTGAATGAGTCGAGTCAGCGGAACCGTTCTCGCTTTCGAGGCGTATCCGGAGCGCCAGCGCCTCCTGGCGCAAGCAAAACTTTGGTGCAACAAGCGCGAGTTGAAAGGAGGCGGCTAAGAAATTAGTCAGCGAGTGGCTGTTTGGAAGCCCAATGCGACACTTCAATCAAACGAACCGGCATCAAGCCCGGCTCGCCGTGGGCCAACTCCTACTCCGTGCTCAAATCAAAATTGTGAGCACTTCAGCGAAGTGATGCGAAGTTACCTCCGGCGTGCACCAAACTTCGTGAAGCCAACTCTCGCCCACGGTGGAAACTACTTGTCAAGGATCGCTGGGTCCACTAAAGGAATCGCGGGTCACTCGTCTGAGGGGTCGCACCCACGAACAAGAAGATTCTGCGGCTTTGCATGCGGATTGAAAGTTGAAGTCAGAGTCCTGAAACTTCCGCTCACATAGCGGAAGTCAAGGAGAGTTACTTCGGTAGTTTGGTCATTCGGAAGGAGGCGGCTCGTCGGCGGCAGCGGACGTTATACCAGAAATCGCACAACGCGGCCGGTGCTCGGTTCACCCACCGGCGAACTACCGTGCAAGGGATCTGAGAAAATCGAAAGGATTCCCCGCGTCATGTTTGTGCTATAAGCTCATCAAGGCAGTGCTCGGAATGTAATTGTTGTCGAGGAACTCGAGAAAGAGTCAGGTCTTTGAGACTTAACACCCGACGAGATCTAGGTCAAAGCGATTCCTGAAGGATGGCATCGAAGAGGATGAATGCGAAGTCACTAATAATATGGTGGCAAGAACCATCGTCAAGAACTATTCCTAAGCGCGCCATAGCGGTTAACTTCGTTTGCGGTCGGGACTATTGGCGGTCAATTACGACAAGCTCTTGAGAGGTTACCGAGGAGGAGGAAGTATCGAGCCGGTGATGGCATCCGACAATCTGACTAGTGACGGACAACCGGCGCTTATGATGATCACGGTCGGGTGGCCAAGATCTTTGGATGGCGTTAAATAAACAACGGAAAACTTCAAATTAGAGATGGAGTTGGCCATGCGGAGACAATGAGAGAAATGCATGACCATCCAAAACTCTAACAAAGCATCGAGGTCAAGTCAACACATCGATGTTGATCAAGATAATGGCGACTTCGAATCGGAGGAAGCTCCGAAGATGATAACCCCACGAACCATGCGGCGGCTGTTGTTGCTCATGAGAGCGAGAGATTAAAGACCTCGAGAGCAAAATTAACTTCGTTAATTTCCGCCCAAGAGAAGAAGGCGGTATCCCTTGCCCATGCAGGGGGTGGGAATCAATCCCATACCCTTCAAAGTTTAACTTAATAAACTTTACACCATTTGGTGATAAGCTCCCCGGCGCAACACTTGATTTACTTCAAATCACACCTGGGGTTATTTACGGCACGTATCCTCTCACGCATATAGCATCCGGTTTCTCGTGGTCGAAAAGAATCTTGAGCTCTTCACGATTGACTTCTCCTTCACGCCTTCGGTAGAATACCATATAAGGCGTGTCGATGATAGGAAAGCCAATCTGGCTCCAACTTGGTTTGGGTTGCATGTACTTCTTTGGTAACTACCCCTTACCTTCTTGTGCCTCATCGTATAATGGTGCGAAGAGTTGGTGAGTCCCGACCGTAACTAGTTGCTCGGTCTCGGAAGGTTGTGCTAACGACACGCCTAACGCAGCACTGGCGTGAGCGCTTGGAGGCGGATATATTCGATGAAGAATCCTTCAATGAGTCCGCCATTTCAACGGCTATCGATGATAGGGGATTAGATCCGGTTCGACCGTAGTCACCACGAACTGCTTAACTATCGGTTGTGAATCTCCATACGCCGAGATATTCGACCCCGGCTCTTTGGCGAAGCTAAGTCCGATAAGTAGCGTTGTATTGACTCGTTATTGGAGCAGGGTTGGTGAGTGAATAAGCACGGGGCATGACATGATTCCGGAAATCAAGACAACTCCGACTCGGCGGAGATTTTAGAACGTCGGGGTACTTGCTACATTAGTGGCCGAAGCTCCGTCAAAATACAATCGCCATATTTGTTGGTGCGGCGTAGTGTTGACTTCACGGACTTCATCCGGAAGATCATCATATAGCTCAAGCGCATCCGTTGTGGTGGCGACCAAGAGATCTAAATCGCTTGTCCTTTGACCGACTTCGTTGTTTGAAGTGCAAGTCATATTGGGACAAGAGTAAGGCCCATTTCGCCAGACGCCAACTCATTGAGGCGGTGGGTCATAAATATTCGGACCGGTTTACATTAGAGATA